>JANZLQ010000017.1:13459324-13482107 GCA_026212715.1 Elanus axillaris
TATTAGTTTCTTCTTTTCTGTTCTATTAAACCGTTCTTATCTCAACCCACGAGTTTTACTTCTTTTCCCGATTTTCTTCCCCATCCCACTGGGTCGGGGGGGGGGGAGTGAGTGAGTAGCTGCGTGGTGCTTAGTTGCTGGCTGGGGCTAAACCATGACAATTGTGCAGTCTGCTATGCAGTGGATGGGCAAGCAAAAGTTGGACTCAGCATGGCTGAATGTTTTGGGGCACTGCTGTGCTGCAGGGTGGCACAGTCCTCCATGCCTTTTGCAATAGCCTTAATTCCTCTTGGGTCCACTGGTCTGTGGGGCTGCTGGGGTTCTGATGTAGATGCAGCCTCGAGGATGTACACAAGTACATTAAATGTAAATAGCCTGCTGAGGAAAAAGCATTTGTGCTCGGGCAGATACACGTATAGCAGAGCTGCAGGTGGCATGGGAGGCCCTGACAGTCTTATTTCAACAACTGTGATTCCTAATTATAATTTTTTTTGGCCTTTAAGTGCTCCCTGTTACTCCACAGTGATCATAATTATTTACCTTGCAAAGGTGATGCAAGGGTTAATTAGCCCAGACATGCAATTTATTTGGGAAATGGGGAATGTTTCTTCATTTAGGGGCTAAATATCATTAGCTCTAGTAATTGGAAGAAGGTACCAATTTCTTTCAAGTAACTGAAATAAAGAGGAGATGATTTCTTTGACTATAGATTTAGCATATGATTTTGCAGGTGGCAGACTGCCACCTATAAAATCCAGGTAAAATCCAGGCTGCTAGTAGGTTACTGCCACCGGAGCCGTACAGCTGCATGGGTGCGACCCTGCCACTACCTGACCCCAGACCAGGAGTCCATGGTTTTAGAGAGAGCTGGAAATGGAGATGAAAATTGGGATATGCTCCTTCCACAGTGCCTGCTCTTCCTAAAGCCATCGACAGGATGGACTCACATCCCTTATCTAGTGCTAATAAAACATTCCTGCTGAAATAGTTCTTTAAAAATGTGGTTTCCTCTCTTCCCCTCTCCACTACCACTGTAAATGTGACGGCAACCCATTCCCATGGGCTTTTTCCCATCTGCTGGCACCCATTTCAGGGGACAGCTGGGTCATGGTGCAGCCTATGTGCTCATCCCCCAGCAGTGGCTGCAGGGAGCTGGAGGAATCAAATCCTGAATCCTCTTGAGTGGAGACAGAAATACCCATTTCACGCTCTTATTTAAACATTAAATCACCAAATGAATCCTCTCCCAGTTCCTTCCTCTCTTCGGGTGATTTTCAGACAGAGGAGATGCTAAGCTGTAAACAACATTTTTTTTCAGCAGTGGCTCACTCCATAAATGGTTATTCTGGCTGCGCTCTGGCAGGTTTTGTTGTGTGATTAGGCTGACAATGTGCTAATGCTCTGCCCTAGACCTTCCACATTCCTTAGGCAGAATTTACACATCCAGAAGAAAAACAAACCACAAACTGAGGAAGCACTTTCTGTACGGGAAATTTTGACCCATCTCCATGCCTCTGTTTGCAAGGTCAATCTCTGAACCTTGCAGCCTTGGTCAGCTGCTACTCCAGCATCTCCTAAGCCATTTACTTGACCCTGAAGGCCTAGGTCATCTGCTTCCCCCATACCTGTGGTCCCAGGTGATGAAAGCAGAGGAGGGCTGTCACTGGAGCAAGGTGAATGAGAAATGCAGCCTCCTCTTCCCAGGACACAACACAGTCTGAGCGCAGGCACAGTGGCTTTGCATCTCCTGCCACTGGCAGTGGTTCAAAGGCAGAGGTGAGCTAAGGGATGCTGGTGTGTGGGGATCTCACCATGAACTGGTCCGGGCCTTTGTTCCACTTTGTATCCGCAAGTTTTTCCAGCTGTCGCAGAACCTACGGGCTCTTCCACCCACTGAGGCATAAAACACAGACTGAATTTATTTCAGCATAGTTATTCCCTTTTCTGTATCTTATCCCCATATTCGAGCGACTTTGCACTGGGGTAAGCATGTCCATGCTTGGAGGATGAATGCTTTTCAGTGCACTGATGTGGTTAAGGCAGCACAGCTCCTCATGTAGACAAGCCCAGATCTGCCCTTCTCAGGCTGGGCAAGGTTAGACCATCCCTGGGTGTCACTGGAAAGCCTCAGCTGCGAGAGTGCTTGCCTCAGCAAAAGACAGAGTTTGCATGGGAGGAGGACCATCACAAAATAACTAAAACTAGAACTTCTTGAAACAGTGAGAAAGAGAATTTTTCTCCAGTCTTTTGCCAGTGCAGGAAAGAATGCACCAAGGCTGGTTAGAAAAACCCTCCCTATGCTCCCTTGCAGCTTCCCTTTTGGGCAAAACTTCTGAGTAATCTCCCCATTTTTTCTTGTGCTGTTATGATCTGCTGGATGGTTTTTGCAGCTTTCAGGATTGGGGGACAAGAGCCTGAGGGGGCTTCCCATGGCCAGAGGCTCCAGCAAGTCTCAGGGCAAGGAAGACCCTGCACCTTGGCCTGCACTGGCTGAGGACTGGCATCATTTGAAGACTGATATAAAGATTGCTCTCCCCAATAGCCTGCAGCTACTGGTGCAGGAAGCATCTCTTTCTCCAGCTGATGATGCTTGTTAGGGTATTTTTTTAGCAATGCTCTTTGAAAGTTGCTTGCTTCTGCTTCCCCTTCCACAATTTCCAAGAGGAATGGAAAAACAGGAGAAGTGCCAAGGAGACCCATAAAAATGTTCAGATCTGGAAATCACAGAGGTACACTCCCCAAGCTGTGAGTGATGCTGGGTAGGGAGTGAGTGGGTGTATGAGTGTGTTTTGGGGCAGGCAGAAAAGAGCCGGGGGGGACCTATGGGGGTTTAGGGAAAAGTGGGGGATATCTTTGTCATCATTAAAATGATAAAGCTGCACTTTCTTTCTTGCAGAGCATCTCACAGTCTGGGGTGGTTGGTTGAACCCTGGATGCTGCCACAAAATGTCTGGCTTGTTGATTTGGAAGTCTCTCACGGTGTTCCCAGCCCTCGCTACAGGACTTGCCCCCAGCTCTCTCCAGCCTGGACATGGATCTGTCTGTGCCTGAGCTGGGGTGCTATGCTTCCTCCTCCAAAACTGTGGACCCAGCAAGGGGATCAGTGCTGGTGCAGGCAAAAAATGAATGCACAGATGAAGCCTGACATTACATCTCATGAGGAGGTGGTTTTGACTTATCCATTATCTAATCATAACTCTAGGATGGGAACAAATCTAATAGGAGACAGCTTATTGCCTCTTATTGCTTCCTTCTTACACACCTCAGGCAACCATCTTTCCTGACAGTTTATTTTTATATTTACCCACACATACGCACTCAAGGGACTTGTCTCACTGTAGCATCTCAGCTTCTGGTATGGCAGGTACCACCTCGAAAGCCAGGGACAAGGGTAGGCTGTGCTATGTGGGTGTGCAGGATGCTGCCCCGGACCCCAGACCCCCCAGCTCATTGAAGGGGCATTCCCCTCCATATACCTGCCCTCTGCAGCAGCATGGAGGGCAAAACCTTCCTCATGGCCTCACGCCAGTGTGTCAAGGAGGACACGTCCTGCAGCACTGCGAGCAGCTGAGCACCTTGTGACATTTTTCTAGTCCTATAAAATGAAATACATCTCTGAGGTGGAAGAGAGGTCCTGAGCCTTTCCAAGGAAAAGTCAGCACAAAACAACAGCCCATATCCTGGGCTGCACCAAAAGCAGGGTGGCCAGCAGGGTGAGGGAGGGGATTCTGCCCCTCTGCTCTGCTCTGGTGAGACCCCCACCTGCAGTCCTGGGTTCAGCTCTGGGGTCCTCGGCACAGGAAGGACAGGGACCTGTTGGAGTGGGTCCAGAGGAGGGCCACAAAAATGATTAGAGGGATGGAACATCTCTCCTACGAAGACAGGCTGAGAGAGTTGGGGTTGTTCAGTCTGGAGAAGAGAAGGCTCTGGGGAGACCTTACTGCAGCCTCCCAGTACTTAAAGGGGGCTTGTAAAAAGATGGACAAAGACTTTTTACCAGCACCTGTAGTGACAGGACAAGGGGCCATGGTTTTAGAGTGAAAGAGCATAGGTTTAGACTGGACATAAGTAAGAAACTCTTCCCTGTGAGGGTGGTGAGGCACTGGAGCAGGTTGCCCAGAGAGGCTGTGGATGCCCCATCCCTGGCAGTGTTCAAGGCCAGGTTGGATGGGGCTTTGAGCAACCTGGTCTAGTGGAAGGTGTCCCTGAACTAGATGATCTTTAAGGTCCCTTCCAACCCAAACCATTCTGTGTTTCTGTGTTTCTATGATTCTATAACAGCTCAGAGCTGGATAAAAACCTCAAGCCTTCCTCAGCTAAAGCCAGTTTTGAGCTTCTGTAGGTATGAAATTTTAAAAAAAGGGAAATATATTGTGGCAAAGAAGCTAGGAAAGAGAAAGGCATAACATTTTAGCTGGACAACTATTTTTACTTCATTAAAATATTTCTACTTCTATGAAAATATGTAGAAAACTTTGCTAAACTCAAATATAAGAAACTATTCTTCAAAATGTTATTGGTTAGTAAACCCATTTAATAGGGGAAAATACACACTTTTTCTCCAGAGGCATAGCAATTTTATATGTGCATTCCATATTTTCAGGGTTTTTTTCTCCCAAAAGATGTGTGAGCACTTGTGTGCACAGTTGTAACTCTGCGGGTGTTAATGGCCATCACTGGGAGGGGAAGGGTCCATAAAATTGCAGGTCTCATTAAGGTAGCAATGGATCCAAGCCAGCAGAAAGAGCAGCCAAATGCCTTTAGGTATTAAAACCAGCTGCAGACAAGGACCTAATGAAAGCATTAGGCTACCTGGCCAGAGCAGAGATAAATCAGGTGGATTAACAAGAGCTTTTCTGATTACAAAAGCAGAGCAGGGACTGAAGGGGTCCTGCCTGCAGGTGCAGGCCTGAGCGGCCCCAGAGGGAAGCAGAGCAACACGGCTCCTCGTAGTGATCCCTTGTACTCAGAGGGAAAAAAAGAAAATGCCTGTTTTATGGTATGAAGCACATATCCAATTCACACGGGCTTCTCACCTGTCTGGAAAGTCTCCTTCCAGCCCTGAGTTTTGGCTGAGGATGAACCACAGTGCTTGTGCAGGGCTGCGCAGGCTGCCTGCATGGTGATGAGGATCAACTGCGAAGGCAGAGGAGGTATAAATAACTCCAATCACAGCGCTGGCCTGCAGCCAGCAACTCACCAGAGCCTGCCAAGCCCCAAACCAGTTCAAAGAGCCACCGATTGCATAGACAATCCCATCCACCTGCTGGCTGCTTCCTCCTCCTCCTCCTCCTCCTCCTCCTCCTCCTCCTCCTCCTCCTCCTCTTCCTCCTCCTCCTCTGCTGTTCAGGGTTCAGGAGCTGCTGCCCTCCGTCTCCACTGCTCCTGGTCAGGGAAATTTGGCCAATATCAGTTAAATGCAAAAAAAAAAAAAAAAGAATTCCAGTGTTTGGCTGGAAAAGAAGCATTTATCCACTGGGAGTGGGATAATCTGTGGCTTTCCAATGCACAACAGAGCCCTTAGAGGCTTTGCATGAGCCCAGGATGGAGGACTTGGAAACTGCATGGTTGCAGATGCAGTTTGCTTTGAAGTGCTCCACCCATGTGCTTTTTACTGTTTCACTCTGAATCCTGCAAAACTGCCCTCCAGGTAACCAGGTAACTAATGCATCGGAGTTTATAAACTGCTGTGTTTAAAACATTCCAAAATTAGCTTTTCTGCAGTCCAGATGGTGCATTGTGAATGCTTAATGGCATGGTATAAAGATTTTATTGGCACTCGTGAGGGATGATCCGAACAGCTTACTTGCGCCTCTTCCCTCCACGCGTAATGCATCTGTCGAAGCCCATGCCAGGAAAATTTTGCATCCCACCACTTTGTATTTCATGCGTTCGTGTGTGTACATACAATTAGTAAATGACAGTAGATAATATTGAAAGAAAATCTCAGCAAGCCACACTTTACATTGATGCTATCTTGAATATTCAGTTAACTCTCTGTTTCCCTCCCTCGTGCTTACTTCTGCTCATTAAGCGTTTTCATCTCCTGCAAGTCCAGGTCCTCTGCTGGAGTAAAGTAGAGGTGTGGTGGTTGTATTGTGGGTCTGGTCCTTGTTGGGCTTCCCATTTCCCAAGGGACCCCCAGACTGAAGCACTGAGACTGCAGAGCCCTAGGGCGAGCTGCCAGGATTGGAGCAGAAACCCTGGCTTGAACCAGGGCTCAAGGGCCACCAGGTCCCGCTACCTCCTCGCTAATATTCTTCCCATCCACCAGAATAATCAAAGCTTCTTCCAACAAAACAGCTGCTCCCAAGGACTACTGAAGTGCTCTCAGAGCATCAATATTCACATCTCTCTTTTTTAACATTAATATATCCCTTCTTTCCTCATTTTATTTTGCAAATAAAATCACAGATGACCAAGACACGGCACAGCAGTACTGGGAAGACAGTGGTGTCAGCCAGCATGTGCTCAGAGCAGGGTGACAGCAGGTTTAGCTCTGTGCTGGCCAGCAGCTGGCACAACAGGTACCTGGACTTCTCCAGTTCTCTGAACACCTGTGTGAGAGATGCACTGATGATTAGTGAGGCATGCCTGTTTGGGAAATGATTTGTAACACCACTGCAAGAAGTATCTCGGGGATGGAGTCTGCATGAGGACCCTGAAGCATAAAATAGCCAACCCTGTCTTTGCTGTACCCATCAGCATCAAGGTTGGAAGAATGCAGGTGGAGCGTCTTCTTGAAGGAGGAAGAAGAGAGTGACAAGCAGCCTGGTGCAGAACAACAGGGCAGAACATGGCTTCTTAAAAGTGCAGGTCATGTTTGGGAACAGCAAGTGAGCAAGTGCAAGGGTGTGTAAAGCAGGGAAAATCGGATGCTGGCCTTTTCCAGTGGGCAAGGAACCTGATTTTTACATCTCTGATGGAAGGAGAAGCTCAAAGCTGAGCTGCACGGCACTCACAAGTTCTTTGGGGCCAGTCTGACTTCCCTCCTGCCCGCTGCAGTAGCAACACTGGGGATGCGAAGCAAAGGCATGTGGTTGTGCCTACAGCAATGTAATGGAAGATGTGATTCACTGTGGCTGATGCCACTGTGATGGATTGCACAGAGCCTAACAGCCAGAGATTTACATGGCTGGCAACAGAGGGAGCATCACTAGTTATGCGATGCCCACAAATTCCTACCTGTTGTTTTATGTTTATTACAGGTTTTTTTTCAATATGCCACATAATACTGACATTTTTGGATAGATGAAATAAAAGTCTATTTGATCAAACAGCTTGTCAAGGTTGTATAAAAAAACCATGTACTTGGTGAGGTTTAATGGGGAGGGCAGAAAGCAAACACTCCTGTGCTGCTCAGCCTCCCTGGCTGTTGGGGTTTCCATAAGATGAGGAGAAGGTGCCTCAACAAAGTTTCCAGTCCTGCTCAGCCACAAATGTAGATTTTTTCATGGTGATCCTCCAAGGTTAGACGTGGGCGGCCAAGGCGGTGTCGTGCGACCCCTGATGCCGCAGGGGCTGTTTGTCCCTTACTTGTGCACGAGGACACAGGGGGAGGCTCGGGGAGCCATATCAGAAAGTACGGCTTCAGCTTCATTTTCAGTTCATGGTACATGGTATCCATGGAAACGAGGATGACTTTCCCATCCTTTTCTGGGGAAGGCACAGCATTCCCTGCAATATGGTCTCTTCTACTAAAATTTTGCAAAATAGCTCCACGGGGTTACTGTTTTCTTACCCCCAAAAAGCCTGTAGTACAGTTGGTTGGAGGGAGTGTAGGCCCTTTTCACCCTCCCATGCAACATGGCATTTCTCAGCAGGGCTGAGGATCCTGCTTTCCAGCTGGCTTTCATGGGAAAAATCCCTCCTCACCTGACTTCATGAGCAGGGTTGGTTTGGGGCCACTGGTGCTAAAGACATCACATCTGGCAGGTGTCACAAATACATGAAGCTGGGGGTTTGACAGGGAAATCTTGTTCTGCTTAGAGATGGAAAATTTCTGGAAGTTTTGACAGCTTAAGGGGGAAAAATGTTTTTCCGAAAAAACACCAAAATAATTTCAGTAGTTATACTGCTTATCAGAATGATTCTTTTTTAATTCTTTAAAGGTGATAAATGTTTTATGCTGTTAGCACAGCAAAGGAGCTGATGGATACATTTACAAAGCAGAGTACCAATTTTTTTACCTTCAATCAATGAGAGAGGTCATCACTACACACTGAAGTACTTACACATGTGTTGCCCACTAATACATTTCTAACTTGAGGAAAAATAAAATGCTGAAAATTAAAAGCAGCCGTCTAGCAGTCTTTTAAATAAGAAAGAAGGCTATATCCTACAGCTCAGTAATGGGACATCAACAGTGACTTGTAGAATAGAGCAAAGGCTTGAAAAATGAACATTTGTTCTCTGTCTCCGTAACCTCTGCAGGGTAGCTAACAGAACACCGCAGTCAAAATCAGTGTTAAATTAGGTCCACAGTATTGAAGCCTAGAGTCTGTAAGCATTTTAATTGCCTAATACCATTCATTTTTTGAATAAAAGACCTTCATTTGAAATACTTTAGTTAGTTATAGAAAGCATTTTGAAGAGCTGAGAATAGTAGAAGTAATGTCATGGTAAACATCTCTCTAACCTTTCTTCACTGTTCACACTGAGAAAAATTAATTTACAAGAATGCTTCTTCTATATTTCTTCTCTAAGTATCCAGTTTTCCATACCAGAAAAAATATGGAATAAACAGTTTGGTTTTTTTTTCTTCTAAGTCCAGCATTTTTCCCAGTCTCCTGTCTCAGTTTGCTCCTGATCCTCCCACATTTGTGTCTCTGTACTGGATTTTCCTGGCAATTGAGGGAATGGGGTCTTGTAACCAGACATACCAAACCCCACATTTTCAATGCTATCAGACACTTTGCTCCCATTAATAACAAAAGGGATTTATGCACCTAAACGACTTGGAGAGATTTGGCCCCATCTTCATTCTGTGCCTATGTACCATTAATGAATGAAGGAGAAGGACTTGCTTTGGTTCATTTGCTTTCCTAATGATTTGTTGCTCTGGTTTCCTATGGAGGTTTGCCACTCTACCTGCAGGTCCTCCTGGTCCAGCCACAGGACCTGGTGGCCACTGTCTCCAGCACTCAGCATCTGGGAGGTGCTGCCAAAGCCAGGTGGGGGTCTTGTAGGCAACAGGGTCACAGGGTCGACAGGGGATGTTTATGGGCATGTGGTGGCTGTAGGGCCTGACACTTGATGGCCTTGACCTCACCCCGTGGTGGCATCAGCCCTGCAAGAGAGGGGTGGGATGCAGAGGCCAGTAGGCTCCATGACCCCATGGCAGGATGCAACCTGCTGACTCTGGGTGCTTGAGCCTCTTGCAACTGCTTTTGCAGCACTGCTGCCAGCAGCCACTGCAACTGGTTTCTATTGCAGTCCATCTTGATGGGAATCTGCTTTTCTGTGAAGTATCATGTCTGTTAGCCATGCAAAAAATAAAGATGCTTAAAAAGAGATCATGTGCTTGGGCTCCCGTGAAACTACCTCTGACGGCAAGTTTCTAGGTGGGACTTTCCTCTCTGAGGCACTGCTTAATTAAACTTTAACCCCACTGCCCCCAAACCATATTATCTGAAAACAAAAGACGGGCTGCCTGGGTGTGAACTCCCCTGCTACGCACGACCTTGCTTTGCAAACACAGCCACATGTGCGCCCAGGTCCCAGCTCCAGCAGCACGGCTGGGAATCTCCTGACGCTCACTGGGGTCTCGGCTCTTCCCAGCCCCTTGGTCACAGGCAGGGAAGGACATGAGGGAAGAGATTCACCATTTCTGATGCTCTTTGTTGGCAGGGCCATCCCTGGTGTATGACATTACACCACAAAACCCACTGTAAAGTTTTGTCCCACTGTGAAGAAGGTTATTTTCTTTCTCTCAGTGGGTCATTTTGGTAGACCTGGTGGCTCAGAACAACAAAGCAAAGCAAGGAAGGGGAGACAAAACCAAACCCACTGAAATCCTCACTTTTCTCCAAAGCAGACTATCCTCTGCAGGCTTTCTTCTGCACAAAACTCCTTTCATTGCATCTGACATGGAATTCAGCAGCCAGACAGCAATATAAAGAGGCTAGACTTGATGTTTGTTTGGTGGCTGCGCACAGCCCATGGAAACGTGCTGGAGGATTTTTTTTTTCCCCTGTTCAAAGCTTTACCTGCTGGTGAGTCACTGGAGGGCTGGCTGAAGGAGCGTATTGTGCATAATTATTTAGAAAAGCAATCTGGCATGCTAACTCCTGTCACAAAACAGGCAATTCATAATATACAGAAGGACAAAATGCAACACAAATGCTTTAGAGGATCCCTTAACTCATTTAATTCCCCCATTGCAGTTTTAACCAAGAGGCAAGGAAGTCATGGGACTCAACAGGCACTTCCCAAGCACAGTCCCTTGTGCTTTCCAAGCACCAGAGGAGCCGTGGTGCAGTGGCCAGGAGGGAGCAGACACTTTGGTCTTTCCTCCTGCCCGGTCTCTGGAGCAGGTCAGATCTATCTCTCCCAGCCTTGGCAGTGAGCACCAGGAAGACGGAAGCAACAGCCATGGAACTTTGGGATTGAAGGTGCTCTGTCTCCCTCGATAACTGAGAATGTAAATGCAGAAAAGCCTTTGCTTTCTACCTTCCTCTTTCCAGAGGAGCTGCTGGAAGGCAAAGGGTAAGTGGAAGATGCACAGACTCACCCATGTTTCCCTGTGCCTGGGGCATCTCTATGGCACAAAGCAAACACTCCCACAGTTTTCTCTGGCTGGGAGACTTGTCCCTGCCAGGGCAGCATGGCAAGACAGCATCCCTCAGCAAACCCTCCTTGGCCAGACACTTGCCACTGTGGTGGTGCCGGTGCTCTGATGAGTGCTAATTCATAGGAAATAAATGGCATTTTGATTTCAACTGGCAGCAGACAAATAAACGCAGGCAATAACATATAAATATAAAACCAAAATAAAATGTCAGCCTTTCAGATGGCCTTTTCTGGTCACATCAGGCTGCCCCAACCATTCTCTGATGCCTCTTCTCTCCACACAGGGATCCAGCTCTCTCATGGTACAGCATGTTTTTGGCTGTGGGTCCTCACATACGTTATTTTCCCCAGCTAGAATGTGCTCAGAGTGATAATAGACCTGGTGTGATTTCACCTGTTCCCCTCTCCCCTGATCTATACGTCTTACCGAGGCTTCCCCATTCTGAGGCCAGAGGTGCCTTTCCCTCCCCTCCATGCATCTGAGGGGTTTTGCCGATGTAGTGAGAGTTAAGATGCAGGTGAAAAGAGTTGCTTCCAGGACAAACCAATTTGGTGATAAAAATGCCCATTTTTATAAAAAGCTAGGTGCCTTAAATTTCCTGGGAAATGACCAGGGTGATAGGTTGGCTGCTTCTCTCCCCCGTCTCACATGGTTTGTTTGCAGAGTGCTACTGCAGGGGAGGGCAGCTCTCTTGTGGATGCAGAGGTGGGAAAGGCTGGGAGTCACCGTTTGCCTTTCAGACAAGTGTTGCCAGCTTCACATTGAAAAAGAAAAAAAGAAAGCAAGAGTCCACTGGTGACAAAGGCTGGTGGCTGGTGGGTTGTGGTGGAGGATGCGTATGGAAGGACAGGGATGGGCAGAGGGGAGTAGATGGAGAGCCCACACAACACCATTATTTCTCCCAAACGCCATTGCTGAAATGGGAGGGAGGGTTTTTCCTAAGCCTCCCAGGGTATTGCAATCCCAGCATATCAGCTCCACATTACCTGCTGTGGTGCAACACATGGCTAAAGTGCTGCCAGACACTCCTCGTGTGCCTCACCAGTGAGCAAACCCTCGGAGGCTCTTGCCCAGAGCCTGTGGGGCCTGATTTGGAGAGCCCTTAACCTTGTGAGGATCCCCATGGCATGGGGAGGATTCCTGGGTAGGAAAGCTCGGCTCAAGATGGGAGGGCCCTGCACCCTGGCACGTCCCCAGCAAGCAAAATGTTAATGGGGTTTGCTTCCTTCATCTCCACGCAGAGAGTTTCCATTGTTCATTAAGGCAAGTTCTTTAACCATACATTTCTTTTACTCAGTGCTTTCATAAGTAGCTTCAAGTGGCCTTTTGGCAGGTTGGTGCTGCTCTACATTCATTGGGAAAAGGCTCAGTCCACCTTGTAGGTGTCCTTCAGCCAAGCATCCCTGGGAGGAGGTCAAAGCCTCTGCTCACATGCTGCATCAGGGATGTGCACCAGCTGGCTTTGCTCTGGGCCTTTTGGGATGTCCATGGCCTGGCCTGCTAGCCTGCCGGGCGCTGGATGGTATTAGCTATGATGAATTGTGCTCAGCCTCTGAGAGCCTCTGAAACTCATGTTGCCCACAGCATCTGCAGCCAAATTAAAGGGCAACTCAACCTGACACCAGCTGCTGGCTACCAATCGACAAGGCCTATCAGGACGAAAGGCTGAGAAGCTGTAGCCTAAAGCTGCTTAAGAGAAATTAGGGTGTCTCTGGTTATTTACTGGAATAATAATAGAGAAGAGCAGGAGTAGGTCTTGCAGCAGCAGTGCAAGATTTGCCAGTGCTTGTCTGTCAAAGCCCGACCAGCTGATAGCAGCACAATGTACTGAGTAAAATGCCAATCCTTAGGGCTCCCCTGAGCCCTGGAAAACAAAATAAAATCCCTGCGAGCACAGAACAACGCCCACGCCGCAATGAGCAACTTTGAGTGAGGAGAGAGCTCCAAGTGAGCTCAGCTATGAGCACAGCTGGATGTATGGCCGCAGCACTGGGGGCTGCCGGAGCTGACAAACACGGCTGCTGCCCGCTTACCATGCTGGAGTTTTACAGAGTAACAGCCGTGAGTCTTCCTCGCAGGAATAGCAGGACCGACAGGAGGGGAAGGTATCATCCATGTCCTGTGGCAGAGGACTGAGCGGGGGGGGTGGATTTCCCTTGGGGTCTCACTGTGTGAAAAACCACTCCCCATCTGTATCACATCTGTCTTTGCTGCCCTTGGTACCCAAGAGGCAATGGGGACCATGTTCTTCCTATGATGAAGAGTTCAAGGACAACCTCCAGGTGGGCTGCTGCCAGTGCTTCCCAGCAAACTATGTCCCATAGTTTGGGAGGCATAGGAGTTTTGATTGATAGAAAACACAAGAAATCAGTTGTCTGCGCAGTTCAAGTTGCCTTGCTGTAAAATTCACTGGCAGCTGAAGCTGCACCAAGTCTGCATTCCTACAGGCAGGCTCAGGATCATGCAGAGGAAGAGAGGAACAGAGCGATCTCTGGGTGCTTCCTCCCCGCAGCATTGACTGCATGTCATCTTCAGGAATGAGCAGAAAATTAAACAGGCAGGAGCTGCTAACTGGTGCTGCAACAAAGCTGTGAAATAAAAGGTCTGCAAACCAGAAAGACAGTTTGTTGGTGAAAGGGTTTATTGCAAGTGGCTAAGAAACTCTCATATACAGCACAGGGTTCAAATTATAAGCTATCTCCAGCCAGCTAGGTGTGGGGCTGTTCCTGTAACCTGCATTAAGGTTTCTTACCCCAAGTATGTATCAAATCACAGTTGAGCACATAAAGAGTAGAAAACAAATAGTAATAAATCGTTGTGTTGACCCTGTAATCGATGCCTTAGCAAGGTAATTCCTCAGTGGATTCCCTCCTCCAACCGAAGGTCAGCAATGCCTAGATGCCAGGTCTGCAAATTCCCTATTAACCCCAGGAGTTATGGGCTGTGCCTAAGTATTATTTGCTCTTCTTAGTTAATGAGGTTATAATTAGAAACTGAAAATCCTACCATTGGTTAAACAAGCCAGTGCTGGATGGTTTGCAGCTCCCAGCGAGTGATGGGTCCGCTTTATTCGGAGGCTTATCCATGAAGTCATTCAGCCAGAAGCAATGCACTGGGTTTGTGTCCATCAGAGAGAAGCCCAGCCCTGCTCTTAGAGGGCAAAGTATCTTTTTTTGTTGTTTCTTCATTTACATTTTGATTTGATATGTTTCTCTTGCTACAGAGGAAGTGTGCAGGTACATGTGCTGCCATTTTGATGGCAGGCATCCCGTTGCCCATGCATTGGGCTGTCTGAAACCCCTGCCTGCATTCTGTGCATTGCCCTTGGTCTCTTTTCTTCATAATTTTTGCTACCATGAGCTTTTTTTTACCTTTCCCTCCCTTCATGCAAGAAGTTTTCTCCCCTTGGACTTTGAAGGTGACCAGACATTTTCTGTAAAACTTGAAAAATAAATAGAAAACCCTTCCCATTGAAGAGAGCTGGGTGTCAGAGGGGCTCCCATTACAGAGATTCTGGGCTCAGCCTTCCCATGGGACCCCAGATGGCTGCCTGGGGGCTGCTGACTGACCAACACTGCCCAGGGATGTCTTTATCTCTTGCTCTGCACAACCTACGTAGCCGGGCATGGGAGCAGGGTGTGCAGGAGAGGGCAGGGCCCTACCACTCCCCAAAAGTCTCCAACTGAGCTGTGCTGGCTCATGCCACTTGTGAGTCATCTGGGAACCACTGATGTGAAGTGAATGGTGCAATGTGCTCCTTTCCCAAGCACTAAGCGTGGGGTCACTGCTGATTCAGGGGCGATGTTTAAGGACTGGGAGTCACGCCTGCCATGCAGGAGAACCTATTGATGGCAGCGGGCAGCCTGCCAGCTCCTGCCCTTGAGATCGAGAGGGTGGTGACACGCAAATAGGGGAGTCATGGAGATAGCACCTGCACAGATGTCAAAGGCCTACGTCCGGTGATGTTTAAGGGATTGTTGTCTAGGCGATGCAAACAAAAACCACCCTCCCTGTCAGATAATGCAGGTCTGAGTTTAGATCGCAGAGGTGCTGCTCTGCTTCATTGAATTGGTCAAAGAATTAACCTAATTTTTCATTTTCCAGACCACATGTGTCCCATAAGAATTTAAATACTGCTAAAGAGCTAATGCCGGATCCAAGGTTTAAATATAGCCTCCTGGTAGCTGATAAGAAAACAGGGAAAATAAATAAATGTAAAAGGCCTGTGTAAGTGAAGATATTTTTGGAAGACTTAAACCAAAAGCAGACCAAAACCAGTCCATGAGCAAAATGAGGAACTCCAGGGCTGATCCTGCAGTGTCTGATCCTAGACCGAGGAGGCTATGGAGGAAAACAAGTGTTTTGCTCTGTACAAAATAAACTTTGTTAGAGACTGGACCAGAGCAAGTCCAGATCTCAGCCTTGCGCCTGTGCTGTGAGCACCCCTTTGGTTCACCGAGCATCAGCTGAGCATCCCGAGAGGGATCTGGTACCCAGCACTGCCAACGCTCTGCGCTCAGTGGGATGCTCCTCATATCTGGTGTTATTTCTTAAATCTCCAGCAGCGGGGTGGTGTGAGGAGGGTCATATCTCAGTTTCCCCAGAGCTGCTACCCCCAAGCTCCCAAGGAAAAGGCCTGCACACCCAGAGCATCCCCACCTCAGGTCTCTGCAGGAGCAAGTTCTTAGGCTGGACCCAACTTCACCAAGTTTTAACCCAGATCCAGCGTTGCCAGAGCCAGCTCTTCCGCTTGCCTGGCTGCTGGCGCAGCTTCTAGGCATCCAACTTTGGTCACATTGGGTCATGCCTCTGCTGCACATTTCTGGCCAGCCAGGACTTTGGACAAAAAATTTTCCAGCTGCATTATTCTGTCTCTTACTGTCTCTCCCTCTTCCCTTCCCTTCCCTTCCCTCTGTCCTTTCCTGAGGATGTGCCTGGCAGTGTATTCGAGTTTTATTATGAAAGAGAGCAGTTACTATTCGGCTGCTAGCTTGGAAAGGGCTGGAATTTGCATTTTAGCTCGGAGGAAGGAGATTTGCTGCCATCTGCACCTGGTGAGAGAAAGAGCTACACAGCTGGAGGCAGCTGCCAAACTTCTGCCAAACACCCTGCCTGTGAAATAAAGCAGGCTGCTCAGTTCTGCACTGGGTACAACTGTTAAGTCTACAAATACATTATCAGGCAAAGTGATTTTAATAACAGAATATATTTGAATTGCATACAGCTGGATCTAGGCATGACAGAAAATGTCCATACACATGCAGAAAGAGGTTTTTTCTGTTTTCATAGTTTAAGCAGTGAGATCCACTGGGTTATTATCCCAGTACTCCTGTAATTCAGTACTAAACACAATTCAGATCTCCTACACACATACACTGCAGAGTGGTATGAAACCTCTGGAAGTTTTACACCAGATACAATCAGTGTGTTGTCAACCCCATTACACAGGACTTCTAAAAAAAAGGAAAGAAGGAAAACAAAATTGTAATGCTATTTCCTTATTGCATGGGCAAACACCCTCTATGAGGTGCAGAACTTCCTGAGAGCAAAGTCCAGGACTGGGAGGGAAATGGTAGATAAGGATAGGTGCAGTAGATGATGACATTGTGCGTTAATGATGCCATCATACTGACTCACATAATCTACCTAGGTAGTTAAATACACATAGTAATGTTTTTTCTAATGATGAATACTTCTGGGCTGCAGCTGACGGCTGGTACAGATGAGGGTTGTGCAGGGGTTGCACGTGAGCATTGGGGCCAGCTGCTGGAGTTGCCCATGGGGCTCTGCCATAAGCAAACCCCAGCAGCCCCCTGAGCGCTACCTCGGGGGGTACCGCTGCCTTCCCCAGCAACAGGGAGCTGGCTCCCAGGCTGAATTCAGGGGTGCACGTGGCCCTGCGTCCTGCCCCAGCTCTGCGAAAGCCTCCATCCTCGCCACCGCCCTGCACCAGAGGGATCTCTGGCTTGGGGGCAGGGTCACATCTCAGGGACAAGGTGGTCCCATCCAGGCTGCCTCCCAGGGACCGTGGCTCCTGGCCACGAGCATGCTGGTGTGTAGACACCTGCCTGGCAGTATTTGGGCTGCGGCTCTGGCTCTAGTTCATGTACAGAGACAGCATTTCTAGGTGCTCAGGGCAAAAGCTGGGACCACTGTTTTAGACTATTCATCTGCGTAGTCCACTCGATACAGGAGCTGTGGGGCAAACCAGTCCTATGCTGCCTGCCTGTGGGGACAGCCCTGCTTTTGCTGGCGAGCGCTGGAGCTTGGTGCCTGGATTTCTCACCCTGTGGGTTACCGACTCAAGTGCAGAAAACCTGAGAATACTTAATTCCCTTCCCTCCTTCCTTGTTTTTTGTGAGTCACTCCATAACTAACTATCCAAGTGAAATGCTCAGCTGGGAAGGTTTCAGTGTGGGACCTAGGCCTACTGCTTTGCTTGTACCAAGTGCCAGCATACCACCGGGGAGAAGCCTGGCATCACAAGCTGCAGATCAGTCTGCAGGTAGTCTTTGAATACCACTAGCAGTATAGTCATTTGCTTCCTTGGACAAGCACAAATTGAAAAGGTAATATTTAATCAGCATTTAAGTAAGCAATATATATAGCACATGCTCTTTGCTCAGACTTGTTTGTTCTAGTCCAGCTTCTGTCCAATTGCAACTGAGATCTTGAGGGCTCCGCTACACTGGTCCCAGTCACATCTTCACCTCCATGTGTTGCTTTTAGGGAGGCTGCACTGCAATCTCACGGCTCTGCTTCGTGAGCCTCACCTGCTCTTGTTCATCTCAGGCTACTGTAAATCAGGAGGAACCTTGCTAGCATCCATGGCATCAGCATAGAAGTGATAAGAGAGCCACATCCAGCATAGCAGGGTGATTCATTGCCTTCTATTTGCAGGCTGGGCTTGCATAGCTGTTCTGGATGCAAAGGGAAGGGAATAACCATGTCTGGCCATTCCTCTTCCCCTCCATGCCTCTAGTGCCATCCTTTTACCTATCTTAATGAGGAGGTTTAGTGTGTCAGTGGGAAGGATATGGGCTTACACTGAATTCCTAGTGTCTTTTACTTCTATGGTTGTGGATGGTGCTTACCAGTTGGTAAAAACACGTAGGATCGTTCCATTCACACCCAAATATTTTGCAGGGTGGACCTGGGGAGAGGTGGGAGGCAGGGAGCATTGCAGCTACGTGGGGAAACCACAGCAGGGTTACGGATGGGCTCTGGCACCATGACCCAGATCCAGCCCCAAGCACCAGAGCAGTGGGATGTGTGAGGCCACTGCAGGAGGACCCGCAGGAGAGGATGGGCAAGTGTTGGGCTCCCACCTCTGCCTTCCTCCCTGACCTCTTCCTTTTTGTTTTCTTCCTGTTGCTCTGAGCAAGCTGCTGAGTCAGAGCAGCAGGAGCAGGAAATTCTCTATTTGGCGGGTGAGATCAGAGTGTTGTTCCTGCTAAGCAAAAGCAATTTATTTTGCTTTGCTGGCAATTTCACTGCAGTCAGGCCAGGAGGCTGGGCAGTATGCTCCTCATCTAGCGTGCTTGCAGGCTGCTTATTTTCCTCACACCATCATGGTAGCATAGATTTCAAATACAGTTACACTGGTTTCACAGATTAAGTATTTCAGGTACTGTAATGAAGTGTGAATTGGATTATTATGAACAGGTCATAAGATTTTTTCCACGCCCATTTTCACAATAAGTAATTATAATTATTCCATCCTGAGGACTCTAAATTTTAATTATATTTTAAACTGTTGCAAAATGCTTAATCTCACACAAGAGAAAACATAACAGGAAAAAAAGAAGCAGGCTTTCATGTAGTGATGTTACAATGGTTAACAGGATTCATCTTTCAAATCTATTTTGTTTTAGAGGTTTTATTAGCTAAAAAAGTGGTTTGGGACTTTATATTCAGGAAAATAAGTTTTTAATTTAATTGGTGTTGGCCTACAAACAGATACTTACATTGGGCTGCAAATTATATTTCCCTTATAATGCAGAGGATGCCTTGTCTCTGCCTAAATGAAAAGCACAATTCTGTTGCCTTTCTTCATAAATGGTCCTTTCAGTAAGAGAGTTTGCATAGTAAAGCCCACAGAAGAGAGAGCAAAATCTGATTCTCTAAGAGCAAAGTCAGGATTTTCTTTGATAATTTTTAGTGCAACAAGCAAAAAAAAAAAAAACTAAAAATTTATGGCACCACTGATTTGGCAGTGCCTATTTTGGCCAACGCTACATTGGTTTGAAATGACACAGTTGTCCCAGTGTAGGTAGTGGCAGCAGACCCAAAGCCCTCACAATCCATAGTGTCCACATGTTAATTTATATTCTTAAATCATACCTAAAGTCTTCATCCTGTTTCTCCCTCTCCAGAAGTATTTAGATGAGGTACCCACATTTTTGATGGCTGAAATCAAGGGATATGCATCTTGCTTTATATGAATATGTAAAGAGGAACATGAAGAGGTCCCCGTTTAATTGGGAAAAGATTTAGAATTAGGTTTCTTTGGTCCCCTCTGAGTCTGCTTTCTGGCTTGGGCAGCACAAAGCTGTTTGCAGTTCCACAGGTTAGTAGACTTCTTCCACCCAAAAGGCATCTCATGCTTTCCCCAGCTTCCCCCTCTGCTCAAAGAGTTGGGCAGGCCCTGGTGGCACTGAAGTCAGGGGGGACATGGAAAGCTGCTGAGCTTTCTCAGCCCTTCCGGAGTGCAGCACATCAAAGGATCTGGCCCAGGTCTCCTGACTTATGCTCTTCTTCCACACTCTCTGCACTGAGGCAGTTCTTGTTGTTTGCTCCAAAAATGCAGCCTTGTTATTATTTTAAAGTTGTAGGGGGAGGAATGAGCATGCTTTGTGCTGCTTTTTCTAAGGCTATTTTCAATTTGGAAAAGAAAAAAAAAAAAAGCCACTTTTTTTTTCCCCATGTGAAACACTGCAGCACTCCAGCACAAGTTCTGCTGGTGCCATCTAAGCACAAACCTTCTTGGGTGAAGAGACGTCTACTGGTGACATCCTCAAAAAGGCGAAACCTCTGGGGTTGGTCACTCTACCCACGTGTGCTCTGCTTGAACACCCAAGGTCTCACCCCACCCACATGTAGAGGCAAGGGACAAGCTGATATGAAGAGGAAGGAGCTTTGCATTGCCGAGGAGCAGGTAGTGCAGCTTGAGGCTGTTTGGTGGGCTTCACCTGCAGATGTCAGGATGTGTGGCTGGAGCTAGTCAAGCTGTTGGCCACTTTCACACTTCCATGGAGGTGTAGAGCAGGGATTCATCTTGGGTGAAGCCTTGTTGTGCTTGAGAAGAAAAAGTATAACTAATGGACAGTGTAATTAAATAGTGGGTAATTGCCATCTTCATTTCCTGTACCCTGCCCTGGGAGGATAATAACAGGTTAGGCCATATCAAAATGTTCCTGAATACCTTTAGTGCCATGACAACAGAAGTTAACTGCAAGAATTTCTAGAAAATCATGGAGTCAGCAATATCTTTTGGCACTTGATAGTTCAGGCCTCACTCTAGTGAGGCAGCTCTTTGGAAGAACTCATGAGCAATGGTTTGGTAGCAGATAGTTGCCATGCTATCTTTCTTTCCATTTGCTTCCAGAAAGACTGGGAAAACCTCTGCTCCTCTCCATTAGCAATGGTTACATGAATGATCCCATTCTCAGAATGCCTCCTTTTGAGAAGAAGTACTCGGAAAGAGGAGTACGGGGGTAAGCAAGCTTTTCATGGGCAATGCAGAACTGATAAAAATAGGATCATTGTGTCTATCAGCCATCTGGTGATAAAATAGGGCTGTGCGTAGTGCAACTGGTCAGTGACACAGCTATTATTTATAGAGCACTGTAGAGGAGCATCACGCTTCTCAAGGGCTGAGTCTGTTATGGAAACTGGAATTCATTCCCTAAAGAAATCACGTCCCAGAGCAATCACATTATAAATGCATGGCCAGCAGGTGGAAGACAGCAGTATGTGGCCATGGTGAACAGAACGAGTGTGGTCACTTTAGCTGTTTGCTTATTCTCCTTCCTCCTGTGCCATTTCCCATCACTGTGATGCTGTGTTGCTGTCGCGCCTACAGGCCAGTGGTCCTCGCAGCCACGCATCTCACAAAAGTTAATAAAGAAACTCTCCTACAGCTACGGGCTAATGCTTTGGTGTTTTCTACCCCACCACTTCATCCTTCCATCATATTATCCCAGCTCAGCAAGAAAACAAACTCAATTTTTAATTCAGGAGAATGGCTGTGACATTTCCCCTCTTGTGGGAAAAATAAACACAAATGTTGGCTGTAGGTTCTCACCAAATCCTACTCACTTTCAGCCTGGTGCATTGGGAATTAGAGCACAGGTTAATAATACACAAGAACATGAAAGATGCGTTGAGAGCTTAAAACTGATTTTAGTCCTAACAGCTTAGCTTACCACAGAATAATGCAGCATTGGGGTGCTGTGTGTTCATGGCTACATGGGTAGCAGCACGGGTTACAGCAAAAGACTTGCCTCTTTTGGAGTGAAAATGGATGACTTTATATTTTAAATGGGGTGTTTATGATGTGCAAGTGCCAGGCAGGATTGGTATGGGTCACACACACGTCAGAGGTCCCATACTCAGTGGCCCAATGCAATGTGTCCAGACAGTGGGGGGGTGTCCCTGCTGCCTTTCCCACCTCTGTAATCCAACTCAGTGGTACTGTTGCACCCTCAGCTTCTCTGGCCCTGGTAGCAGGAAACAAAATAAAGGCAGATCCTGATTTTTTTCCAGGGGGCTGGGGCCCTGCACTTTGCAGCAGGATGGGCGCCATGCTGCCTTTGCTGCCATGGGGGGGGCAAGTGGCCACTCTTTATATGTTTGAATCCCAGAAGATCTTGTTAAGAAGCAAGCACAGTAAATGGTTGCTTCTATTAAGATGTCTAAAATTTATTTCCTGTGCTGACTGCAACTTAACAAATAATGTTGCCAGCAAAGTTTGAAGCTACAGGTTTGGAAAGTGTTGTTGCTACAGATATCCTTAGTGATGCTAAATCCTGCTCTTCTTCATGTTCTGGCTGCTTTTCAGTGGAAGCGCTGTACTCCACAGGAACCCACAGTTTTGACCATTGCTCATGTATAATTTTCTGCTGCTGCTAAGGGAGCTTGCTTGTATTATGCTCCTGCTGAAAGCCGCATCTGCAAGATCGCTGCAGGAGCATGTCTGAAAAGATGACTGCAGAATTGGAAATTGGCTGGCCGTACGAGCTGGCTCCTGCTGCTGACTGCTGCCCACCGCTCCAGGCAGCCAGAAATCAAGGGGAGTTTTGACCAACGATGAGCTAAAGCACTCTGACCCCTTGTGCTTGGGTTCAGGTCAGCCCAGCAGTGATCCCAGATGGTTTATTTCACAACAAAGCCACCTGCCAACAGTGGCTGGGTGACTGCCTTTTTTCCTGCCCCCCTGTGAAGCTCCAAGCTCGATGGGCTTGCGAGGTACCAGCAGCAGTAAAATATGCTGACTGCTGGATCCCCACCTCCCTCTTGGTGTCTCCCCTTCCCTGCATCCCAGTCTGAATGGGTCTCTGGGATGGTGAGTGGGACAAACAGGAGAAGCTATCTGTGAAAAATCTATTAAAATAATATTCTTGATAGTTACTGTATTTGCATGTGTAATGGCCGAGGTGCTTTCCCTGGATTATGCCATCTCAAATTTGGGAATGGCCATAAGGCATGTCTGCTTGAAGCTATAGTGAGCAATACTGGAAAGTGCTGGGTGGAGCAGGGAGGGGGACAGCTATTATGTGCACATGGCCATTACACATGTAAACATGATATTAAAAATAGAGCTGGCTGAACAGTGCCAAGCATTTCTCTGACTACCCATTGGAATTAAAGAGAGACATGGGTTTGGCTGAAGTCCCTGCCATTTTGTTCATTTCTCCTGTGATCATTTCAGTGTGAGAGAAAAATGCCTGCAGAAAACGGAGAATAAACTCGGGGGGGGGGGGGTATTTA
>JANZLQ010000017.1:13482207-13523462 GCA_026212715.1 Elanus axillaris
ACTCGGGGGGGGGGGGTATTTACATGAGAAAGTTTTGTTCCATATGGGCTGGGACACTGTTCAATGCAGCAGTGGCAAAACAGGATTCCTGAAACCTCCTGCCAAGAATTTGCATCCCTCCCTTGAGGTGCAGAGGCTGCTGAGATGCAGTTGCAGTAAGCAAACTCAAATCACTCTGGAGAGCACCCAGCAAAGAGGCTGCTGGAGGATTGATTCACACCAGGTGAAGAGTGAAGATCAGCATAGTCACTCCAAAGGAAAGCGGTGCCCTGTAATTTCACCCATCATCATAAGAAGCTTTTCATCTCGGAGACAACATGGGAAAAGTGGGAACCTTTGGACTGAGATTTAGCAAACTGGGACAGGATGCAAAAGAAAATCTAAAGCCAAGGACCCTCAGGCTGAAAGGCTGAAATTGACACTCAAAGTTCAGAAGGGGTGAAGAGAAAAGCCAGAAAAATGTTTTGAAGGCTGGGAAAAAAGTCCTTACCTATAAGCAGCTCAGTCTCTTTAGTTTATGATAAAAAGAGAGATTGAGAGGTGATGTGATTAGGGTGTAAAGATACTTTCCTAGGGAGAAAGCAGTGCATACTAAAAAGGCTTTATAACCAATATTGTCTCCTTGTTTCCTTAGATTTTCCCATCTGTCTGTCATATAAACCTAAGTAATATAGCAGGAAGAAACAGAAGATAGAGCTGGGACAAAATTTTCATAAATTCGTTTGACTTCGATGTCTGACGTGCAATTACAGTCACCGCATTTTGCGCATAAGTTGCTATATACTGAAGTAGGTGCCACTCAAGAATGTAAAACCTTGCAACGAATAGACTCCATTTTCACCTCTGAAATCTAGAACGAGGTGGGTCTGACAGAGATTCTCACTGGCCTGCATCTTCTCTTGCCTTCCACGTGGGGAGGCTCTGGCCCAAATCTGATGTTGTCCCAGGGTTCGGAGATGAGGGGACAGTCCTGGCACATGCCAGATCTCCTCCAGGTCTCCAGCTGACAAAACAAATCCGTGCTGCTCAGCTGGGGATGCTGGTGGGAAGTGGACTCTGAAGTGGTTAATGAGGTCATTCTCAGGCTCCTGGAAACCTTGAGAGGTTTTGAAAAGTAATATTATCCTGTCCCAGGAGCTAACTTGCTTTTAAGGGAATTAGAGAGGGAGAAAGAAAAAGTAATATAATCTACAGCTGTCACCTCTGTTCCTTGTCTTTACCTGAGGGATTAAGCTCTTAAAACCAAATGCAAAACAAATATTTTTCAGGCAAGTGATGGCAAGATACAAACTTACTTTTTTTTGTTGCTAGAATTGACAGAAACAAAACAAACCCCATCCCCTCCACACTTGCATGTACATAAAAGAGAAGTAACTTGGTCCTGGTGTGGGATATAACCTACAATATGTTGCTATTATTAGCAGCTGGCATCGGCACTGGGAATAAAATGTACAGATTGATAAAGCAAATACCAGGTCAGCTGGGATGGGACCGCAGAGGGAGGGCGGTTTCTATGGCGATGGAGAACAGCCATGATGGGAGGTATCCTGTGTAGGCGGCATCGAACGGCAGCTTCGCTCCCAGCAAAAGTGGTTAGTTGCTTTGGAGACAGGTGCATGCTCTGAAAAAAGCACCTCCGAGGGAATAGGATGGAGACAGGGCACAGGGCAGGGGGGATACCAGCCATGCTGGACGTGGGCTAGCCAAATGAGGTGGTGTCAGATGTGATGCATTTTGGTCATTAAAAAGCCTTTTGCTGTGCTAAAACACCACAACTGCGAGCACACAATTCAGAAATGGCACACGTCTGGAGGCCAGCATCCAGGTGATGGCGGAAAGAGTAGGGAAGAAGTCTACAAATTAAATGGTAAATAAAAGCACAACTGGTAGGAGGAATAAAAATGACATTTAAAAATGAATGCACACACCTTACTGAAGCCAGTGCTGTAGGGGATCTCAGCACATGAGCTGATCAAGGCTCCAGGATCTGCTTGTCAGTCTCCCACACCACCAGGTGAGGCCCACGGGAAGATGTCAGCGGGGAGGTAGTTGGTGGGATTGCTTCTCTGCTCTTCCATACAGTCCCAAGCTGGGAAAACACACAAGCAAATATTCAACCTAGAGTCTTCTTCATTACCCAAAGAGGGTAACTTCACATGGAGGAAATCATAAAAGGTGAATATGACAACATAGCTCATAAAGTGCAGATGCCTTGCTCGGTGGGCAGCCCATGTACAGTTGATGTTTGGGGACATGGTGGGACCATCTCTCTACAAGAAGATGCTCTGTTTGAAAAATGAAGCTGTGAATGAGTATCCCCCCGACCTGTCCAAGCCTGAAGAGATCCTCCCATGTTTCTGTCCCTGCCTGGGTTGCAGCTAAAGAAGTAGAGGACCTTGCTGGGTCCGGACCCATGAGACACAGCTGAACTGCAACATGCAGAGACTCACATTTATGGATCCTCTATCAACATCTGTATGGCCCTTGTGACAGCTTCAGATGTTATGGAGGTGTAAGTGGTTAATCCTTACGGCACTCACACCGACTGAAGTTTGCAGAGGCCAGACATGGACAGGAGTGTCTGTGAGCACCTGTGAGGAAGGAGGACAGGACTGCTCCCGTGCTGCCTGGGCTGGCTGTGGGTGCTGGGTGAGGGATGGTTAGGGTGAGGGATGGAGCCAAGGGGTGCTCCCTGCCTACGTGGAACAGGTTGGAGGACAGCCTGGAGACACCGAAGGGGAGCAGCGAGGCCAGACCCCAAGCTTCCCCCATGTTCCTCAGGGATGAGCAACCACACAGAAGGAGTGTGGGAGCTGTTCACTGCCCATTCCCAGGCAACAAAGTGCCGCCATCAATCAGCAGTGACAACGCCAATGCTAATCCATAGCTTTCCCAGCTTCACATTAGTATCGTGTTGCATGGTATGACCATTTGCACCATTGCATTAGTGAGAGATGAGTAACCTTAGGTCCTCCTCCTGACTCACAGGACTGAGCAGCAAGACCGAAGCTAATTAAACAGGGACCAAAAGGAGAAATTCCTCCTTCATCCATCCTGGAACGTGGGGTGGTGATCATATACCCTAGCCCATTAGTAATAGGGCTTTAACAAGCTGAAAAACACTTGAAAAAGTAATTCTATTTTGAGAACTACACCTACAAAGTTTATTGTGCTCATGGGAATGCCATTCATATCCTTTGAAAGTCAGTATAACTTACTCTGAAGAGAAAGTTATTAATTTTTTACTGGCAAAGTGGTTGCTTAATAGAAAAAGGAAGATTTATCTAGATACCTGATTTAACCAATTTAAATATCTTAGTACATTTATGGTACAATACCTTGTATATACAAAGTTATACTCCTTTTTCTTCCAGAATCATACCCTTTTGCTGCCTAACACTACTTTTATTAGAAAGGCTTTGCCAGCTGTGCAAAAGTGAGACTGAAATGGTGTGCTTGCCCTTGTCCTGGAGCTGCTCCCTGCCCTGTGAGGGACACAGATTTCAATGCACTGGAGCATCCTGCCTAGCAGGTCCCTGTCATGAGGAGTAACAAGAAATCAAACCTTTCCAAATTAAGGTTAATCCTGACTCTAACTCCTTTTCCATCATTTTAGCCACATTCACTTTATTTTGGAGCCAGTTTCTTGGTGAACTTCCTCCAAGATATATTGTTGAAGTTAGTTAGTTTATCTCAGTAAAGATGCTAGCACTTATTTTTCTCCCTCAGTTATACTGGGATGGAAAAGGATTTTAAAAGTAGCTAGGCCCTCTCTTTTGAACATTTTCCTTGAAGTTTTTAAAGCAGCCATTGAAAATGAGTCCTTTCTATAGCAAATTGTCTCAGGGAGCTGAAATGAAATAACCTGAGTGTGATACAATCCAGGTGAATTTGTTAGGCATTTACAAGGCAACTCCTTTCCCATCAAAAAAGAAGATTTCCGGGAAAATAAAGTTGAAATAATATTGCTCATGCTCCTAAAAAGTTTTCAAGAGAGGAAATTAAAGATAAATTCAGCTTTATGAACAGTCATGACTATTAGTGGTTTGTCATTAATGCTGCCTGTGAGTAAGTGAGAGCGACTACGTTTTTGCTTTATTTTGTGCTTTGTTTTCACAACCTCTTTCCATTTTTCTCTTGCAGAAGAGCAGGATTTTTTTTTTTACTGAGGATATCTCTTCAATGTTTCTGAATCTCAAGACTGAAGTTTTCTTAAGCTGCAATTTAATGCTGTACAACCCTGCCTACGTCCCATTCCAACTGACTTAAGCCATGTTGAGTCTCAGCAGCTACTGGATGTCATCTGCAGGTGAAATAATGAGAGCAGTCCTGGCTATGCGCAGTGTAATCAATCACCAGCGTTGGGCTTTGCTGGGGGGGGGGCAGCACAGCTGTAGTAGCACATACTTACTTACACCAAAGGAATTTGCAATAAGAAGCAAGTGTCCAGTTCTGTTTTTTTTACCCAAAGGAAGATACTTGTCACTGCACTGGAATGGGATTAATTAAAGGTGATTTAACAAACTCATTTTCTCTGAGATTTATGGAAATCATTACCCATCAGCGCAAAATGTACTCCACGAGCACTGTAAACACATGCCTGTAGTCAACAGGAGACCATGAGCTACTGGTAGAAGGGTGCAAAAGCTCGAGACAGCTCCACGGAAGTGAAAGCTTCACCCTGAGAAGCAGAGGAGAGATCCTCCTGCTCTGGGGCCCAGATGAACTGTCCCACTCCCTTCTGAGCCTTCCTCAAAAACCTCCCAGCCACACACTGATGTCAATCCTACTTAGTTCTTGACATTTCACATGGTCACAAAGTGAAGTGATTCATAGAAAGCTCCTTATTCTGGCCCAGTAACGAGTGTACATGGGTTTGGAGCATTTTTCCGCATAGCTGTGCTGGAGTCTTCTAAAAATGCATGTGCAGGCAGCTTATCCTGCAGATCCTATGGCAACTGGCTGCACCGTGGATGGTTGGCTGAATTCAAATGTGCAAGGCTTATACATTAAGAAATGTTATATTCAAATGGAGAAAACTTTCTAGAAATATTAATATTCAGCACCCACTATCAAGAGATCATAGGATTCCAACAAGATCTGACTGCTTTGAATTATTATTCATGTACCATGGAATATGTATTTTTTAAGTAGCATTGTAAATTAATGCTAGCAAAATGTAATTTGTAATTTAAATGTAAATCAGAATTGACTAAGAATATAATTAAGCTTTGAATGCCTAGGTAGTATCTGCAAACCAGACTGTTTTGTGGTGTTTTTTTCACTAAGATTTTAAAGTGTATTATTCACCCTGAATACCTCAATGCGTATTATCTGTATATGTGTGCTACAAAAATGTAAATAATAATAAAAGATTGTTATGCACTGTTGAATTCTAAATTGATACATTTCTGTGAAACTGAAAACTGCTTTATGCAGAGTTATATGGGATTCTTTATTGGTGCATAGAGGCTGACTCAGCCAGAAGGATGTTAGGAAAAAGCAAAGTCCCCCCATCACAAATGGTGCTTCTGTTGGTTGAACTTAATATTGTAACAGAAGTAAAAACCATGATGCCTTTTATATTAATCAAATGCAACACAGCCATGCAGTTTTAAGTGTTACACAAATTTTTATTAATATTTGCTTCAGTGCAAGGTAATTGTAAGTATATGTAGAATGTATCTACCAGTCTATCTTCATACTGAAATCACCATGTGGTTGCATAAACATTTTAGTACTGGCCAAGCTGGCATGCAGAGTTCCCATTGCTCACCCAGCCCACTGCTACCCCCTCCCCACTGATGCAACCACCCATGGGCTGTGCTGTAATGTGGGACCACAGGTATTAGTGAAATTATCTCAGTTAAAAAACACCCTAAAACATGTAGCTACACCAGCAGAGACAACTAACAACAAGGCTGAAATGTAATTTAGATTTTAGCATAGTGAAAATATTTTCTTATGTAAACAGGGACTTTGTATCAAGGAGCAAGTGGCAACACAGTGTGCTTAGAGAAATTTAGGATATTATTTTTAAAACAAAGATGAAGGACTGATCAAAATGAAATAAATTAGTGGAAGAAAGCCTGGACATATCTATAATTTTTAAAACAGGTGAGATGATTTAAAAATGCCTTTTTTGATCTATGCACTTGGGGCAGCTATCAGATATGAGGAGGAAGTTGCTGCCATTCTTTCCCAGAAGGCAATAGGACCTCTTTGTTTCCCATCAGCACCTCTGCAGCCCATCAGCACAAGCACCCAGCTCATTGGCAGTCCTGATGGTTTTCACTATTGAATCTCAGCTGCGCTTCCCCATACTGCCTTGGTCATCAGTATGAAAGAGTCTGGATCCCCAATAGGCAATGGCTGTAGACTGCTTGCTCCTGAATATTAAGTATATAGATCTCTTCTTGTTCTTCAGCGGCCAACTATATGCATTTTGGAAGGAGAAGAGCACAAAGGGAAAGGGCACATGGGAAGGACAGGCAGAGCCTTTGGGGACTAAGCACAAGGAAAGGAGCATCTCCCACGTCCCTGTGCTCCAGCACCTACTCCTTGGAGATGACTAGTGATGTTCTCAAATGTGCAGTTTGACTGCAGTCTGAAGTTGCAATTAATTAAATCCAGGCAATCAGTGAGTGGCCAACTGCCACGTTTGTAGTCAGGAAAGGCTGTTTCTAAAGCACCAGAATGGTAAAATGTTGGTTTTGTGCATTGGGTGACTTTACATGATAAGGTAGCCGAGGCCCAAAGCCTGCTGTCAGACACATGGCTCCAACCCTCTTTGACAGGCAGAACTGAAATTATTACTGACAGCTGAAATTAAAATTTTAATAATTACCTGAGCTTTTCTTTGCATAGACCCAGCAGGAGAACATCCTACGATGTGCAGTGTGTCAGCCACTTATCCTGAAGTAAATGAAAGCTGAGGCTTTGCAGCACTGGAAAGCTGTTCAGCAACTTTCAGCATTGGGCTCAAGCACGTTTTCTTAAAAGGAATAGTGGCTATAAGTCCAGCAGGAAGGTCACCCTTGTGTGAAGGTGAGGACAGACATAGCTAAACAGCATGTGGAGTGTAAATAATATTAAACACTGCTCAAGTGGAATAGAAGGAGAAAACAGAAAGGGAACAAAATGTTTTAGGAGAAGGTTAAGAGGAGAATTAAGATGATGGCTTCTCCCTTCCCACACTTAGGTACTGATTTCACAACCAAAATTCTCCTTTCAGGGTTTGTATTTGACTGCGCACTTGTGGATCCCTTCAGTATTGTTTTGATTTGACTGTTCAGAAAAGATGGTGCAACCTTTGCACATGGGCAAGCCCTTAGTACAGCTCTTGCCTTCTGTAGGGACTTTGTCCAAGCACAGCCTTCATTGCCAGGCCCTTGATGTAAATAAATCAGGTCCTGTTCCTGGGGCAATGCTGTCTGCTTTGAAGATTACAAAGCAATGGAGAATACAGTTAGGAAATTCTGATGCTGCAACAGTGACCAAATGTTTTCTGGGAATGTACAGCCAAGGGGTCTTGGAGAGTAGGTGTCCTGTGTTGGTGATCGTTTTCTGTTCCTTGAGGAAGCATTATGAGACAAGGTCTCTGGCCCAAGATCCATCTGCCACTGTGGCACCTGCTTGTCTTGTCTCCTTCTCTGGAGTCATATGTGTTGGCTGGAAAGCCAGCTAAGATTGTCTGCTTCTGTGGTTTGATCTGGCAATTTGGGGTTATAAGCCTCAAACTTTAGTTTCTGCAATTGCTTCAAGAAAACCTTGGTTTGAACTGACCTGAGATTTCCTAAAGATGCCCCCTATTACCCTGTGTGGTTTTGCAGAATTACTGTATCATGGAAAGGTGGGTTGTTTAGCAGGGTCTCTACTCCAACCTGCTGCTCCAAGCAGTAAAGCAAGCCAGCTACCACCTTCCTTAGCTGAGCTGGAAATGTCCAAGGACAGAGAATCATTCCTGTCTGGATGCCTGCCCCAGCTCTGTGCTACCTTCCTGGTACAAGAGGTTTCCTCTGTCCAGTTCAAACCCATCCCAAGTGGTGGTCTGTCTAACAGGGGGACAGCTGCCATGGTTTGAGGAGGGTTTAACACCACTGGCCTTTCTGGCGTGAAGGTCTGTCATCTGATGTATGAACTGCTTTCACTGCTGCCGAGGAAGAGGAGTCCTTCCTCCAAGAGAAGTCATCTGTGGCTATTCATCACCTCATCAGGTTGTCTTCATCAAATCTGCTGGTTGGTTATTAATTGCTTTCCCACAGGTTTCAACTCATTGCAGCACATCTCATAATTTCCAAGGGGCTTGTGACTGTGATCTTCACTGCACAGAAAAACTAGTGATTACCTACGTTCCCCTTGATAACTTAAAAGTGTAAGTGGATGCTCATCCCAGTAGAAGGGGGTATTGAAGAAAGGGTAGCACATCAGAAGCCTGATTTTTGCTTTCAGTGAAAATTTGCAAGAAGACTACGTAGTACACAGTATCTCATCTATAAATCACATATTTGACTACATAGTGTTATTGTTTATATGCAGATTCTAAATAATTTGTCATCATAACAATCTCATCTGCTTATCTTAAAACCTTAATTTAGATCTACACATATTCAAATAGTTTGTTCTTCTGCTGAAACTATCTTCCAGCCTTCGCTGCTCACAGTCCTCTACGAGCCATGACTTTCAAGAGTTCAGCTCCCTTCAGGGAGGGGAAATGCTATTTCTGCTTTTCTGTAGCTTCAAGAAACCCAGTGACTGAGAGGCACTGGCCACACCAGTAACTCTGTCATGTAACTCAGAGCACATCTAGCTCAGAGGCTGAGATCAGATAAAAACCTGATAAGCCTTCAGCTAACAGGGCAAGAGCAAGGAGAGGAGAACACATAGAACATCAACTGCTTTTCCATCTAAACCCTCTTCTTTCCCTTAGCTTGTGCTTGATTTTCTCTTCCCCTTTCAGTGTCACTGATGTGAAGAAGGTGGGGAAGAGGCAGAAAGAAAAAATTTTTTTTCATTCCCATGAAATGTCTGATGAGAACTTTCCACCTCCATCTAGAACTGTCACCATTGCATGGGTCCTGCCATAGGGAAAGGTGGGGGGGATACTGCTGTGCTGTGAGTTTCCTTATACACCAGACACTGACAGACCAAAATACACCTTTGGTGTACCTCCTGAACAATAAATTTAAATCACCAACAGTTAACACAAACTTTGACCCAGACCAGAGATTTCAGAGTAAAATCTTTTAGGACTCTTTGCACAAGTAAGATGCAAAACCCCACTGCCTAGTTTGAGTAATGAAACCATCATCAAAAACCTTTGGGGGTGGGGGACACACAAGGTGACTAGTTTTAAGATGAAGCTTTAAAAAATGTATGAATGAATGGTTGTTTTCAACAGAATCAACTTAGGGAGCCCAAAGGCCTTTTTTTAGTCTCATATCCTATGTTCCAGTGAAAATACTACAATTAGGCAGATTTTAAAAGGAAGCTGGGTTGATTCCCTATGTGGAGAATGAGACTTCTTTCATATAGTAATATCTCACAGGACAAAGCAGAAATATTGTCACTCAGGACATTTAAAACTAAACACAACCTAAAGAAGAATCCAGTCCTGGAAGGGAGAGGGGCAGTGTGCTGCATGACAGTAATTTCCTCTCTAACTTCTATTATAGCTGTGTTTTTCATAGTGGCTTACTTATTTGTGCACCCTGACACATCTAGAGACAAACAGAAAGGATTCATCTTAACAAAACAACTCTCTGAGAGGATGAGAGCCACAAAGAAGGAAGAGGGGAGTAAGCAAATTATAATGTGCTTTATAAATAATTTGTAGCTGGGTTAAGGAAAATTACACTCAACACTCGCATACCTTTTCCTCTCTGGCCTTTAGGGAGTAAAACTAGGAATGCACTGAAGAGATGCAGTGAGAGTAAAATCAGTTTGTAGTTGGGTTGTATCTTGAGAACCAATGTGCTCCTGTGTGCCTGCGCCTTCTTGCAGAACATGGACTTTAGGTTGGGGATCATGGGCGTTTTCCTGCACGGGATCTGTGGCTCACAGCACACCAGCAGACTGCAATATTTCAGCTTTGCTAACTGGATTTACTGTGAATAGTAATTTCCTTGTTGGAAAGGCAGCCTGTCTGAACAATTCAGTCTTCTCAAGTTTGGGCACCACCTGGTGCAGAAACGCGAGAAGGAAAAAAAAGCTGAACGGACAGGAAAAGCTTATGAGTACGCAGACTTTCGGCACATAAAATCATCTTAATTCAAACAGAACATTTCCCCCCTCTTTAATAATGTGTGAACTTCCACAGCCTTGTTTCTAACGAGCTGGTAGTTTCTGCTTTTCAGCTTGTGTTGGGGAGCAGGTCCCTGGAGCAGGCAGCAATGCCTGGCAAGGGCTGCTCCTCACCCAGCTTCCACAGACCCACTGCTGGAGGTGGAAGCTGGAGACTCTCAGGTTTGGCAGACATACACCTTCAACCATGACTCAGATGTCCTCCAAGGTGCCCAGCTTCTAACCTACTGTTTTGTTGAAAGGTGCTCCTCTCGGACTTACCAGGGATGGGAAGGTGGCATAGGGAGGACAGCATTATCCGAGAGACCTTCCTCATTTGGGAGCATCCTTCTGGCAAGGGGAAACTGCCTGGAGGGAAAATCAGCCACTGTACTGCCAGATCAGCCATCTCAGGCTTAGTTTTTAACTGATAAAAATATTCTTGATGCAGCAGAGGACACAAATGGAATTCTTCTGCAAGCTGAGGAGGAGAAATAGAGAAGATATGGCAAAATTTCTGCAGAAGGAATCACAACAAATTAAAAGGTGTAATTTATCCAAGCAGTGCACATGAGGATCACACAGAAGAAATGGTTCCCAGCAAAATGTGAGTGAAGGCAGAGGTGCTGCACAGCTCTCTAAAGGATGTACGTATGCCCTGTTGCCCTTGGTCTGCAGCAGAAGAGGAGTAATGTGGAAGGTCTTGTTATGATTTCAATAAGAGTGGGCTGACATCAGACTGGACACTGTATAACCAAGATCAAAGACATCACAATCTGGGTGATAGAAAATCTTCAAGCTTTGTCTCTATTACGGTGTCATCGCATACCAGGTTTATAATAGCTTGAGACAATTTGCATTTACTCTGTTTATAACAGTCATAAATAAATTGCTACCAAATATTTTATGAAGTATATATTTTATGAAGTATAATCACAAATACTATAAATAATATTTCACAATGATTACCAATGAGTTAACCTTTTTCATACAATGAGTGAGAGAAGCCTGACATTACACAGAAAACAGTGCATGTTTTGGGGCGGGAACACTTTTTGGTCTGTCCTGCTTCATCTCTAAAATATGTCAGAAAAAGAGGGAAAAGTGAAAATATTCAGGGAAGTGAATCTGAGTTCAGAGAGACTGTAGTGCTTGGGCAAGATGTGCTTAATAGCTAGAGGGAAAAGAGAGAGGGTTATAGGGACTTCCAAGCAATGCTGATCAGAGAGGAAGGACATTGCTATCACTACCAAAGGACTTTCAAACAGACTGAAGTCACCAAACCCAATTTCTTCCACTTTTACCTGCAGCGGTGGTACTTTGCGAGCAGACCCATTTATTTGGTTAATGATAACTGCACTTCCTTTTACCCCAAGGATGCTGTGAGGATAAATATATTCAAATTCAAAGCCCTGAGCTGAGCCCTGAGCCCTGTTGGGGTGTATTCCTATTTCATCCTGGGACTGGCACCTGTGTGGCCACACTGACAGCTGGATTAAGAAACCAATACTGCTGAAAGTCAAAACTAACTATTTTGGCTAGAAGTTACTATGGTTTTGGCAGCTGTGGCCACTGCAGTTATGAAGCCAAGGAACTAATGGAAATACTAAATTCCAAATTATACCTTGTCTTAGAAGTTTGCATAAGGATATCTGGTAACTTTGGAGCAAATCATTAGGGTCTTGAGAAAGAGATTTAAATGGAATACAACATTGAGATGGGGAAAGAACTGTGTTTAGAAATACATACCGGTCAGGCTCCCTAAGGATGTTCCTCGTTTCTTTTTCCCCTCCAATTGCACAATATCAAATACTCCATAATCCTGCCATGCATACAGCGTGCAATAATATACATTCATAATAAGCAGCACTTACAGTGCCTGACATCTTCAAAGGTCTCTACAAACCTGAGCTAATTAATCTGTTTCAACACCCCTGGGGGCTAAGTGTAATTGTTCTGAAGAAGCTGAAAGAGAGAGGTTAAATGAATTACTGTGGGCCACAGACAGTGAGGGACAGTGGAGGGCTGGGAGCACTGCTGCTGGCACCCTCCAACCCCATCCCTTTCCTCTTCATGCCCATACATGCCACAGGCTTTCAAATATATGTAAAACTAACAGAAAGTTAAGCAAAATCCACAGCATTGTTAAGGTTTTTATATGGCACTTATTTGGAATGACCTGCCGTTACTCATAGTTTTGTCTCCTGGGAGCAAGGTGACCCTAAAGTCACAGAGAAAACCCTAAAGTGACAATACAAACTGCTTGATACCATCATTAATATTGCACATGGGAATTAGAACATTAAACCTCAGAGTTCAAATCAAACCCAAAATCCAGTGTCGTGGTTTGGATTTGGTAATTGGATTTACAGTTTGGATTAGATAAGGTTGGAGACTATTTCCAAAGCTTGTCACAGGGGAGTTTTGCACCATCTCTCTTTCTGGAAGCATCTCCATGCCTCTACTGATGTTTATCTCTTGCGTTTGATGAAAAGTTGGGTTTTGATGCTTTTTAGCCCAAACTTTTTGATTAATGTAGATATACAAATTCAAGATCATATTCTAAATCTCATGCATTTTTGTTTTGGTGAATCGCTTGTTTTAGGAGAAAAGGCTATCAGATTTATTATCCACATGTTTTGAACAGAATGTTTGGAATTTCCAATCCTAATGATTTTATCTACACTTTTCCTTCATATTTATGTTTAAATAAACATGTCAAAGAACTGCTTTGCATTGACATTTATCACAACCAAGGATGTATTTTAGAGGGATATTTCTGAACTGCCAGAAGGAAACCTCCCTTTGTAGAAGGCCAAAAGCAAACCTCCTTTTGTAGATCTGCCTTGGTGACCTCAGCAACACAGATGAGATCAACATGCCACAGCTCCAGCGTGTTTTCATGCCCATCCTTATACATCATCCAGTACTTTGATTTTCAAGGGTGCTTCATGCCTTGCCATCAGTAAGAGTCAAGGGTGCTCAGTTCCTGCAGAAAATAGGCACAAACATATACAACAAAAGCATAATTAGCGGATGAGTCATTAATTCTCATTATTCCATGGCAGAATCAGAGCTGTTCCATCAGGGAATAGCAGGTAGCTCTAACTGACTGTTAGCAATGTAAAATACATCCATCATAGTCACTTTGTTCCCTTGGGGAAGCATCAAGGAAAGAAAGACAAGGATGCTGGAGCAGATAAGGCCCTGATTCTGGAAAACACTGAAATACAGGCATTTCAGTCATGCTGACTTCAGCAGGTGGTGAAAAAAAGAATGGCCTTAGATACTCAGCATCAGCAAAATGCCAATTTATTAAGATAACCAGGCCTAAGGGAAAAAAATAAACACATCTCTTTAACTTATTACATGTATAATCTCCTGAGGCCTTTTAGTTGTGACTATGGTCTCACGCCAGGCTTATAGTGTCGTAACCCTGTGGGTTTTAATGGAGCTGGTCCTCATTCACTGTGGGTGAGATCAGGGTTAGCCCACAAACTGAGTTCTGTGCCAGCACCAGAGCTCTTGCATATAGTTTCATAATCAGCTTTTTATTAATTTCTGCTTCAAGGTGCCGAGTTTAAAATAAGATGATTTTTCATTTTCTAGCCCGACACACCAAATATCAGAAGGGCAAGAGGTGGTTTTCTGCTTAATGCCTGGCACTAAGAGCTAAGGTCCAGCCCACACGCTGGGTCTGGGCAGCTTCAAAGGCTTCCCAAATTTTTAGAAAATATTGTATCGAAAACATTCCTGTTGGTTAGGAGACACATTGACTGTGGCAGATCAAATTAAGCCCTGGTGTTACTTTGGCCCTGTCAGTGGATTAATTCCAGGAATTACTTTAATCTATTACCTTTGCTTTCATTTTCTATTAAATCTTGATAAAAAAAGATCAATAGGGAAAAAGTGATGCACAGATAAAGCAAACGCACAAGCAGAACTAAAAATAACCTGGTAAACTGTTCTCACTAGACAGTATAAATATTCCTTTCAGGTTAAAATATTTCTTTGAGGATCCAGAGCCCTTAAAAACCAGAATAGATCTTAGACAATGACACTTCCTCACAACCAAGGGAGCAACGTGTTTTTGCCAGTAAAGGATATGCTCTGCTTTGCAGAGGAAACTCCTATTGGCTAATTTCACCATGGAAACTCCAGGCCTCACTATAAAAAGACCAACTTATCTCCTGACAAATAGCCTTATGATGGGCATAATAAAAACTAAGAGCGGATGGCGTTAATCCCAGGTAAGGGGGTAACTGCGGGCGCAGAGCAGCTTCACGGGGAGCCTGGCATGGGGCGGTCTGCTTGAAAACCAGTGCTGAGCACCCAGCCATCTCCAAGCCAATAATAAAACCCAGGCTAAAACCAGCCTTAGCCTCCCGCGGCCCAAATCGCCCCATCCCAAAAGCAACGGACTTTTACCTTCCACTTCTGGAACAAACACAAATTGGCCAGATCTCAGAATAAACCCCAGTTTTCAGCTTCAAAGGTATTTCTGACCCAGAGCTTTCTCACGTTGCTCCCTGGGTTGGTGACTCTCCGAGGCTGCTTTGTCTCAGGCGGTGGCAAAGCTCTCGTGCAGGGGGATGAGCTGTGCGCTGGAGGTGTTCTCATTTCCTTGACAGAGACTTTCAGGTTGCTGTTTGCTCCTGGCCCAGCTGCCTGCTTTGATGCATCTTTAACACAGACCTTTTCAATTTCCCCAAAGGAGCAAATATAGAAATACGTAACAAATATAATAATATTAATAACAATAATGGTAATAATATAATAATAAAGAATAACACAGAAATATATAACATAATCAAATACCCTTGCTGATGATGGATTAAGAGGACTGATGAGGTCACTAGAATGTTTATTATGAATCCTTTTATAGATTTAATAGTTTCCAGGTTTAATTATGAGCTCTGTCCCACTGTCTCCGTCAGACAGAGCAGTATTGAGTCACTGTGGGTGGCAGACTGATGGCTACACACACAGCTAAAAGAGAGCACAGATAAGGGAAAGGCCAGTCTCAATAATCAGAAAGCAGAAAAACTTGTGATAAAAGAGTAGCCAAAAATAATGCACTGTCTTTTCCGTGTAATCCCAACAACCACATTGATTTATAGTACACCAAAGGCAGTTTTATACAGGTTTTATCTTTCTTCTCTAGAGGTAGAGAATTTACATTGGAAATAGCCATGATTTTACTTTCCTATCATGCTAGATGCTGCCACAACATCTCTGGATGACCTGAAGAGTGACACTGCATGGGCTAATTGGTCTCCATCACCCCCCAGTGAAAGAACAGGCAGCATTTAGGAAGAGGGAGAATGGTAGTCCACAATATCATGCACTACTAGGTAGAAAGATGCATCATAGCTCTTGTTATTATATTTCAGAAAATCCCGAAGAAAGGATGTATTTTTCTTCTCTAAATTAAAAAACCTAAACAACCCCAAAGCAAACAAAACAAATAATTTGCAAGTGTTCAGGAGTGTTGAAAATAATTTTGGAAAGTGCTTTAGGCTAATTTTGTAAACCACAACAGAACTGTAGCGGGTGGAAACACACTTTCATTGTATTTATTTCTCTCCATCTTTAAATGCTGGGTTTGTTAGGATAAGTTACTTTCAAATCTGCTCAGCATGACATTTACTTTCTTGGTTATGAAGTGTCTGGCCACACAAGTACAGACACAGACATGCCTGATGTGCTTATGATCTTTCTGTCCCATATTAACATTGGGCCAAATTTGGCTTGGCTTTTCAGCCAAGATTTTCACGTCCAATGGTGCACAAATCAACAGGGCTGATTTTCCATACACCTGGGACTGTGTTTTTCTGTGCACCTGTAGCAAGATGGGTTAATTCATGCCAAAACTGGGAGGGATGTTCTGTAATTTGCTGTATGCAGCATGAAGGCTGCTGGGCAGATGGTGTGATATGCAGGGCGTAGTACGGGCACCCGGGCTGGCTGAAGCACATGCTGGTTGGTGTTGTTTTTGAAAGATGTTCAGCGAGCAACGGCACAGGTGAACCCTGCTTCTCGCAGCTTCAGGTTTTTAATCTTCATGCTCTCTGATTGCAACCACCTCCCATATCTTCTTTCCATGCCAAAGGACTACAAGTAGGGACCTGTAGTAGGGACTTGTATAGCTTTGAGGTCTCTGCCACTGTATTATTTTGCAGCCCAAACTGGCTGGTAGGTTTAGAAACCCCAGCATTTCCCTTCCTCTCCTGGTCGTCTTCCCTGCTTAGAGAATTTCTGGTAACTTCTGGGAATTTCTGGTGACTCCTGCAAGCAGCAGAGCGTGTGCTGCAGAGGTGAGGACCTCCAGAGGGAGCATTCGCCCCATCTTAAAACACCATCTTAGCAAGGGGAGGAATCTCCTTTTGCAATTTTAGCCAGTTAAAAGCAAGCTAAATGCATCCTACCTTAGCTTATAAGTGCCAGTGTTTCCACTGGCTTTTCCACTCCAGAGTGTGGAGAATTGGGGATGAGAAATAGTTCCTTCCATATTGTCAGAAGGTAAAGCAGTCCAGGAGGGACTGTAGATACTTGGATGCATTAACAGACGAGTGACAAGAGTGCAGTCCCTGCTCACCAGTGACAGATTTTTCACTCTATAACATATGAATTGAATTTTGAGCAGTAACCAAGTCCAGAGGCAGAGTGTGAAACACTTGATATTTTGTTTTGTTGTGTAGCTGCTGAAGCATATACAGACTTGAGAATATTTGCAGGTCCAAGAGGCAGAGGAGTCCCTCCATAGCTGATATGGAGCTGCTCTGTACCATTTCTTGCCATTTTGGGGTAAGCTGCAGCTGGGCTGCAGACAGCCAGAGACCTGGGAGGTTACCAACAGGAGGGGCAGAGCAGTTCTGCAATATGTAAAAGTAATTTCTCCGCAACTGGCACTTGTCTATATGTGGCACTCACTTAGCCCCTCATACCACTGACCCACTGTTACATTTATGATGTCTTCCAGTGCCATAAAACATGGCCTCCAGCTTCTCACTTTAGACTGAATTCTGTTCCAGGTATTTTGTGCTTTATAGGAAAATGTGATTTGTTACATATTATTTCACAGTTTGGTCTCCAGCAAAAATATTGTTGATTTTGTTTCTTTTATTTTTGTATGTTTATTTATGGGGGAAAAGGAAAGACCCAGTCTGAGTTCTTCTGCAGTGTGTAAAGTTATTAAATAAGTAGTAGAAAGCAGGTGAGTTGGGATGCTGCAACTGTCTCTTCAGCAAAACAGATTTACCTAGTATAATGGCAGGGGCATTCACTTCCAAAAGAGGAGGAAGTTCAGTGTTATTCAGTGAATCATCCTTTGCTTTTCAATAATTGGGATCATGTGTCCAGCAGAACAAAAAACCCCAAGTTTTTACAGATTTTCCCAAAGTCATAAGGAAATTGTGTTATGCTGTTAAACATAATAGGGAAAATATAAGCCTTTTGGACCGTTTTGTTATAAAAAAAAAGAGAAGAAACTTAAAAACCTGAAGACCCACAAATTTGGCGGTACAAAAATAGTTCAACATCACTGAACTCATTGATTAAACAAGAAAGACAAAGGATCCAAAGGAAGCCTTTTCCAATGCAGCATTTACATCTCTGCTCAACATTCACTTCCTCAGGGATGTCCACGAAGTGTGAGCCCACTTTAACTGTCAAACAGGTATGAAACAAATGTGTAAAACTATCTGGAAGTACATAGCCTAAAACTGAGTAGTTATGAAACCGTCTGGTCTTCCTTAACTTTGTCCCTTCCCTATTGTCCGTCACCTCTTTGGCTCCGGCAAGAAGTTACCTGGGCGAGGAGGGGGGGAAAGGAATGACCAAACCCAAAGATGTCACCGGCTACAGGAGGAATAGTTGCGGGGCTGGGGTCAGCACAAAGAGCTCCAGCTCCCACAGGGGCAGAGGAGGGGTAGACGGGTTTCCCGTCACTTGTAGCTTCTACAGAAAAGGAGTGGGGCAGTGGCAGGATCTCTCTTCTTTCAAGGGGAGCCTGTGAGCCCCAGCTCTCCCCCTCTAAGAAGGGCAGAGCCACGACATGCCTTGCTGGGCTCAGGGACACTGCAGCATGCTCAGGAGCCCCTGGCATGCAATTCCCCTCTTTGCCAGACTGCATCCTTTACTAGGAGAATTTCATGTGAGAGATGGGGACCTGTGCAGGGCAGCATCATATCTCTTGTAAGAGCTCCATGAAGCTCTTAGCGAAAAATGTACTAAAATATCCCTGGGGTGTGGACACAGAAACAATAGCACCCCTTCCTTCCTTTTCCCATAATCTGCCCACCCACCATCCTTCCTTGGTATAAAAAATGATAGGCCTTCCTTATGGCTTCTTATCATGTTTTATAGTTTAATAGGAAGTAATATCATTCTTCTAACACAAGCTGTTATAGCAGGCTTGTTAAAAAATACCAACTCCAGAAATGTTCTACAGAAATGATTATAAAAATTCTGTGGCTTCTTGAATTAGGTTTTAAAGAAATCCTGAAGTTCCAGTGCAGTAGGCACTTCCAGAGGATTTTGAAAAAAAAAAAATTATGATCTTGTAATTGAAAGTCAAAATGCTCACAGACGTTCACAGAAGCCTCAGTTCTGCTTCCACAAATGGTGTGATTTCTCTGAACTTGGGTGGAAGCAGGCATGGTAGTCCTTATAGCAGGCTTGGGCTGGGAACGATATAATTTAGGAAATTTAGTTAATTAACATATTTTTTTGCAGAAACTGGTTCTGATCATGTTGACATTATTTTAAAATCCCATTCAAATGCATTAGAAAATACTGACTTCCCTGCACATTGACTGCTTGTCCACTACACGGACAACGTGTGAGTAAATTATAACCCACTTTCCCATCAACTCTGCTTCTACCTAGATTAATTCTTTCTCGCCCATGCTGCACGCACCAATTTTCAAAACAAAGTGAATAAACAAGCATAAGCATTTAAGTGTGTTTCCACTGATTCCCATACTCAAATTAAACATGCAAATGAAAACATTAAAAGGAATGACTTATTCATGTTCTTAGGCAAAGCATACATATTAAATTAATGTACATGTATCAAAGAAGGCACTAAGTGCTGACTCGGAAAGCCTTGTGTAGGAAACTGTACTACAAACTGTTCATTTAATATTTTTTATTGCTTAATATGAAACTTAGCAATACTGACTGTATTGATTCTATCTTAAATATTTGACAATATATACTCATTTAGAGCAACCTCCTCATTTCCAAATATATATTTAATGAAGCACATGCCATTTTAGGTAGACATTTAAAGTATAAGTTTCATCTCTTTAACATTTTAAGAGTATATGTCACATTAACAACCATACAGGGGAACAACTCCTTTGATACTGCATGTCAGATGGGAAGTTATCAGTAACACAAAGCAGCTACAGAGGATTGCATATGCAAAGCTTCAGAAATACAGAAAAAATAATTTTAAGAATGACAGATATTGGTTTTAATTTGTACCTTTTCTTTGAGTCTTGTTTTTATTTGTTTGCTGCTCTGGTAGAAATTATACGTACGTGCATTTTTAGATCTCTTTATGCTACAAGAGAAGACTTGGGGAAAAAAATCAGCCAGCAATGTTTTTTGTGAAGTGACTTCTGTCTGCTAAAGAGGTAAAGGCTTAAGTAATCTGCAGTTCAAGCCTCAGAGTTCCTAGCAAGAAAAGGCGAAAGCATGTCAAGCTAACAAAACCAACAAATAGCTCAAGGACAGAGCTAGGAAGGATGGTTTCAGCACATTCAATTACTGGAAAGCTTTCACAGGAGGAAAATTGTCTTCAGTGGCTGAACTGCATTTGTATACGGAGTATCAAAGTGCTGGGGTTAAGGTTGGAACAGACTGAAGTTATGTCACCCTAGATTAATACGTAGGAAATGCAAAATGGAATAAGCGAGGAAAAAGGTAAAAACCAACATAGCCAAGATAGAAATCAGCAAAGCAAGGAGAAAACACAAAGTTACATTCACAAGATGGGAGGCCAGGTAAGCAAAAGGCAGTGGAACATCTTCACTTTCTAGGGAATTGAGAGAGGTCGGGGCACAAGAGCTGACTTCTTGGAGACTGTGTAATCAGCCCATGCAGTGAGATGTAGGAGCAAAATCTTCTGGTGTAGGACCTACAGCCAGGCATTTACAAGGCTGACAGAAACGTGGTGAGATGTCCCTTCTGACTGGAGTAGAGGCATTGAGAGGCAGGCAGTATTCAGGACAGATAGACACAGAGGTAAGGGTGACAGAGAAGCACTGTACACTACTGACGTGGTAGCAGGTACAGAAGGAAAAGCATGATACAATAAAATTAATCAAGGCCCCTTGCCTTCTTGAAAAGCATTGTAAAACTACAAGCTATTACAGAGTAGCATGGTAAAGACCCTCTAGATAAAATCTGACTGTGGCTATGGAACAGTGGAATAGTATTAGAGAGTCAACGGGACCTGTGGAAGACCTCCTGTTCCTAGAGATAGATCAGAGCAGAATGATATCAATAATAGAACTGGGGCTGTGGGTGATGAAAGAGCTCAAACATTCCTGAATCTGGACTGCTAACAGACCTTTTTTTCAACAAGATATTATTGATCATCCAGGAGGTAATGCTAATTTAGACATAGTGAGGATGTTACAGAAGAGGTGGCTGTAGAAAATAGCCCTGATCAAGCAGATCATAGAGGACTTTGATTAAACTGAATGGAAAGATAAACAAATCTGCATTTTTCTGGGTTCTTGTTTTTGGCTTTTTTTAATCTCAAAGCAGTGAAGTCAACTGAACTGAGGAACTTGGAGGCTTGACGGCAAAGGAGATTCCTGAAGTCAAAGTTCTATAATTAAGTCTGCATTTTGGGAATGAGAAAAAACTCACAGAGAAGAACTCCAGACCCAACTGATGACAACCCACCTTGAAAAGAATAGGAGGAATAGGCAAAGACCCTGCAAGAAATGGAAAAAAGGGGCTGACTAACATGGAAAATTGCATCTTGCAGGTCAAAAAGTGTGGGAAGAAAGTGAGATCTGCCAAAAGCTGGGCTGTGTTAGACCTTGCAAAGGAAATTAAAAACACTTTGTAAAATGTTCTTTAGCCATATAAACAAATAGAGAGCAAAGAAGAGGAATTTGAGGCTGCTATGCAGTAAAGATTGGGGGTGGGGGTTAAAGATAACCTAAGCATGGGCCAAAAACTAAATGAAAACTTTGCTGCAGTTTTTAGTAAGGATGGTGACATCTGGGGCAGACAGCATGACTCATGGGAACAAGAGAGCATCTGGAGCAGAAACAAAAATCTAAGGGCTTAATATTTTCAGACAAAGGTGGCAGTCCCATCTTACCTGAAGCCCTGAAAGAACCAAGACAGGAACCTGCCAAAATATAAATTGCTATGTTAACTCAGGAATGGATGCTGGGAGAAGAAAAGGAATAGCTTCTATAATCTAGGAAGCATGATCTAGCTAAACACCAACTGTTAGTTTGATTTCAACAGTCAGCAGAGGTAGCAAAAGAGAGTATAGTTTAGCACAACTTAATCCAAGGTAGATCACACAATACTACCCTGCTATGTTTGTCTGATAAGCTTAAGTGATGCTTAGCAGGGAAAATCTCTGGGTTTTTTCTCATTTTCAGTAAAGTATTTCATATGATGTCACTTTAGAGACAACTACATGAGGAACATATCCAAGGCAGGTGAAGAATTGGCTAAAATGGAAATGATAGCTAAATAAATTACTGGGGTAGAAGACAACTGTATAGGGAGCTACTAAAAAACTTATCTTGGAATCAACTTACTATTTTTATTAGTGAGTTTGACATAAGAAGCATGCCAATGCTAATGACATTTGTCACTTACAAAGACAGAAGAATGAGAATACAGTTCAGAAAAACCTGAAGGGCTTTGAGAATTACAAGAATAAGAAAAGGACAGACTTTTAAGGGCAGGGTCATGCATTAAAATTTTGGGGGCTTTTTGCTATAAGCTTGGAATTAATCTGTTGACAGGCAAAAGACCTGAGAGGATTAGCTGACCACGGGTACCTTTAAGTATGATGAAGAAAAAGGTAAACTTGATGTTTGCAACCTTAGGTTTCCTTTATAGTCAGTGCAAAGAACTAGGACACTGTGCATGACCTGTGTATGGGACTTACCTTAAACTTAGAAAACAAAGGTTGAATGTCTGAAGTTAGGTTAGATGAACCTTCCTGAGAAATATTTTGCATGAAAGCCCTTCTTTATGCTGTATTTCATCCTGTGTGGTCCTGCTGACTTTTGCTTGAAGCAGTTCATGGGAGGTAAGCAAGGCTACAGAAGTCAGACACCTAAAGTTTCAATTATTTTTGAAAGGACCGAGTGTCTCAACCTTGTCTTTGAAACACTTTTGCAGTCTGCCTTTTGAAACTGGTGGCGGTGGTGAGCTCAGCTCTAGCAAAGTGTTGCTCTGGGTGGAGGCCTTCCTACAACAATGCTTACTAGGTAAGTATGATCGCATTGATTCATGTGGTGCCGAATGTTCCGCAAAAACTTAAGAGTTACATCACAAGAAGTCCCAAGGTTTGGGGTCATATTTTCATGCAATCAGTGACCCCTACTGATCACTGGATTGCAAAGATGAAAGTGCTAGACTCAGCTGGAAGTCCAAGGAGGTGTGTCGGACACACAGCACAGAGGCTTTCAGATATGTCCCAGGCAGTTGTCTCTGGAGGGATCAGTCCTGCCTCCGAGCTGACATACAGAAATGCAACACAAGACTGTGACTTACCAATAACTGCTGGGTGTTATTGGTGGCTGGAGTTAAGCCTAAATTTGCTGATTGCTATTTTGTTGACATTTGAATTTTCCGCTCAGAAGTGTGTATAACACTGACGCAAAATTCCAGCAAAAACTCTTTCTGCTCTCAGTTTTATTTTTCTACTTTGTGCATTTGTCACCCAAGCCCAAACTGTTGCTAGGAGACAAAATGTGTTTTGGTAGCATCACCCAATTACCCATGGCTGTAGTTCCCATATTCATTTAGAAAGCTTAAGTGAAATATTATTTTCCTGTGCCTGCTGTGATTAGCAGGAGTTATCCATCTGCCTGTTAGAAGTGAGTATAAACACATACACTTATGCATGCTGTACAGGCCTTTGTGTTGTACAGGTCTTCATGATTCATGCTCAGGTTCTGGAAACAGTGACTTCCCTTGCCATTAGGGTCATTTCTGTTGATAGAAGAGGGTGAAAATAATTTGGAGCATGAAAAAAGAGGCTCTTTATTTAGCATGCTCTTTCTCTTGGTTTATTGCTTTTTCCTAAGAAAACCAAGGGAAAGAGCATGCAAAATGGGGGTGCCACCAGCCTTCCTCATCCCCATGCAATAGGGCCCACTGGGTGCTGGCAGGTCAGTTCGGGTTGCAGGAAAAAGTGGGGTGCATCACCCTCCTCTGCCATCAGCAAAAATTTGGGAGCTACCCAGAGGAAAAGTCTGGGTATTACTGCACAAAAAATTTAGTTTCCAGGAGTAGGTTTACACATGAGGAGCAAACCCCCAGGGCCCTCCAATGGAAAGCAGTAATTTGCTGACTGCAAGTCAGCCATAGCTACTAGACTGCGAAGATGGAAAAACTGTTCAGCATATACCACAGAGTCTTGGGAAATAAAGTCATCCTGGACCAAATCCCCCTGGCACGGTGAAAATCCCTTGTAAAGACAGCTTTGAGAAGAGTTTGGATTTCCATTGGGGTGATATGGTTTTTTCTCTGAGCACCTGCCTGCGTGATTAGGTGATAAATTCTGCCTTATGATCACTCATCAGGCCAAGTAAGACCAACAGGGGCAATTAAATGCTGGAGGAAAAGACAAGGATCACTAATCAACTTGCAAATCATCTAATCAAACCGTGCTGTTCACATCCCACTGTTCCAGTGGATTTATAACTATAATTATCCTATTTTAATTTTTTCCCAATCAATTTTACATGAGTATTTATTTTCATGCACTAAACATATTGTCCTCCATAGACTTGAGGAGTTTTTTATAGTCATGCTTCTTAAACAGCCACCTTGCATGGCAACTCTTAACCTTGACACATATATGGAGACAAAAAACATTTCTAAGGTATTGCTCTTGGCTAAAGTGCAGCAATTTATGGTGCATATGTATGTTTTGCTTATATGTATTTTACTTTTCATTAGGTATTTTGTAAAAAATCTGAATATTAGTAGATGATTTAGCTGTACTATAAAATATTGCAGATTAAAAGGTACACTGTAAAAGATTGCATGCATTTTTTCGAATGGCTTGATTCTCAGAACAACTAAAACCCTCACATCTTCAGTGGTTTAGTTAGACCCTGTTGGGAGCCTTGCCTTTTCACATCAGCAAGACCTAATATGTTACATACTCCAAGAAGAGTGTTAATGAGAAGGAGACCATTAGCATGTACTTAGGTTACCTAATATTTTACATTTTAAAGGTTTTTAAAGGAACTTTTGGAAGAGCTCTTTCTTTTCCATACGGGGCACCTCCAACAGCAGTCCAGCAGTTAATGTGAGGCCTCTCTTAGACTTCTGAAAAATCTCTTTCGACCTGGCGACATTGAAAAAAGCCAAGGATCCTTTCCTTTTTTGTGTTCCCCAGGTCAGAGCTGCTCCATGTCTCAGGAGATGTCGTTTCAGGTGGATCCTGCCAGGTGGAATACAAGAAGTGGAGCCCCTTCCTTGTCATTTCCACTCCCTAAATGTAGAGAGCATATTGGAAAGGCACTGCAGCAAAAGCCAGGCAGCTATAGGTTCAGGCATATGTATCTGCTAACTGGGTTTAATAGCATCATGCCTTAATGACTTTCAATAGGATCTTGCAGATTACATGAGTTGTTGAATCCTGGCATGAGCTTTGTTAGGTAAGCGCTGAAATTCTTGGCAAGAAATTCAGAAGCTTGACAGTCAAAAAAGGGGACGGAAGCCACTGAGTTAATGAATTATCCACGTAGGAAAATGTAGTTCTATTCATTGAACTGAGCCAATGTGCTACAGACAAGAATAAAATGAAACAACTATTCCTATACGTAAAACTCGTCCAAAACAATATTAACAGAACAGTTACCAGGATTGCACGGTGTGTAAAGCCAGGGAGAATTTTAGTCATCCTAAGCATAAAGCTTTGGAGCAAAGAAAGGGATCTATTTTCCACAGCTATAAATGAATCTTCACCTTTATGCTGCACTATTCAACCTTCTGTGACAAACCCCACCATGAAAAACCCTTTTATTGACCTAAGAATTTCAATCCCCAGCCATAGCTTTCTCCATTGCAATAAGAAGCAAAGCAGGGCTCATCACAGCAAATATATGACACTCAGGAAATTAGAGAGCTTTAGTAAAAAGAAAATAAATCCCACCTTTTAAATCAAGAAGCATTTGTGACCATTTATGTTTTCCATATGCGGTGATACTGTATGCTGAGCCAAGAACATCCTTACATCCGCAGTCTTAAAGCTTAGAGGTAGCTGCAACATATCAAGCACGGCTCCATGTTGCTACTGGAATAAAAGACTTCACCAAGCTGCCAAGAATAAAAATAAAGTGAGCCCCCTCTCTAAAATGTATTCCTATATTTCAAATGGTAGCGAGAGATGACAAATAGCTGGCAAAAGCAGTAATTCATTGGATCAATAGATAAACTACCCAAATTCCAGAAGAAGCCTTGAGAATGGCATTATTGAAAAATAAAGCACAGCCACTGAGGCAGCTCCTGCAGTCAATCATACCACACATTTAAGGCAATTCTGCTCCTGCTGGGTTCAGGGAAAGTTGACCAGAAAGAAAAAAATCCCTGGAAGACATACAAAAGAGCAGCCTCTGCAAGGCCAGCTTTAGGGCTTGACTAAGGGTTAATCCAGATCAGTGCTAGGGGACCAGAACTTTCTGGCTGGGCTCCTCTGTTGCAGTTTTACAAGCAGTAAATTCAGAAATATTAAAGAAATGTGGAGGCTGCATAGCCCATAGCTTCCTATCTGACTCATGGCCAGTGCAGTTCCCTGCTCCACAGGATTTATCGTGTCTGGATAAATCCCGACAGCCGACAGCAGAGCTGAACACATATGCGAGACAGGCACAGGCCTGGAGGAGAGCAGTGTTCAGGACCACACCAGGCAAACCTCCCCTGGGACCCCCTAGGGCTGGCTGTCAGGGTGCTGGGCATGCTTGTCCCGGCGCTCACTGGCAGCTAAATCTCACTTAGCTCCCAGATTGATAACGGGATTATTAAATCTGCTCAAACAGTAACAGTTTGTAATTCTGGCCAGAGTGAGAGTAATACCCTTTGGTTTTCTCTCTGAGTCCTGCTTGGAAAGAACTCCTCCAAATCTACTTAGTTTGGGAAATGTTTTTTCCCTGCAAGAACGACTGTGGCCCATCCTTGATGATTGCCTCAAGAAAACTATGTGTAAACTGGAAACCGTCAAAAGTCCTAATGCTTCCAAACTTGCAAAGCAAATCGATAAAATTACAAGAAGGGGAAATCCCAGACTGATAAAAAGTCTGGCAAGTCACAAACATTAAGGAAATGGCTGCTTATAGCTCAGCACTGAAGCAGCAAATACAATCTCACAGTATTTAAAATGTGTGATGAATTATCTACTGTCAGTCTCTGTGGTACAATCCAGATAAATCAATGATATGTTTAATGGGACACTGGTGTGAAAGCAATATTGGGATTCAAATAACAAAAAAAAAAATCATGACAGTAGAGGATTACATTTCCATTCATACATCATCCATTAAGGACTGGGATAGCTACCAGCACTCCAGTAGGTCCCTGAGCTATTTATATACTAGGAAGCTGAAATAAGTGAACCCTTAGAAACACATAATTTGAAACCTTTATTCCTACAGAAAGGTCTTTGTCAAGGACAAGCCATAAGATTTTCCAGAACTGGCATGTAAAGCTGTACATACACCTCAAAAGAATTTTAAAACATTTTGTCAAATGCAGGTAACACATTATCTAAGGACAACGAGCTAAACAGTGTGTTTTGAAAATGGTGGCATTGCATCAGTTAAGAATTCAGCCCAATTTTATTATCTGGACACATGACAAATGATTTATTACTGTAGCCATTAGCTTAGGGGCTCAATTAATAAATATTTATGCAGCTGTTCCTGCTATATATGGTTTAGCAGCAGAACTTCAGTGGGTATGAATGATAGCATTTAAAATCAATATATATTTAATGGTCTATTCAAGGATAAATTAACTTGTGTAATGCAATGTATGATATTAATGTGATTCCATGATTTTTTACTGGGAGGCATCCAGATACATACATTTATTGGAAGTACAAGAATTTAGTTGTTAGATGGTTTAACTGCCACAGATTAAAAAGCAGAATTATTATGCACAGCTTTGAAGAATGCATTAGTACTTTGTGTTCTCTTAGGTGTACAGTTTGAGATGGAAGACGTTTATTTCTAAAAACAATATGCCATAAACATCTTTATTTGTATTGCTTGGAAGTAACACAGTGTAATTTTATACCGAGGAGCGTGTTAGAAGACCTCAACCCACATCTCTTGCAGGTGCAGCTCCCATTTCCAGGAGAGGTTCTCTTTTGAGAACAACCCCCCAAAGGCAGTGTCCTGGGCTTTCTCTGAGGAGGTGGCTCTCAGAAAAAAGGATGTGGTCTTTTCCATTCCAGTCAGCTAAGATGCTGGAAAAGACTTTGGCAAGAGCTGGAAAAGAAATGTACCCTGTTCCAAGCCATCTGGTTTGTTTGCTATCCTTACCACCTGAATCAACCAAAGGAAGCTGTGAAGAGAAGAGCTGAACTCTCCTCCTGATGCAAATCTTACGCATCTTCTCCAAACACTACTTCTGCCCACCATTTGATATTCCCTAGCTGGGATGCTGGAATCTTGTCTTAATAAGGCAGCACAATTTTCTACCTAATTCACTGTCTCATCATAATACAAAGGTGCCTACAAACTGGATCCACGTAAGATGACGCAGCTCCATGAGCAGTAACTGTAGGAGCTGTTGCGTGCACATGGCTTTGTCACTCCAGTCAATATTTTAGCAGGATATGTGTTTCTACATAGTGCTAAAATGCTGAAGTCATACGTTCCTCTACCACTATTAGTCCTGGGGCTGCACCTTTTTTCTAGCATGAGGGGAATGATTTATGCATCTTATTTTGCTTGTAGGAATGAAACTATATAGACACTTCTTTACTGCTTCCCATTCTCTGATTTTTTTTTTTTTTAAGACAAGCCCTCTGATCTTTATTAAGCTTTTGCTTCAAGAATGTCATCACCAGACTTCCCATAGCTGTTATTTAAAAAGGACCCAGAAAACACTGGTTGTATTGATGGCTCTGCAGCAGCTGATGGCCAACAGCCAGCCTTGCAGCGCGACTCCAGGGCTGGGCACAGCTGCGCGACTTGTGCAAACCAGGGCTACAATTGAAAGCTTGAAAACCCCTTTGCGCTGTTTGTATTTGTTTCACCATATTTACTTGTTTCTAATTTGGCAATCAAGCATATAAATGTGTAGAAGTATAAACTGTATTGGAAGGCAATCTGTGTTAAACAAGGCAACATAATGACGCCAGCCTCGGTGCAATACAGCAGCCAAACCAAACTTCTGTCACAGCATAGAAAGCTTCCTAGTTGTTTTTTCTTGAGAGGCATTGAAAAAAAAAGTGTAAAAGTGTACACTGTGTATCCATACTGATGCTTTTTTATTTTGTAATATGTGAAGAAAAACTACCAGTGTAGGGGATGGGAAGGGACAGGTTTGACAGCAGTCACTGCAGCAAGGCAGATGCGGAGCTACAGCGGTAATACCTGTGCTGTAGCAAACCTCCACAAAACCCCGGTCTCCTCTAGCCGGCATTAAGGGTGCTTAGAAAAGGAAATGGGAACAGATATGAAAATCTTTTCCACTTTCTCAGACGGGGAACTGAGAAATATATTATTTTTTAAACTATCAGACGCCCTTTAGTGTAAGCATGAAGGCATGCAATTATGGAAATATGGATATTCAGCAGCTTCTGTCACTTTGGGAGCAAGGCATGTTTACCACGCTGCCTACTTTAGGCATCTAACCCAAATATGATCCAAATGACTGAAATTAGGAGCTTGGCTTTATTATCAATGTTCCTGATAAGATGAAATGAGGACTGGGGTGCACTTTCTGAATGAGGGTGCTATTGGCAACACCAAGAGCCTACACCCCAGAAACAGAAGTACAAGTGAATTCGGATGGAGCCATATCAGTGAGGTCCTAAATACACCTGGCACCTGAATGCAGCTGGCCAGATGGTTCTTGCCTCAGCAGCCTCCTGCCATCCATGTCAGAGAGTGCCACCAATTTCTCCCCAGCACTGGGACACTGGTGGCTGTCAGCACTGCTTCTTAGCCACACAGGCTTTTCCATGCAGCAATACCCAGGAAAAGAAGGCAAGAGATAAGAGATAATAGGAAAGTTTGCAAAGGGTTGTCAGCTGTTCCCAAAGTGTCCTATAGTGAAAGTCCTGAGAGTTAAGAAGTTTGTCTCCTTCAGGAGCTTCACTTTGTGTCTTTGGGGTTAAAAGGCTACTGATCAGAGTGACCAGGAGAGAAAAGGAGTGAACACCCTTCTCTGGGGAGGGCAGGGAAGGTGAACGGGAAAGAGGACCCCGTTTGGCATATGCATGCCACAAACGACTGGTTCCTGCCCGACTACTGTGTACTGACCACAGCAACCACACTTCTAATGAACCTCACACTCTTGTGATGGTAAGCATCCCAGACAGAAAGAAAGTGACAGATCCTGGGGTTCAGCGATAATCAATTCATGATTCATGAATAGTTGCAAAAAGAAAGAGCAAACATGCATTTTTCTGTATCTTTCTGCCTCAGACAAAGACTTAGAAAAATGTACTGTATTTTCTGGTTCTAGTGGGAATGTTCTTTGTGATACTTTTCTGAGTTAGGCCCAGAGAATATTTAAGCTGTGTGTTAATCGGTCCTCAAGCCCTGCTTGTTAATACAAGACGTTCCCAGAAAGTGATGGTTGAGTGGAGAGCCATGAGAATTGCAGCTACATATTAAATATACATATATATATATTTATAAAAATAGTTAAATTTTGCTTCTCCTCAGTCTCCTCACATATTACTTTAGCTTCCTTAATGATGAAGTCTTTGGAGCAAGGAGTGCATAACAGCATTTGTCTGGAAAGCGCCTGGGAAACCCAGGGAGCAGCAACATCAGAGCTCTGCCAGTCTGGCACACCCCAGCAGCATATCCCCAGACGCTGGTGTGTGCTCCGCAGCAGCTGATCAGAATCTGCCTGGGACACACAGACCATTGACATCAGGGGAAGCTGTAAAAACCTAGATCATATTTTCCATCTTTTTTATAGCCAGAATGTATATATGTTTTAGCCATTCTTTCTCTCGATGGTTATACCCTATCCAAAGAGTGATGGAGACACAAGGATGGACCATTCAGACCTTACTGCAGGTCTCTGATCTGTTTGCCAGGTTGGAAACTCTCTGCTACCCAGCAGAGAGCACTTTTTCCTTCACAAGGATAATTCCGGGCTAGACTATTTTGTTTCCCTGCGTGCTGCTACAGAGCTACTCAGCCATGTATGTTTTCCTGTGTGGGTGGAGATAATCTCTGTGCCTTTGCCAGCATCTTCTTAACTCTTTTGAAGCTAAGGGTCACATACAAGTACTTTCTGTTATTGTCAGCCTGTGCTTCAAAGTTATTTCAGACTTGCTTTGTGAATGGATTATTTTAACATACTTTATTGTATAATCTTGTTGAAAGAACCTTCCTGCAAGTTTAGAAATCACAAAGTTAACTAATAAATCATGTGCTGTTTTTTCTCATGGGTTTGTGAATGAATAAGGGTGGAAAATGGACAGATTTTCACTTCAGATGTTAATTCTGCACCAATTCCATGTATTCGCCCTGTATGTGCAGACCTTTTGATTGCCAGGTGAATGAATGCACTGGGGTGCAGTAGAAAGGCAAATATAGACGATTTCTTGCTACCTTGCCAAAGCTTGAGACATCTCAAGGACTGCCACCCCAAAAGGTCACATCTCATGCGCCAGGCCCTAAGTATCAAGCAATGACCCCCAATTTCTTTGGATAAGAAGTTGTGGATTTTGATCTGTCTCTTGATATTTCCAAGACTTTCTTGTCCTTGGGTGTAGATAGGGGAGTACTGTGGTATCCCCCAGGTTTTTGGAACATGGTCCCTGATGCAGAAGTTCTCGTCCTACATCTGTTTCCCCTTTCCATTCCCAGCCCGTACACCAGCCCTCCTCTGTACATGCATCCAGCCCCAGGTGCACTCCTCTGCCTGCTCAGGGAGGCCATGAAACTTCAGACAGAAGAGAAAATACCATGGGCTCCTTTATTCCACCTTCCCAGGTCTGGTGTTGCACAGAAAGACAAGAAGGAAGACAAATGACAGCAACCCAGGATGGATGGGCTCTTCACACTGAATTCCCATAGCTGAGAGGTTAAGCAAGTTACGGCTCAGTAAGGACTGAGAGTAAGCATGGCATACAGTATCCAGGCTAGCAGTATCACAAGAGTTGTGCCATTGCCTAATACTGTATATTTTCACAGGAACGTGGAAAAGATTGAAATGTGTATTAGCTACAGAAAAACATTTTGACAACTTGAAGTGTATGTAATTTTCAACTTTCTAGCCTAGCAATTATTTCATTGTGGATTTAAAAAAATATTTCACACACAAGTTTTTCTTAAGTTTTTCCTCAACATTTCCATTTTTCAGCATCAGAAAAAGGGGAAAAACACTCCTCTGCCACTATCCCCCAATTTATTTTTCCAAACCTTCACATATCTACTTCTGCCTCATCTCTGCTCTCCCCACTTCCCTGCCTCTTGAGACAGAAATGCTTATCAGATGGTGTTTCCCTTCCGGACTAACCTTTGTAGGGCTTCTCCCTTTTAGGAGACCAGGTCCAGTCCCAACAAAATGCTATGAGTTACAGGGAAAAAAAAACAACCAACCAACAAATGTTGGCAAGACCGCAAAATACAGAGTGTGTCTGTAGGAGGAATATATTCTCAGGCTGGGGAAACACTGAATTTTCACAACATTGAAGCATATAATCTGGAGGAGGATGGAATTTTTTCCCTAACACTCCCTAGTACAAATAAACACTGCTGAGAAAACAAACTTGTTTAGGTGAGAGAGGGATGAATTAAACAGCGGTATCCATTTGTGGTCACCTAAAGCTGCTTCTGTGCAGATCGCTTATCTTTGTTTACTGCTCTAAATTGCCTAAATGGTGTGAGCAATTCTGGGGATGGGTGTATGCTGTTTATGCCTTTGTTTGGGTTTGCTTGCCCTTGTCATATGGACAGGGATAAGATGAAAATAAGATTCCTGGTCTGACTTTCAGATCTCCTTTTTCTTCCTTTCCAATGATTGTGAAGGATATTTAAGAGTACATTAGAATTTTTACATCAGTAAATTATCTCTTCCCTATTTTGGCTATACCCCTGAATTATTGCATAGTGTCTTCCGTGTGTGGCTAAAAAGAAGAAATGGAATAAAGATTGTGAAGGCCCCAGTAATTTGGGCATGTGGCCTTTTTACCACACATTATATTCATGTCAGAAAGCAAGCATCTATTTGGCTACTATCGAAAAAAATCCCTGAGTAAAATCAAGCTCCAAATCCCTACTCCATGAGGCCACATGATTTCACATGCTACCTTCAGAGTGTGATCAGGGTACTAAGTGAAGGTGACTTTATTACACAAGTATGTGCTGGATTTTCCTTGGGGCGAGGGTGGGATTCCCAGAGCACTCCATGTGTCAGGGATATGCATCCCACCTTCCCCGTTTCAACAGCTCTTCTGAGGACAGGTCATTTGAAGAGGTGCTCTAGGTAGGCAGCAGGAATGGGGAAAGATAATATTTTTTTTTAAACCTCTATAGCCAATATGAAACCTTTTCTGTGTGCAGACTGACCCAAGAAGTGGGGGCTGTACAAAAATTAATTACTTGTAAGTTCTTCATGTGCCAGGAACAGAAAAGAAGGTATAAATAAATAAATAACAAAGACACAGGGAAAGAAATCCCTGATGCAATAGTATGCTATCGCTTAGAATTACAGCAGGATTATGCACTGACCTGACTAAGACAACTCATGGTGTCCAGATCTACAGATCCATCTGCAGGTGGTAACAGCGATATTTCTGTTTCCCAAGGGTGAGCTAAGGCTAAATACATTCTTCTGTGATAATTGCTACAGTATGCATACATACACCTAGTCCAAGTCAGTATCCAAGAAGCCATGATCAAAAATCCACTACAATGCGTGAAAAATTTTCCACTGTCTTTAATGGGCTTTGGATGGGATCTTGAAGCTTCTACTTCAATGAACAACCAAATAGTTTCATGTTTAAAAACAGAAAAACAACTAGTGCAGGAACACAATGAATACTTTAAATGGCATTAAAAGGCCACCAGATGGATGATTTTCAATTATAATTAAATCACTGTCCTCAAGTAGAGACTATACTGTTTAAAAAGTCTTAAGATGAAAGATATCAATAAGCTGAAAAACACATGACACATCCCTAGCTTTCCTCTTCTCATCCTCCCTGCACAAAGCTCTTAAAAATTGGTTTCAGTGTTTTTCTCCTGATAATAATGTTTGATCCCTTTGTCACTGCTAAATGCATCCTCTTAAGCTGAAAATTTGCTAGAACTGTACAGATAAAACAGGGCTGCAATTCAATTTCAAACAGGTCCTCAGAGATTCTCAGGTACATCTGAGTCCAGGCCAGAGCCCTTCTGCACTTTTGATGGTCCCACTCTATAATTGATACCTGAAATGAAGACTGCAGTCTTCAGCATTACAGGAGCAAACCTTTCCTCTGCGACCTTTCTGTGTATCTACAAAAATAAGTTCTTTCAAGGATATTATGTAGGGGTGAGACAAAAAGGAACTGTCATGGCTCTGTCCCCTTGTCATTATGGTCTATTTAGTAACACCACCACCACAAATGGCCCAGTGCACAGGTGAGCTCAAAGCAGTATTGAACCTTGCTGAGGCACAATATACTCATGGTGGAGTGAAGCTATGTAGGTCCCATAGAATGCTGTAATGTACAGGCTTAATCAAGCTTTGAACAGGGATGGTGATCTATTCTTTCTTCAGAAAGGACACAAAAACAGATGGTGAGAAAAGGAGGGCAGAAGCCATTGGGAAAATGAGATTGTAAGTCAAAGCAGACCTATGCCTCTATTTTACTATATTTTAATTTTTATTATTATAATAGCAATCACAACTACTTTTTATAGCCCATCCTCCTTTAAAAAATAGTTCATGAAGGGCAGGGGATCCTAGAAATGTAATTGAAATTTTTTAAATGTTGTAGTTAGAACAGAAAATATATGTTTCTATACTCTCCTTTTAAACTCCACGATCCTGCATAATTATTTACAGTAAAAATTATCATAAAAGCTGTGTATTGTGGGTGGGGAATAGAAATTGAGAAAGGGAATTTTTTCTTTATTTTAAGGATATATTAAATACTATTTTTGGTTTAATTTTCTTTGCAGAATATGCACTTTGCCAGGACCATGTCTAGTTTAGAATGACATTTATCAAACATCTTTTGTGACCTTGAACACACACGTCAGTCTTGAAGAGTACAGCATCCTGGCTAGGGTGATACTACTGGTTCTTCTGGATTCTCCTGAATGCTGCTGCATTCTCCTCTTGACAGAGACAACTGGGGAAGGGCAGACTTGAGTCCAAAGCTTGGGAACTTTCTGAAAATAGGGGTTTGCATTCTGTTCATTTCTATTGCTTCTAGGTTTGGCTCTCCTTCACCTCTATGTATTGGTGAATGTGAAATCATCTATCATGGTTTTTTTGGAACGAACATTGGAAACCTGCTCCCAGTGCTCTATGGATCCATGCACCATGGCCTCTTGGAAGCATAATGGAATGAAGCATGATAGGAAAAGGTGCAAGTATTTTTTGGGACTTCCATATTTTTGAAACCAGAACAGAAGTTGTTGGCTCCTTGCCATAGCCTTGTTGTGTCTTTTTATGAATTTTCTCATACTTCCACGTCATCTTATATGTGGTTACATTTAAATTACTGGGGAAAAAAATAAACCAGTCTGAAGCAACCATTAAGGATACCAATAGATATCTCCTGTTTACCAAAACAATGTTTGAACAAAAGGGAAAACTAAACTCTACTAAGCATAAAGGATATGCCGGGCTTGTCTGTTAAGACTTGACCTAAAAAGTATGACTTCTCAGGTTGCCTTCACATGCTACTTGCTTTGTAGCATGCTTTGGGATATTAATGATGGTTTGCTAACAAGGATTTTGAAAGTGGTATCTTTTTTGAAATTTAATTTAACTTATATCTCTGCTAGTGTGTAACTAATTAAAAAAAGCTTCTGGAGCTGAAACTTAGCTCACTAGAAGATGGGTAAAAAGCACGTAAGACTGCTCAGTGTTCAAGTCCTGCCCTGGACTCAGTTGTGTCATGACTGAATAAACAGACTTATTACCAGCAGATTACCAACCATTTACCTCAATGGCTTCTCTAGCACCTGTAGAATGACTCCAGCACCACAGGCCCTCCTTTTTTGTGCGAGTTTCTTTAGATACTTAAGATCTACCACTTAAAGAGACTTTTTAAAATTTGTGCTTATATAAAACACATTTTTAAGACAACATCTAATGACAGTATGTGCTGAAGATAAAATTGCTGCTGCTTAAAGGTACTGAAAAAAAATCAAACACCTATTTTTTTGGTAAGACCATGTACTGGTATTCACATATTGGTACTGACAAGCAACTCAGAGTTCATAATGAGAAATGATGGAAGACAAATGGTAAACAAACTATTTTAGAGCCCCTATTGCAACATCAGGACCAAGGCTACTCTTTACTTCTATGCAGGAACGAGGACTGGTGAATACTTCCAGTTATGGATTATGTCCATCAGTGTTCCCATCTTTGCTATTTCTCTGGTTATGGAGCATGGGCCAGTATTTGGGCTCTGGAGATCCTAATTCTCAATGTTGATGACCGACCGCCAGAGAAAATAAGCCTATGACAGAAATCTGCACATAATGATTCTAAAACTTACCAGCACTTTTGAGGACTTAATTAATTATATGGTGACAAATGCCCCATGGACAATACCACCACCACCACCAAGGCTGTGTAGGACATAATGAGTACATTACTTTGCATCCTTGATTTTGCTGGTTTCTGCATTTTTCTGTCAGCCTTACATTCCTGCCTGCCACTGCCCACAAGTATATTTCTTTGCTGCCCAGTTTTAGTTAGCAGACAAGCTGTGTGATGCACTGTGCACTTGCTGAATATGCGCAGACATGTGCATGTTTACCAGATTAACAACCTCCAGGATCCTGTTGGATCTGAATTCCTAGAAGTGAGTAGCTGTTCCCAGCAGCATGATTCGGAGCCCCTTCGTGAATCCCAGCTCCACAAGGTGGCTCTCGATTCCTTTAAAAATACCACTACATTTGTGGATTAAACACATCCAAGAATGATCTTGAGAATGATCTTCAGGGCTCTATAGACGCACAACGCTATAGTGGAACCCAAGATCCCTTTAGTATGCTATGTATTTTTCTTTCTGTAAAGCTGGAAACTAGACAAAAGTCTGACACTATTAAAGTATTACAATTTGAAGGAATGTTTCATGTTAGCTGCTCAATAAAATCTGAAAAAGGAGAAAATAAAGGCATGATACATGCCTGTACTGTGAAATGGGACATTGAAACACCCACTGCCTGCTCTCTTCCTTTGTGGCTGCTAAGATCACCTTCTCTCCTAGAAGTGTCCTTCCCTTACTCTGTATCTCTGTAGGATCAGGTTAACAATCACCTGGTACTGAGGGGTGCAACCTCTGCTAGTATGGATAGAGAGATAGCAGCTTGGTACTCCTCAGGAAAGAGATCGCTCCTTTGAAGGCCAGGACCCACAATGAGGTCTTTACTTGACTCCAGCCAGGACTTCAGCATTCCCAGGCAGACCTCCCAAATAATTTCATTATGCCACATTAGCATGGCTTCAGATCACATGAGGCAGCTGAACACAAAGAGTTTTACCTCCTAGAGCAACTCATCTGAACGTGAGGTCCTCCCCTGTGGTCTGTGTCTCCAAACATCCCTGGTTGGGTGATCATCACAGATGATTACCAGCTCTCTGTGGCATGGAGAGTCACAGGTGAAACTGGAACGAGACTGTGGCACTGCAGTGTACCTGTCTGAGACAGGCTGGGTGGCAGCACATGTGCAAAGCAGAAGCCGATGGTGCGAACCCCAAACTCTCTGCGTAAGACTGGATAAGTCTGCTCTCCCTCCTGGGTGCAGTATTGCTACTTTTGGTAGTCAAAAATTCAACTTCATGCTGCTTGCATCCTATGAACAGCTTAAGAAAACCCGAGTAAACTTTGGGAAAAAGTTATCTGCTTTCTGTCATTTTGGATGTTTGATGTCATATTTTCAGGTTTTCCTCAGCAGGGCTAGAAATGTATTTAAAAAAACAAAATTTGAGAGCTGAAGCTGTATAATAAACACTATTGCAAGGCAATGCTGGGTGTGTCTAAGCTGTAACGTTAAATTCATTCTTCCTGTCACTTCCTTCAAAGCTCCAACAGAACTCAGCCCCTCCCTGGTTATCCTCCCCTGCCAAGCTTGCTGCAACCCCTACGCATCACTACTGTTCCCACCTTTGTCCCCTCTCCTGCTGGCTCCTTGCACAACCGTCTCTCTGCACCCTTGCCTCCACCGCACTTCTGCTTGGCACGGCTTTTCCCCTTGACCCTTTCTATAGTGTGGTCTCTTCTAAAGATCGGTTGGAGTGAAGCCATGGGCTTCTTATTTTCCTAATTTCCCTTCCGGGTTTTGTCTGTCTTTAAACACAAGTTCTTCCATGGAGAGATGGTGCAAAAATGAAATTGTGGGTGCTAATAACTATGTATATTTCCTATAATCTTGAATCTGGTAGATCTGCCCTATGTTCATCTGCACAATCTTTGGAGCAGTTGAGGTGCTTTTCTGCTCTAACTCTTTGTAGTAGGTGTCTGACAATGGGTAAAGACTCTGTGGAGAATTTCTGCTACAGAAGTTCATATCCTGGAGCCAGCACAATTTCATGAGCAATATCCTGAAGGATAGGCCAGGGGACACGTCTTTCAGTCCAATATGTAGTTTTTTACATTTTCACATGTAGAAAGTCTGCAGTCAAGAGCCAGAAATGTGATATCAGCAATGGAACTCAGTTCATTAAAAATTAAAATCAATGGAAACAACAGGACGTATTATTTATCTAAGCCTCAAATCAATCTGACTACTATGCATAATGATCTTAATTAGAAAAGTGAGCTGAAGCAGGAAGACAGTCTGTCTCCTGGCTTTGAAATTATCATAGCCCTATCAGTATGCTTGGGTAACTTGTAATTAGGGACAAAGGTTACACATAATTTTATATGCTGAGAAACCGGTTTTATACATGTCATTTCCAAAACTATTTAAGAAATAGATATAAGACTTGCTACCCCTATAATGCTTTGATTTTTTTGCTACTAGATTGCTAGTCTGCACTAATCAGTTGATGGTCTTAAGAAATACTGATAGAAGCTTTGCATTTATATAAAGCCTGGATTCTAATAAGTAACTAGCTCTATCAGTATCAGTCTTTGTACAAGTTCCCTTCCGAAGTTTGGTAGTTTTTCATATCTCTGTTTCACCTGCATGGAAAATGCAGCTCAGAAAAGCAGCATGGGTTGTCCAAAAGCAGAGTGTAAGTGCTTGCCTGTTCAAAAACTTTACTGGCATGTTACACCAGTATGCCCAGAACTCCACCAATGTAGTTACACCAAGTCACCCACACTTTTCTTCTTGTCCTGCTTATCTTCAGCTGCTGCTATTGAATATGAAGGGTTCTGGTTTTGACAAACTGGCAGAGTCCTGTGATTACGCTTTCTTTAACAATTTTTTTGACCAACGCTAATTAGAAAACAGAAGTCCTTACTCTGAGGTCCTGCCTCATCAAAGCAGTCACTTCCACACTTAATTTAAACAAGTTCTTCAATTTCATTAAATCCACTGAGCAGGCCCACTGCCTGCTCACAGTGTCGAGTCACACACAAGCACCACTATCAGTAGGAGCAATGCCTCATCTTCTGAACTGGAACATAGGTCTTCCTGTTTTGTCACAGATACAGCTACCCTGATTTTTTTTCAAGGTTTTATTCCATCTTAGAAATTCATTGGAAAAAGATCAAACTCTTTCTGTCACACTAAATGGCCTTGCTTTCCCAGAACAGCATTTCCACAAACAAAAAATATGGAAATTAAAATCACAAGTAGGATCTGTTTCATCAAAGTATTAGCTACATTTCTGTGAGGTTGACAATCACCTTTTTAACATGTCAGGAATTATATGCGTAATTCTCTTTAATGGTTGTTACAAATGTTCATCCCACACTGAAAAAAGATCACAGTTGGTATGAGTAATAACTTTTTTTCTTGAACATAAACAGTTCCCCTCTAGCCCTGTACATATCCTCCAACATCAATGTAACCACAGCTGTCAAGGCAGCCTCTCCTCTTTCTATGTATGTTTTAGCTTTAATTTTTTCCCATGCTTTCACTTAGTGGACTTTTTTTTTTTTTTTTTTTAAGGGGCCTAAACCTGTTCTCCAATTTTGTGGGCAAATTCATTGCAATAACAGATCTCGGTGTTTAGACATCTTTAAACATTTATATTAGTGTGCAAGAAATTAGAGACCTACATCAAGATCTGGAGGTTTGGGGTTTGTTTTTTTTTTAATTGAAAGCGAACTTCAAATCATAGTTTCCCTCATTCAAGGATCTCCAAGTACTTTACATAGTTGAATGAGTTCTTGTGGCCTCCTTTTGTACAGGCAGCAGCAGCCCCTTCCCACAGCTTCTGCACAGCCTCAGCGGTTACCCGCCATGCATGGCCAGCCAGGGCGATGCAAGGGCTTGGACACAGGAGCTCAGTGCGGAGGTACAGCAGTGGGCTAGGATTGGAGGGGCATGTGTCCCTTCTGGTCCTGGGGACGCTGCAGTGGGCAAGCGCCTCATGTTCTCTCAGAAGTGAAGCACCCCATGTCCCCTCAGTGAAGTTTGCAATGTGCCCTCTGAGGGGAAGCACCCATGTCCCCCCAGCGAAACACCCAATGGCCCCTCACAGGTGAAGCACCCCATGCCCCCTTGAAGCACCCATGTCCCCTCAGTGAAGTTTGCGATGTCCCCTCCGAGGGGAAACACCCAATGCCCCCTTCGAGGGGAAGCACGCACGTCCCCTTTGCGAAACACCCAGTGTCCCCTCTGAGGGGAAGCACCCGTGTTCCCTGGGTGCCCTGCTCTCCCCCCGGGGCCCGTGCAGGCCCCTCGGCCACAGCGATGGGCCTAGCGCCGAGCCAGGCAGCAACCCCCGCGCCCGGCGCCCTCTCAAGCAGCGCCAGGGCGCCCAGGCCCCTCAGCGCCTTCCAGGCGCCCCGCCGAGAGCTCCCCGGTGAGGGGAGACGGGACGGGGCGGGATCCCGGCGACCCCGGAGCGGGCGGGAGATGGCGGTCCCCCAGCCGGCCACAGGCTTGATGAACCAAGAGGCCGCCCGCGGCAACCAGGCCGGGGGTGCTCGGTCTCGCGGCGGGCGCGGAACGCAAGTGCTGGGGCTGCCGTTTCCAGGCCGGCCCGCAGTTGCAGCGCTCCGCGCGGTTGCCATGGTGTGGGCCCCGGGGCGGCTGCCGGCATGGACGAGGAGGCCACGGTGGGGCCCGGGCGGCTCCGCAGCGCAGGGAGCGGAGGGGGCGGCTGGTTTCGCTGGGCCGAGGGAGCTGGCGGAGCGCGCCGGCCGCGGCCGCGTGGGAGGCGCTTCCCCGCCGGGCGTCCGGCGGCTGCGGGCT
>JANZLQ010000017.1:13523584-13534158 GCA_026212715.1 Elanus axillaris
CCCGGCCCGGCCTGGCGGGCACGACCGGGGCCCGGGGGCGGCGGGCGAGGCCCTGACCCGCAGCCCTCGGTGTGGCGGCCGCGGGGTCGGTGCTTGGCAGCTGGCGGGGGCCGGAGAGGTGTGCCGTGGGCCGTCCCCACCCCCCCGGGCCCGAAGGGAGCTGCCCGGCCTCAGCACGCTTGCGTGGGGTGCTTCTGAAAAACGCTTTATTTTAATCTGTTGTTTTCCCTTTTCTCTCCTTCCTCCTCCGGCTTCTCCGGGAAGTCTCCCTGTCTCCCGGCACGTCTCTTCATTGCCTTGTGCAGGCTTTCTTCCACTGCATGGGTCTCTTTGCAGTTCTGGAAATGTCTTTTTCCTTTCATCTCCGGCTCGCTACTTTTTGTCTCTGCTTCCATTTCTGATGGGTGGTTTTTTTTTCAAGCCATGTCATGTGTGTGCTAGGTGTGGATTATTATTCCCCTTGTTCTAATGTTCACATACACAAGAAGTGATGCTTGCCAGCTAAAATTATTTGTTCACAGTTATCTACGACTCAGCAAATGCTACGATTACTTGTTATCATCCAGAGCTAACATAAAAGGGCATAAATGTTCTCCTGTATGAATAATCTCAAAAGCTCTGCAGTAGCCTAGTAATAGTGCCATTTGTTTTGCGTGAACACATGTGAAACTGTCATTTTGTGTTGTGTTTTCTTTTTTCCTTTTAGAGAGATTTTAATGAACGCTGTGTCCAGTGTTCAGAAGTGAACTGGGGTCTCACTGATGGAGGCAGATTTTATTGCAGATCTTGCCACAATGTTACTGAGGTAAAAAAGCTGAGCTACTGGCCTTGGAAAAGGTTTATTTTGATTGCTTCTTGGTTTTTTTATTAAGAAAATACTTTTTTTTTCTCCTTGGCATTAGGAGTTCAAGACAGTATTGTGATTCTTCCTTTTTCATGCTTTACTTGACACTGTTTAAAACTCATGTGCCTTGAAATCACAAAATTTAACATGAGCCATCTTAAGATGCTGTGTTGCTGTAGCTGTAGTGCTGGCACGCTGTCTAGATGCCTTAGAAGTATTACCTGGGCATTGCTGCACTTCAGTACACTACCAGTGTAGGCAAACCCTGATGCGTGTCCCCTGTATGTCCAGGATAGCAATTCCCTATTTTTGCAGTTTCAGAATGAAAAGTTCAGAATGTTCTGTCTCTCTTTAGTTTAGGAAATTTGAACAAGGTCCTCTATTATGTTTTATGATGGGGCAATCTATGCAAGTTAGGCCTGGCTTTTTTTTCTTGCTGAGATATATTCCTGTTTTGCAGAGAACTAGAGAAGTTGTAAACACTGATTTTATTTCTAATACAAGAGTCCAGACAATCTCCAAAGTTTTCAGAAAGCAGGAAAAAACTGGTATGTATGAGTTTCTCTCTGTATTTTGCATAAGAGTGGCTGTTCAGTCAGGGTTCACCTAGCCCATTATGTCTTTGATGGTGACCAGAAGCAGATAGCTAGGAAAGACTGTAAGAACGGGAACAAAATACAGCCCCAAGATACTGCCACAACCTTCAGCAGTCACCTTCCGTGACTTCCTGAGCCACAGGTGACCTCTGTGAGCCTGGTGGTGGGGTTTTTTGGATTGAACAGAGCTATGTGTTACTTATTGCCATGTTGATTTGTAGAAGCCAATACTGACAGAAGATGCTGGTGTCATGCATTAAGATGTGGTGATCCCTTTGTTCCTTCCTTGTGATGGCTATCACAAAACCAGAAAAGTTGTCTCTCTTCCTAAGTGAGATGTGACGGTGGTCCAGCTCTCAGAATGTCAGTCTGGCTTGCTTTACAGGTACTTGGCCCTGTAACCTACACACAAACCTGCACAGAAGAGATTTCACGCAGTTACAATAGCTAAACAAATATTGCATCTTTCATCCAGAGTCAATTCTATACTTTCAATTTCATGATTCAGAAGAGTAGTAGTCATTACGTATGATGATATATGCCATAAGGATGTTATGGTAAGGCTGCTGCTGGAGCTGTGTATGTATGCTGTGCTGGTTGGATAGGTGTTATACTGTTGTGGCCACTTCCAAAAAACAAAAATGTATTACAATGCTAAATGAAGCATGGGATTATCTTTGTCTCTGATATGCTGACCTATCTTTGCTCGGCTGCGGTGGGATTACTGCATTCCTTTGAAAACAACAGTTGTGTGGAAGTGAAGGGAAGAGTGAAAAGGGGAACAACCTTACCACCTCCATTTGTCTTTATTCTGTATTGTTCCTAAAGTCTGAGCTGTGTACTACTTCATGCTTTCTATTTCTCCTGTTAGGAGGGTCATTAGCCAACCCCCGGGCTTCTTAAGAAATCCTTAGCTTCACCCAGTGCCTCCCGTGAGTGCAGTTACATTATACTATGGCAGCTTATTTTTGTGCATTTATAGGAGTAAGCTATATCTGTGGTTAACAGTTAAAGCCAACATCATTAAAACAGGGCAGAAGCTTTGGGCAGATAACTTTTAAGGTGGTGAGATGCAAGGTGTGATTGTAACGAAAAATAATGAACAAGAAGTGTGGAGGGAATGAAAAGGAAGTTGAGAAATGCAGAAAAAAATTCTAAAACCAGAAGCCTGTAGAAAAGGAGTTGTAAATATAGAGAGGTAAGGGTGAAAAGTAACTGTAATGCAGTCTGAGGGAATAGTGAATAGATTGGAGCAGGCCCCCTCCTTATGAAACTCATGTTGGGCTGAGATTTGCTAGAAGCTTGAAACATCTGAGAAAGTTTCTTTCATTTAAATGTGTGTGATTCTGTGGGAGAGAATGGTGAAGATTGTGGTGATATTGGTTGTTTTTTGTCTGACTCACCATCATAATGTGTTCCAGTTTTCTGTGCTGGGAATGGGAAAGAAATGATCGTATTTTGTTTTTTAATGATAGGTTCTCAGTTATTTTAAAACCGCTCACTTAACTTTCCACTCAATTACAAATGCTGCACTAGAAGTTATAGTGAAATATATTATTACTGGGAAATGTGTGGAGAACAGTGCTTGCTCAGTAGCTTTTCTTCTTGATAAAGACAGGGAACAAATGGAGTGTTCTGTGTAGCTGGTCTATGCTCTAGCATCTGAAATTATTGAATGTCTCTATCCTGATACTAAGAGAACAGAATATTAAGTGGAAATAAGTGTGCATAAGGTTAAAAAAAACCCCAAACAGTGCAAACAAAAAAACTATACTTTTTTTTTCCCCCACTTAGATGGAGGCTGTGAATGGTATGTTTGTGAAGGCTTTCAGCTTGTACTCAAGAAACAAGCTGAAGCTTTAGAAGCATTAGGAGTATGTCCACAAATGAAGGTACGTAGATATCCATGTGAATTGTACACGTACTGTGTGTGTTACGATCTTTTAAAATAACAACTCTTGTGATTTTTAAAGTGAATTGAACAATGCCCTATTTAAAAACTTTGAGAATAAGAGAACAAACTTGGCGTCTCTGGTAATTTTAAAATGTAGTTTAGAAATCACAGTTAATAAAATTAGAGCTGGAACATTATTCAGATTCCTGAGGTAGAAATTATGCTCTGTGGTCTCAGCAGTTAATGACCTTGTAAACTTTGTACTAATCACTATCCATTTATATTTATCAGGATGAAATTCTGTGCAATTTTTGGAGGTGTTACCTTCAGAAAAGCAAACAGGCATATTGCAACAGACCAGCTGGGGAAACTGTCAAAACGTTATCCGTAAGTGAAAAGCTCAAGTCCCATGAGATGTTTGGTATCTTTTTAAAAAGCAACAGCAGAAACCTTCTTTGTTCAAGCTACATATCTTGCTTGTATTAATGTCACTTCAGTAAGAAGGATGTCTTCTAAACAGGGTTTCACATGTCCATTTTGTTGTTTGGGGATTTTTTTCCTATTTTGAGAAACAAATACTTCTCTGAATATGGAAAACTGCTTTTTAAAAAATATTGCTTTATCTTGGCATAGATAGTCAGTAGATAGAGCGGAAATTATAATACATCATCAGTCACCATCCTTTCCTGCCAGCTCTCTTGAAGTTACTTATTTCGTCAAGCTTTAATTCTATGTATTGCAAACTTTCTGGTCATTGCAGCAGGTTGAAATGTAATGTAATCACTAGAAGTCTTTTTATCTTGAGACATCCTTTAAAAATACTTTTTTTGTGCAGGGTTTCTTTATGTACTGGTAGTTCATAAAGTAAGTGTGAACAGTTTGGGTTTAACTTAATTTACTGTTGATCTTGCATCTATCATGCTTTATTTGGTTTCTTCAGATTGACACAGTAAATAACAGTAGATAATACAATTAATTATTTTCAAAAAACAGGTATGTGATAGCAGTACTGATGCGGACAGTGAACCAGAAAGGCCTAGCCTTCTTCACATGTTGTCTGTCTCTGAAAGTGAGGGGGATCTACAGACTGATTGCAGCTTTGCCTCAGCAACTAGCCAGGTCTCAGGTAGGAGCAATAAGTGGGACTATCTGGAAACCATTTTGTATAGTTTTTTAATATAAATAAATATATATAAAGTCTATTAATGTACAATGAGTTGGAGGTACTGGTTGGAAAGTGTAAAGTTTTCAGTCCTGTTTGCCACTAGAGTACTTCATATTATACCAGAAATAGAAGACTTCCCCCCTGCTCCAACCCCCACCCAAGGAGATGAAGGTTGAACAGGACCTGGAAATACAATGGGAAATGCAGGAGGAAGTTTGATTTTATAATGAGTTTGCTCCATGCCTCCTGTTGGGAGTGGGAAAAAAATTGCTATTATATCTGCAAAGCCAGATGTTCACAAACACAGCAGCTTTAAAGAGAATAAGCACTTGTTTAGCTAATAGCAGAGCTGTCAGTCATGAATTTGATGTTGAAAAACATGTGTTTGTTGGCAAGGAGTGGAGTGTAGGGTGTTGGGTTTTTTTCCCTATCCCATAGAAATATTTAGCTTTCTAATTCTTTTTCCTTACACTATTTTTGGTACTTCTGTATCTTTTGTCTCTGCATTCTTTTTACTACTTTCCCTGTAACCCCCTCTATGAAAAATCTTCTTTTAGCATTCCATCAGTTTCTCCTTTCAGTTCACAATATCAACTTGAAAATATTTACAGAATGCTAAACATTTAAAATAAAATGTTATAGAAAATCGGAGGGTTTGGTGCTACTGGGCAAGTGTAATGCCAGACAATGCTGCAGTGTCTGATATTGGAAATACATTTCAAGACACATTTGAAAGCTTTTGTGTTTTAAACTTCTGATGATTTTTCTTTTTTGCTTTATTCTTCACTTGCCTTTTCCTTCTTTGTCTGTTTCAGTGTTTCTTTTTCCCCTGTTAATGTACTATCCTCTTTATGTCACATTTCTGTTCTTCTGTGATATTGCCTGTCTACCCACAGAAGAATGCCATCTTCTTCTTTCATGGTTTTCTCTTTATTTTGTAAAGTCCAGAAATGGTAATAGAATGATAAACTTGATCTGCAGCAATTAAAAAAATAAAGAAAATTTTAAAATTCCAAACAGAATTAGAGGGGGAAGAGGTGCAAAAATGGTGACACAAATTTTTGTGAATATAACGCGAGTACCTTTCAGCCTTATATATTAAAATAACTAAATTTTCAGGTAAGAGAGTCACGGTATGTTCGTACATATAGCAGATCTTGGGTGTTATACAAATATATGTTATATGAAGAGGAAATAGTTGAGCGAAAATTTTCTAGTGAAAATATGCCATTCCTTTTCCTTCCCCTTTTTGATGTCTAGAGAAACTCCTTTCTTCCTTGGTACTTGTGCCTTTTATAGTTATGTTTCTTAGAGTTTTAGAACAGCTAGATAGTCTTAAGATAGGCCATAATTTAATGTGTTCTTCATCTGTTGTTTCAGAGATTGACTTCAGTTTTAATTAGTCATACTGATTTCACTAAAAGCACTTGAAATGAATTAAGAGTTCAGTAACACTAAAAGTACATTTTGATGAAATCAAAAACATAGAAATTGTTTTGTATATTTAAATTTAATGCAAGTAATACTAAATGTGTTGTAGTCAACTATAAATTCTTGTGAAGATTTATAGGTTTCCTTTTCTGTGCCGTTTTTACTGAGCTGTTATTGCTACAGACTGGAAACCTCAAATCCTTTTTTTCCCCCAAGAGGCTTGTCCAACTGGCAAGCTTTTTTGCTGTTGTTATATTTGTGTAGGGTTAATAGCAAATTCCACTGAGTATAGCACTGAGATATTGCTAGAGAAGCCTATTAAACTCTTAAATTATTAGATGTGTGTAACTGTGTGTTGTCGTGCCTTGCATAAGCTGGAAGAAATAAAAGGAAATAGTGTGCCATCATTAAGGCCAGAAATATGAGGATTATTTTAAATTGAGTTGAATGTGAAATTAATAATGAAGCTTCAGTTGTGAAGCTGCCTTTAAGCACAAGTACCATGTAAAAGGTGAAACTGTAGACTAAAAGGATTAACTGATGTTCCTGCTTTTGTTCTCTCAAGCATCTATACGTGATAGACCTTGTAGGATGCTCTCATCCAGACCTTGTCTTAGGCTGGACGAGGTATATGTTCGAGCTAGTTCTTTTAACCTGTAGCAGTGTCCATAGTGCTACTGGCCGCCGTTTTAGGAGTCGGTAGGTGGCATCAAAGACCAGTTCTGGCTCAGGAACTCGGTATCTGCAGCGTTTGTCTTCCTACTGCCTGTCAGTGGGTGCTGGATGTCTACAGCTGACCGCTGTCACCTTGCAGGCTTGGCTGTCACCTGCCAGCATAACCATGCAGCTGCCAAGCTCTCTGAAGTTTTAAACTGGTTTTTTGCAGGCTGCTTGCCATAGTCCTGCAGCTCCCAGCTGGGGAGCTGTGGATCCAGCCCTCGCTGTTCCTGCCTGAACAGGTGAACAGTCTTGGGGGGAAACACAGTGAGAAAATCCGTACGGAACCTATGCTGATATTTTGTGCTGATGTGCTTTAAATGTGTTTTCATTTGTCCTGGCTGGGTCATGATGTAGGGAAGAGAGGCTTTTCATTTTTTAGTTCCTCCTTCCCTGAACTCGCAAGTTTCACTGCTGAAAAGGTTCCTAACTCATAAATCGCTCTACTAAATTAAATTTCTCATTGCTGCTTCTCTTAGTTTTTAGTGATTCATTTCAGTAAGGAACCAAGGTGGTTTTAGGGAGGTTTGGTTGGTTGTTGTTTTTTTTCTTTTCACCCTCTTCCCCATTTGCTACATTTTTGTTCTAAAGGTGTTTCCTTTTCATTGAATTTAGATAAGTTTTTTTAAAAGAATACCTATGTTTCCACAGTTAGAGATTATATGGCAGATGGATACACAACCTCAGTAAAATTTCTGCAGTGTAAAGAATTTTCTCGTTAAAATACTGACTGTTCTGAAATTTTAAAACTCGGTGTTTTAATGCTCAGCTCTGAGGCATTGATTTAAGTACATCAATTTTTCCCTTGTTTCCCCACTGTTCCCTTATCCCTCAAATAGAAAATAGTATTTCCAGCTCATAAGTACTGCTAGTGATATGTTTTATAGGAGTTACTGTCCAGGTTTAACTGTAGTTCCCAACAAAAGGTCTGTTTTGATGGATGCCAGAGGGAGTTTTGTCTCTTCATATGATTCAGTGTCTTAGTCAAGTGAAGTAGCAGTTTATGAAACAGGTTGTCATCTCCTGTCATGGGAGATGAATAAATTAGTTAAGCTGCTTAGTAGAAAAGTACACAGACTACCCAACTACCAAAGTAATGATTTCAAAATGTTGCTAGTTGCTGAACAATGTTCCTTGTAGGTTCCTTTATCTTGATTTCTATATACTATGGATTGTGTGTATATCACTTCAATTAATCTTTTTTCTTTTCTGTTTTTAACATAAACCCAAGAAAGCACCTCTCTGTGCTCTGGATCAGTAGATGGTAGCTTGTATTTAATGAAGAACCAAAAGGAGAAACTGAGGATGACGATGCCAATGACCCTTTCATTTTGTTACATGGCATTACTCTGGTTGAGAGAACCGATGACGTTATCTGATCTCTTAAGGTATGAATAGTCTCTAGTGAAATATTTGTTGCTTTTATAAAAAATAAATATTTTTAAAATAAAATCTGTACTATTGCCCTCTTACTAATTTGTTCAGTAATAGTGAGAAGTTCTCTATATTTGGTTGTCTTATCTTTTCTTTGACACAACAATTCATGCAGCTGCTTTTGGAGAACATTCTCCTCTGTAGATTGAAATAAATCTCAAAGACCTGTAAGGGATAAGGATTTGGAGCTAAAGAAGCTTTTTATCCTTCTCCTTCTAAATTTCTTAAGATTCACTGGAGGTGTGTATGGTCACACTTTTGCTGTATTTGCTGTTGTCAGCATGCCAGAATTAAATGAGTAAACATTCTCCAGGACTTACGTCAGTGTCATCATACAAACAATACCAGCAGGATATAGTGATCTGAAAGGCAGCTAAGTAGCTTCATGCAATAGAGTTGGGCACAGAAATTAATATAGGAAGCCTTTTTTTGTCTTCGTATCTTTGTATCTGTAATTATAAGAGTTCAGAATAATACAGCTTTTAATATAGTAGAAATAAAATGTTCTAATAATGGGGTTTCTTGCTAGATGGAGACCGTCAAACTATGGCTGACAATGCAGTTCCTTTCTCCCCCCTACAACACGACTATGAACACTTTCCTTATTTACTTAAGGAATGAAGAACAATTAATCAACTTTTCTTGCTAGCAATAAATATTTTAAATCAGGCTCAAATAGTTTAAATTCAGGAATTCTTAGATTTTCCTTGGAGACCTTTTGTATACTGATACTTGTTTTTAACAAGTGTTGAAATATTGGGTATTTCTAAAAAGATGATGAAAAAATGTTACTTTGCCAGAATTTAAGGAACAGAAAGACTCAAGTACATTGACAAATCAAATTGAAAACTTAGACCAAAGAAAGGAAAAACTGATTCAAAATTCAGTTCATATGGTAGATTTCAAATACATTTTTTAAATATATAACCTGTAAGCTAAAAGGCAAGGTGGTGAGTACATCATCTCTCACCTGTGGTGTATGTAATTAGTATTGCTGCTGAAAGTGTGACAAACACAGAGGAAGTTTATCCCAGAGCCTGATCTTCCATCATGGCCTATCTCCCCCAGAGTGCCAACTACAACTTGCACTTTATTAGCTTTGTACAAGCTTTTTGTACAAGAAGGATGGGTGTTGAAGAATGCTCTTTTTCAAGTGCTTTTAAAAAAGGGGAGGTTTGTATGTCTCAAAGTACAGTACTTAATACTAGCTAATTTATTTCTATGTAAAACAATGTTTAACCCTTTGATTTAACTTTAGGGGGTGGCTGTTGCCTCCATTGATCGGAATTGCACAAACCATTGCATATTTGCATAACTAGATATACTGTTGCATAAATGATGCTTGTAAAGTGTTCAGCAAAATGCCACAGTATTCAGAATTAAAACTAGCATCCTGCACTACAGAAGTATTTGAGTAGATCAAGAAATAGTAGAACTCAAAAGTAGTTTTTAATAACAAGATTTATTACTGACTACTGTCTTCCCAAGGAAATTCTGTAGAGTCAGAACTACTGTAGTGTACTCTGTATTTTTGTGAATTATTATAAGATAAATATATAAATCCTGTCTAATAATGTTTGTACATGACAAAAATCCAAGTAGTAAATTACGATTACTGGGACAGAGCAAATGGTTCACAGTAAAGAATTATTGTTTAGCCTATCCTGTTTGGAGAGAAAAATGAATAATTAAATGTCTGTTCTTTGGTTACTGTATCTTGGAAACTGTCCCTGGAAAGCATGTGGGGTCATACAAGGCAAATACATCCTCACAAGTTTCTGTCTTAGTATGATGGTGTGGTTTGGAAAAAAAACAACCAAACAACAACAAAAACACCCAACTGTCAAAGTCATCTGTTAAAAGGAAAGGTAATTGTGCTGTTTGAATATTAATGGTATATTGTTGTATTCGGCACTTTAAAAATTGGGGACTGCAGAAAAGATCCATGAAAATGATTCAGAACCTGGAGAATGTCCTTTGTACTGAGATCCTTAAGAGCTGAGCACATTTGCTTGAAAGGATTTAGAGGAAATATGAAAACAGTAAAAAAAGCTGGAAAAGGAGAGAAAAAAAAATCAAGTACCAAATATAGCACAGAAGAGAAATAAGATTATTTGAATGAGAAGGTATCATGTAATTAGATAGAATTTATGGGTTTAATACTTTTAAAAGTGGATAAATCAGAATGATTCAGTGACTTTATATACAGTAAACATATGAACTGAATTAAATGCAGAAAGTGATGTTTAAAAGAATGCATTTGTATTGCAAAAATTTACCATGATACGATAGTTATATAAGGCCATAATTACATTATCATGCTTCCCTCCCTACCCTTAAGGTCTTTGTCTTTCACAAGTTTGATGAAGAAGGGGAAAGAATTTTAAATTACATGAACTACCATAAAACAGTTGTTTTCTAACTTCTGAATATTTAAGTTTAAAAAATCAGACAATGTTCACATTTTTGCATGCATTAAGATACAGAGATCAA
>JANZLQ010000017.1:13550986-13562074 GCA_026212715.1 Elanus axillaris
GAAAGAGCATAGGTTTAGACTGGACATGAGTAAGAAATTCTTTACTGTGAGGGTGGTGAGGCACTGGAACAGGTTGCCCAGAGGCTGTGGATGCCCCATCCCTGGCAGTGTCCAAGGCCAGGTTGGATGGGGCTTTGAGCAACCTGGTCTACTGGAAGGTGTCCCTGCCCATGGCAGGGGGGTTGGAACTAGATGATTTTTAAGGTCCCTTCCAACCCAAACCATTTCACAGTTTTTCTAAGACAAGGATTGGTTGGGAGGTGTCAGAAAAGGTTGCTCTTTTGCAGGTTCAGAATCAAACAGCAGGAAATGTGGCTTCATACATTTTGTGGGTAACTGGTGAAACTCTTCCTGTTAGGATGTTCTGGATGTTAAAAGGGCCAGATAATGACTGGACGAAAGCTATGAAAGAAAAGGTGTCTGGAACTAAAAATGCAGAGATGTCACTGGTGAATCAGCCACAAATGGTGTGAAGCTGGACAGATATTTGGTAGTGTTGTTGTGGCTTGCTTGGTTCATAAATTCCTCCCTATGCATCTCTCTTGCTCACTGATGGATACAAGGCTAAATAATCTTTTTTTATTGATATGGTACAGCCACTTTTTTTTTTTTTGTTCTAGGATTTCAGTTAAGGTTTCATTTTGTGGGTTTTGTGTTCTGGGGTGACTTTTTTTAAGATCGTAAAACTTCATTTTTCATTAACTAGTGATCTCAACAACTCTTTTTTTAAGTCATAGTTCAAGCCTTTAAGTTGGGTGAACTAAATACCATCCTTTAAAGTTTCAGATTTAGAGATCTGGGGATGTTTCTTATTCAGCTTGAAAAATGTTGATGAATGATTAAATGGTGAAAGTATGCAAAATCACTGCTTAAAAGGGGTATCTGTAGCCTATGGCAAAGAAACCTCAGCAATGAAAACTACATAGTTTTCTTAAGCAAAACCTTTGCTTTTTGAAAAAGATTTTGCATGCTTGTATTTTTCTAGTGATCCTTTGGTTTGTTTTGCTGGAGGAACTAAAGGAATGCTTGCTTAAAAACTCACAATGTAAAGTTTCTCACTGTTGAGTAGTAGTGAAGATCCCAATGCAAGGACGAAGAAGAAATGCTTGCAAGAAGTCTGGCCTAGAAATGTGGCAAGAGGAGAATTGTGAAAAGCCATCTAAGAGTAAATTGATTCTAGGTCACGGGGGACCCATCCTGGAATGGCAGAGATGGCAGCTTAAGGGTTTTTGCACTTTACCTGTAATATTTCTAAACAGCCTTCAGTTCTGTGTAATTCTCTTTGGCCCTAAACATAAGCACAGGTCTTGGATTTCTGAATAGATTAAGCTAATACTATCTTTTCGTGTCTTTGAATAGCGATTAAGGTTTTAAAGTTAAGCATATGGAATTTAGGAAATACTGGAATGACTGACGTGTAAGTGTGCTAGGATGTAGTCATTAATCATTTCATCTCATATTGTTTCTAAACCAAGATAGCGTCTTAGTTTAGTATGCAGAAAGTAGTGAGCTGCTCCAAAGATCTTTTCCTTTCTTCATTTAATGTGGGAGTTTAAGTTTGCATTAGTGCACACCGTGTGAAGCCAGCACAGTTGCAGAATATTTGATTCTTTCTCTTTTGATGCTGGTCATTCCCCATCATCAAGCGGTGGTGCCTTCAGCTGCCTGGTGGCTGCTCCTCCAGGGCTGGGCTCTCAGGTGGTGTTGTGCTGTTCTATCACAAGGTGGAAAACTGGGACAAGGAGAGCTGCCTGAGGCAACTGGGTGGGTTTGTGGCACCATCATGAGGAAACCTGAAGATTTCCTAAATCCTGTAAAGTTGTCCCCATATTTCTTTTTTTTTTTTTTTTTTTTTCACACTGGCTTTTCAAAAGGATTTTGTATCACTTAATCTGCTACTGGCTAATACCCATGTCTTCAAGTCATCACGCAGCTCATAGGAAACTGCAGCTGTTTGGATTGTCTTGCACTCCAGGTTTTGGTGGATTGCATATTTATATTTTGGTTTGAGTCTGAGTCAAACAAACTAATTCCTGATTAAATCTATTAATAAATTCATGAATGCAGGTCAAAATGTTTGCTCTGTTTTCTCCCAGAGTGTTCAGACTGGAATGACAATGGCTTTCTGCTTCCCTGGAAAGTGTATTCACCAGACTGGCTTTTAGACACGTTCCTCTGTTTGCTGAGGTCCTTTTCTCAAAACATTCAAGGTCTGATGTGTAAGAGCTTCTTTTCCTGACTAAAATTTGAATGAGCTTGATTGCCATATGATTTTTTTTTTAAGTGGTAACTATTTAAAGAATTCAAATTAAGACAAAGCTGGTCATTCTTGTTTATTTTTAAAAAAATCTTCTAAGAGGTATAAAATTCTAGCCATACAAATTCTGCTGATCAGCTATGCTGCTTTTACTTTCCAAAACAAGCAACGATTCCTGCTCTGGTCTGCTGGTGTTTTGAGATACCTTGTAATCTTATTTTTTGGGGGGGTGGGTGTCTTTGTGGGATTTATTTTTTCTGTCTAACTCTGTATTTTTTGTGCATATTAACAGGTGCATACAGTACTAGTTCAGGATAGAAAGTAGTGCAGAATGAAAAGAAACAAGGGTGAGGCTTTTATTTGAAAGAAAAAAAAAGCTGAGGAGGAAGTTCACTGCTGAAAGGGTTATTGTAATCAAGTTTATCATGGGAGCTTGCTGTTGTGTAACAGAAACTCTAGCTTGTCTATACCTGTCTTTAAGCATTACTTAATGAAGAAAGAAAACAAACCTACCAAAATATTTATGAAATTCAATAAAATTTGTTCCCAAATTATTAATTTTCAATATATTATGTCAGTTCAGCTCCTTACTGGATTACTCTCTCCATTTGTAGAAAGACTACATCTTTTAGAAAAGTGGTATTTGCCAGAGTTAGCTTGTGAGCATGAACAGGCTAACACTCAAGCATGTGTCTCTGTTGGTTTAATAATTTTGAAACTCACTTATTCAAAAACCTCTTTAGCCAGGAATCATGTAATGAAAAAGATGTCTTCCTCTGAAAGTAGCCTATTGAATGGTCTGCTATATGTATCCAACAAAAATTGTTAGCTTTGTCTCTTGTGTGTGGGTTGCTGGCTCATCTGCATGCCATCTTGAATTCTGAAGTAAAAACTGCCTCTGTCAATTTAATGCAGTCTAATATCCTAGCACACCTAGATTTTTTTCTTTAAAAAATGCATTAAAATTTTTCATTGAGACATCTTCTAAAATTAATCCTTTTTTCTATACAGAGATCCTTCTCACTTCTTCTTCAACAATGATCAGGAGAAATTTGGGATTTTAAGATGTAGTAGCTGTTTTCAGCTGAAAGAGTTATCAAAGGAGAGAGCAAGAGAGAGGCTGCCAGGGTGACAACTTCTATGGTTTTCAAATGGCATCTTGACTTTTTCTTTTTTCCCTCTACCCATTTGTTGCCAGGCAGATAACTTGGGCAACCTGTTTGCCTGTCTTCGAGGTGGACAAATGGATTTCATTTTCCTGTCTTAACTTTTCAGTTACCCTTCTGCTCAATGGCAGGCCTGTAAAGCAGCAACTTGGTCTCTGTATGTCTTTTCTAGTGGAATAAGTCTCATGAGCTGCGTATTTCTTAGCAGTTATCTAAATGGAGTTGTAGGAGTTTCACCCGTCTTTGTTCTTCTTGTCATTTGGTTCCCCTTTAATAATTCCAGACACACCCTCTCACTGTTACATCAGCATCTTTAAGTGATTCATGGATATCAGGGTTTGAAGAAACATATGTGCTCATTTAGTCCGCATAAAAATGGCTGCACCCAGTCAGACATGAGTGTCATTGAATCTGGTCTCCTGTTTCTGACAGTGACCCTGGAAAGGATGTAGAGGCAGGGTGCAGTGGTTCTTCCCAGTATACTTTCACCCTCCCAGCAGTTCACAAGGCTGGAACATTTCTATACAGCAGTGGTAACAGTGCTTTTAATGTAATAGAGTGGTTTGGGTTGGAAAGGACCTTTAAAGATTTCCTTTAAACATTGCATATGCCTTTTCTGTATACCCCATGCTCTGGCAAAGAAGGCATTCATGAAGAGACTACACAGAATCTAACAGTGCATCAGAGCTGACTACATCATTATTTTTTTCCAGCTAGGTTAGATGGCAAAACTTTTTAGTGAGTGTTGCTTATATTCATAAGTAATACGCTTAATAATGCCTGCTTATATTCTGTGTAATAGTACACAGTGTTAAAGCACATCAATTTGTATGTGATGGCTGTTGCATTACTTTGCTGCTGTTCTAGGTGGGATGATGATGGTCCCTGAGAGGTAGACAGAGGTTAGGCAAGGGGAAAAAAAATGTCATTTAAAAAATATACATCAGCAAGATTCATTGGTGTGTGTTTGTATGGGAGGTAGCCATCTTTGTAGTACTGTGAGAGTACATAAAAAACATGGAAAAAAATATCTTTAGTAGTCTAGGAGTTTAGGCTTGCTGACCACATTAAGGATCTCGTATGTAACAATTGGTTCACAAGGTCATTTCATTCAGTTTTAAATACTAATTTGGGTGTAAATTTCACAGCTGATACAGTTATTGTGTTTACTGTCAATTCTTTTATGTAACCTGTGTGCACTGTGGCTGGTGTCATCCCACATCGGGCTTACGCTGCAGATGACCAGATATATCTGAACCAGTTGAGCAGCAGAAGCAAAGTAAGGTGAGCCAGACTCCATAGAGCACTTGACTGCTGTGCTCGTTGTTGGTACTTAATTTTACCTTACATAAATTTAAAGTTCGTTGGGGTTCCTGGGAATGTGTGTTTCAACTCAGGCTGCATTCAAAGATGTTTACACACATCAGAACATCTATTTGGTTTATTACTTTTACAATAAATACCTTTTGTTTTATGGACATGCCTTGCTTTACTCAAGGACTGAACCAAAATTCTGGATTGTGTTGCAGAGACCCCTTCTCCAATCCTCATAACCCGATGTTTTCCAAACCTTCAAGTTAAGTTGCTTTCTTAGTCCATTTCCTGAAAACATTGGTACACTTTTTTTCAAAACTGGTCTAGGTTGGATTTGTCATCTTAAAAATGATGAAGCTGTGCTAGTTGTTAGATAATTGAAAGCATGTCCAAACTGTAAATGTCAAAGATTCCCAGAAACCCTCAAAAAGCTGATAATGAAAAAAATGAAGTTGGACCTTATTAGGTTCTAGTATTAAATGGTCATGAAAAACATCACTTGGGAAGGATGTCCACTGCTGAACATGAACAGCACAGGTGAAGGTAGAGCCTTAGAGAATGGGCAGGCATGGGAAGAAAAGGTTCCTGAGATGGAAATTCACAAGTAGAAGAATGAGGAGGAAGGGAACTGTGCTGTGAAAAAGAAGTACTGAACAGGAGAGGAGGATGGAGGGGGGAAATATAAAAGGGAGAATTTAAACCAACTCGATAATTAATTCTTTTCAGAAAAGATAGAACATTATCACAATAAAATAAACTGAACTGTGAAGTAATGCCTGCTGGGATATTGTCCTGATACAGGAGAAGGAAACTGCCTATACAGTCATCTCAGAAGACAGTCAGTCAGACCACATTTAAAACAAGAAGCTATGGAGCCTGCAAATTAATCAAGAAAGTGAGCCAATGCATACTGTTTTCTACTTGTTGATCAGCAACATTCTGATATTGTCCAAACAAGTAGGAGAGGCTGCAATCTTGGCTTACCCAAAACAATTACCTGTTACTGTGATCTGATTATCATGCTAATAGTTTGGCTCATCTGCTTCTGAAAACCAGCTTGTTCTTTTCTAATACAGGTAAAAAATTCCATGTAACTTTGAAAGATAAAGGCAACTGATTTAAATAGTCTAATGAATATTTATCATCATGAAAATCTTGTTCTAGACACTTCTTCACTGACTCAACAGTGTGTATTTTGTTCTAAGCTCAGCTGAAGTTGGTGGGGAGGGAAAGCAAGGAAAAAAAATGTTCTCAAGTAGTACTAATCTTCTGTACTGCTTTCTGGGGAAGACCTGAAGCTACCTTATTTGTCACATGTGGGAGAAAGATACAAAGATTTCGAAGACAAAGCTGTTAAGAAAAGTTCTCGGTAACCTCTGTACCCAATCTAGACAAGTTACAGACTCTGTCAACGTTGATCAGTCTTGAAGAAATCCCAGTTTACAAAACACATGAAAGGCTAGCAGGTGGCATAACTTTAAAAGGATTTTCTGTCAGTCTTCCTGAAATTAAGTGCCCTCAAAGGTTTGTAGCTGAGTTTTATATGTGGAGTGTTTCCCAGGTTCTTGAAACAAGGTGAGAGCTCTGTAAGTCCACATGCTGATGGACACGGGAGTTGTCCTAATATTTAGCACAGAAATAAAACTTGAAAATACGTAACGCAAAATTTTTTAGTTTATGATTGGATAAGTGAAAGTTATGCTTGGAGAGTGTGTGGTGTATGATCTAACACTGTCCTCTCTTGTCCAAGTACTCCTCCCTTGGGGTTTAATCAAGGGGTGCTGGAGGCAGAGTTTTTTTCACCTGAAGGAGGGAGGCCCCAGCTCTGGATGTTGCTTTCCCAGTTGATTTGTTGGTTGACTTTCAGTGCAACTTGTTTTATCAGGTTCTTTTCTTCTGGCAGAGATATATAGCTCGGTAGAAGGTGATAACTTTTATTAATTTTGGGGCTGCTTGTTTGCTCTATCTTGCTTTTTAATATTGTCCTAACATTTGCTATGTTGGTTGTTTGGAGTTTGGGTGTTCTTTCTGTTTTAACCCTCCCAGTATGTATGAAACTTTGCAGAGTAAGATTTGCTGTATGAACTCTCAGCTCTTTCAGAATTAAACAGGATATGGAGCGACTGGTGAAAATTATCAGTGCTTGATTACTGAAGTAAGTCTACAGTCTCCTCAGTCCTCAACCTTTCAGCCTTCAACCCTTTGCTATGATGTGTCCTACTGAGATGTGATCTTGTGTTGGATCTAGCTTATGCTTGCAGTTTACACTTCAAGACATTACTGTGTACTTCTGGAAGCATGGTGTTCGGTTCAACTTGCATTGTCATGACTCAGTGCTATGTTGCAGAAACATAAGTGCTAGAGTGAATGTCTTTGAGCTTAGGGGGTTAAGCTCTGGAAAGTAACAATTGATTTGGTTCATCTTTATGGTGGATTAGTATGCCCTTCCTAGATCTGCACATCCCAATTGTGTTTACATCTCTTTAAGAACACAGATCAGCCAAGAACAGTTTTTGTCTGTTAACACTCTTCTTAAAATAAGCCAAGTGATAGCTCTCGGTATTAATTTTTATTTGTAGTTTTTACAACACTTGTGTTTGCTCTTCACAAAAAAAGAAAGCATTGTTGTCATTGCAAAGCAGAGTGTTTTCTAGCCATTTTGAAAAAGAACCAAATTGCTTTCTCTAAATTGCAAACAAAAGCTTTGAAACAGAAGTCAGTGTTGGGCATGAGGAGGAAGGGATGATTCATTAGCACCTAGGGTAGGAAAGCTGTCTCCTTACCTTGATGCAGTGAGAAAAGCTCAGGTATAAGGTGATACAGGTGTCTACCTTGAGTCTTCCAATTAAAAGTATATTCCTTGAAGTACCTCTGTGTTAATTAGACTGTTCAGATAGCTTCACTGGTGATAGTTCAATGTTTGAGAATGGTAATGCTTCAAATGACTGAATTTGCAGTGCACAGTGTCTTAATTTATTTTCATCTCTGATATATTATTAAGAAGCTAGTAATTCAGCTGCTTTTTCATTAAAGGGAAAAACATATTTCCTTTATATCTAATTAGGAATAGTAGTTATGTAATGCTTTTACTTGAGTTATCTGGGACTTTAATTTTTCTCCAAATATGCTCAAGAGAAGTTACATATGATTCAGGTTTTGTTCCAAGATTGTTTTGGTGTTCAATCTAGCACTGCTTTTTAAGAGGAGCGGAAAGTACTGTGAGCCTGGTCTTCTGTAGAAGTCTGGTAATGCATGTTTTTCTTGTTTCTCAAGATAGTAGCAGGCTAAGCCAATTTTTAACACTGTTTAGAAAATATAATGTGTTCATTATGATGCAACTTCCTAACTGTTACAAAAAGTTGCATGTGTAACATTGACAGCAGAATTATTCATTCACTTAAGCTTGTGTTCATGCAGTGAAACAAGTCTGAACTGCAGTCTGAGGGGAGATCATTTAAAAAAAGGAAATGTTGGCAATCATTCAAAACAATAGAATGTGAGCATTGGCTACATAGCTTATATTAAAATAGATGAAACCAAATGATTGAATAAAAACACATTATTTCAGTCTTCTTGTTGTAAACATGATTGCTCTGTTTTTAATCTGGCCTATAAAAAACCCAGAAGCCTGAATTCACTCTTGTTCAGGGAAGTTTTGAACCTGTGCACAAAGTGTAAACCCCTGCTAAATTCCTTTTAAAGGAAAGTACCTTATGCACAAATTGACTTCATAAAATATGAATACATGATAAAGTGCTCTGCTGAATTAGAACCACCAACTAAAGCAGAAAAATCATTGCTTTTTATATGTTTAAAATGGTAAAGTAGCCTGAAACAGTGAAAGTTATCTCTTTAAGAGGTAAACTCAAGTAATGATTTAAAATACAGACAACTAAGAATGTTTAATGAAACAGTTCAGGTATTAAGAAATGAGGGTCAAACCTTACAGTCCATACTTACGCAAACTTCAGGTCCTACTGAGTTCATTATGAATAAGTATGTCAAAATCTGTCTGCAAGTTATATTCTCCTCTAGCAGAAAAACCTCAGTAGAAATTGGGAGAACTTTCTTCATGCAGTCAATAGTTTTGAAAAGAGAATAGCAGATTTAATTTCATGAATAAATACGCAAATAGGGAATTAAATATTTTTTTTAAATGAAGTTATACTGAAGATTCTGTGGAAAGGTTCTAGTGTGGGCCTGCTGCTGAATGGGAATGGGGACATGATCACAAAGACTAAGGAGAAGGCTAAAGTGGTGAATGCTTTTTTTGCCTTAGTCTTTGCTGATAAGAGCAGCCTTCATGAATCCCAGGTCCTTGAAACCAGTGGGAAAGTCTAGGGGAAGGCAGACTTCCCCTTGGTGGAGAAGGAGCAGATTAGGGAATATATAAACAAACTGGACGTATGAAGGTTCATGGTCCATGATGGGATGCTGCCACAAGTACTGAAGGAACTAGCTGGTGTCATTACAAGCACACTGTCAGTAATTTTTGAAAAGTCAGGATGACTGGGGGAGTTTCTTGAGGACTAGAAGAAAGCAGATGTCACCCCTGTCTTCAAGAAGGGCAGGAAGGAGGATCTGGAGAGCTAAAGGCCTGTCAGTCTCGTATTGATCACATTCTTGTTGATAAATATGATAAATATATACATAAATACACATTGCATAATAACCACAGACACCAGCACATGCTGGGCGGCTGACTGGCTGGAAAGCAGCTTTTCAGAGAAAGCCCTGGGAGTTCTGGTGGACAAGATGCTGCAAAGATGAATGTGAGCCAGCAGTGTGCCCTTGTGGCAAAGACCACCAGCGTCATCCTGGGCTGCATTAGGCAGAGCATTGCCAGCAGATCAAGGGAGGTGATCCTTCCTCCCTGCTCAGCACTGGTGAGACACATCTAGAGTGCTGGGTCCAGTTCTGGGCTCCCCAGTACAAAGGAGATATGGACATAGTGGAGTGAGTCCAGTAAAGGGCCATGAAGATGATGAAGGGAGCGGAACATCTGACAATAAAGAGGAGGCTGAGAGATCTGGGACTGTTCAGCCTGGAGATGGAGAAGAGAAGACTCAGGGCGGGTATGATGTGATACCTGCAGGAGGGTGCAAAGGAGAAAAACCAGATCCATTCACAGGATGAGAGGAAACGGGCACAAACTGAAATACAAGAAATTCCATTTAAGCATAAGGAAAAGCAACCTTTTTTCTTTTGTACAGTGAGGGTGGTGAAACAGTGGAGCAGATTTCCCACAGACCTTATGGAGCTGCCATCTATGGAGATAATTAAAAATCCGACCAAACATGGTCCTGGGCAGCCTGCTCTAGCTGACCCAAGCAAGGGGTTGGACCCAATGACCTCAAGCAGTCCCTGCCAACCTCCACCCTTCTGTGGTTCTGTGATCGCTTAGCTCTTTAGAGAGTTCACCCTCAATTGCACCTGTTTTTGTTGTTTGGGTTTTTTTCCCAATGCTCTTTCAATTTTGGAGCATCTGGACATATACTGATCACTTCACAAAAAAGGTAGTGGGTTGGTTGCAGGTCTGAAGCAACTTTCTGTTTGTTCCTTATAAGTTTCATGGGTTTTAAAACTAGCACGTTTCTCTTTGCAGTACTGCAGTCTGGCTCCATTCTTTCATGTGTGTTTAGTCATAGAGAATGCTAAAAGAGTCTTTATAAATAATTCTATATTAAATAATACAGAATTTAACATTGATAACTAATTTAAAATCACTAACAAGTATGGTAACAGAGCAAATGTATAACACCCTCTAATCCTGTCTTTCAGTCATGGCCTGTATATGAAGAAGTATACAACAAAATGCTTGAGCTTGCAACGTTTTTAGACCTGCCTCGATTTCCAGATATAACAGACAGCTGCTTTCTTCATCCAGACATGTTGTGCATAAAGTACTTGATGGAAGCTAATTTACCTGGTAAATATTTTCCCAAACCCAAACTGATAAAATTTTTCTTTGGTTTATTAAAGACTTGAATTACTACTTTAAAAGTGCCTACTGTTTTCCTTCTGCCTTATACCCATTTAAGCTTGAACTGAAAGATAATTTATATAGAAAGCACCTTCATCAAACATTTAGAGTATGTATTATAGGCCCAGATATGCAGGGGCACTCTGGTGCTGGCTCTCTAAGGCTGTGGAGTGGATACTTCATTTCAAATCTTTCTGTATCCATGTGAACTAAGAGGCAGTAGTTGAATATGATTTTTTAACATTAGCTAAATGATCATGAAGTTGGGATCTGATTGCTTAGCACTGAATTGTCTCATATGTAACATTGGCTGTATATTCTATAACATTGCATATTAGCATTTATTTTAATATTAACAAGCAATGCTG
>JANZLQ010000017.1:13562079-13579765 GCA_026212715.1 Elanus axillaris
AAATCAGCTGCTGTCTCACTTCATTTTTTGATTTAGTTTCGAGCTCATATATTGCATAAATATTGAATATTTTTGTTTATCCTAAAATTATCAGTCTTGAATACTGAATTGCCAAAGAAAGACCAGTAAGTCCTAGTATGTGAACTGTCTGTTGGGCTACCATAGTTTCTATCAAATACCACTGCCAGTGAAGATGACTTATACAGACAAATAGCCTGTAAATTAATTTTTTTTTTCCTCAAATCATTCCAACAATTAATAGTTTGGGGAGTTTTATTGTCTTATTTTGAAATTAGTTATGTTGAATTAAGCTACTTGGCTTTTCTGTTTACTCTCAGTTAAATGAAAAGAAGATATCCAACAGACTTAGGGCTGAATTTCTGATTTTGTAGTTCTACACCAGTGTTGTGATCCTATAAAGGATCACATTATATTTGAGATTTTTAAGTATCAATCGAATCAAAGAAAAAGTTAGAAATTTGGCACTTTCAGATTTACTAGAGAAATACAAAGCTAAGTACTCTTTGAAAATTACTGTAGAAGAATATATTGTCCTTTACTTTTTCCTTGCAACTAAGTTTTTATCATGCAGAAGCATTCTTTTTACAAATTGAAAAAGGGCTACTGTTGTCTAACAGCTCCTAAAAAAATAAATTAAGCAATGGATTGGCATTGTTTCTTAGGACACTAAATACTAATGAAAAGGCCATTTTAAGTATCTGAAATGAAAGAAAATATACTGACAGTATTTATAAGAAAATTTCGTTTCCAGATTTTTTTAACTTTTACTGTTATATGCAAGAGGTTTAAAAATTAGTTCCTACTGAACTCTTTGTAAGCAGCAAGAGAGTATAAAGTATAGCTGGATTAAGGTTGTACTTAGTCATACATTGCTAACCTTTGTGGAATCTGACGGTGATGTAATCAACTCCTGTATTTCTTGCTGAACAGGAAAGGTGAGAAATTTGGGGGATTTGTATCTGTGAAAAATGAGCATAGAGTAATAAGAGACTGTGTAGATACTATACAGCTTTTGGAGCTGTAGTTATATCTTTTTGACATAACCTGTGCTAGAGGGTGCAATCAGGCTTTACAATGTAAAGCTAGTTTTAACCTAGGTTGGGATTGTCTATACCTCAGCTGGGTTTTGTTGGGGTAGCAGCAAGCGCTGCCCTGCCATGATTAGGCTGCTGTTCATAAACAGCTACCTTCTTTAAAACTAGCCCCTGTTCCTCTTTGCAATACTGAATCTGACCTTGCATGGGTGTTTAGTCAACATGCAGGAAAAAAGTTTGTGACAAGCTTTTGGGTTTTTTTGAAACTATATTTATGTAGATTTAAGATAGGCTTTCCTGCAGCAATGTTCAGGATGATCTAACAACATCATTTGAGTAACATCAAAACACTACAAAAAAAAGTGTGTGTGGGGGGTTCTCCATGTGAGCATCTAGTAAGTCACGGCTGTTTTCCATGTAAGCACAGTGAAGTTTGCCTAGTATTTTTAAAATCACCCAGAAATACTTCTCAGCATGAAAAAAATTGCTGTCTAATGGTCCTAAAAGACTGAAGCATTGTTTTCCTCAAATACCAACATATTTGCACTTTAGAAGTACTTCTAGCTTGTCTCAACATACTCATTTTATATTTTTCTTTGCATTAATCAGATGAATTGCATAATTGGACTTGCCGAGTGGTAAAAAAGATCTGTATTGGAGAAGCGGATTTCCTGACTCTTGTGCCTGGAAATAAGTCAACAAGAAAAGTGAAATATGACGTTCTTGCTGCAGCAGTCATTGTAGTTGTACTCAAATTATTGTTTTTATTAGATGATCACTATGAATGGTAAGTGTACAGGCAAATCTGTAGCAAAGCCCAAATTTCAAATAATGCAAATTATTGTCCTGGATCATTCTTTCTTTAGTAATATTAAATTTATAGTATTTTAATTTCAGTTCAGTAGCATAAAACATACACCTGAAGTCATTTTAGACATTAAATATTACTTATTTTTAAAAATCATCAGTTTGAATCTGAAACTTGGAATAAAATTAGGATGTAATTTTTGTCAGTTGTATTTGAACTTCATGTGAAAAGTGCAGTATTTGGATCTACAAAATAGCCTGATTTTTATTTTTTTTTCAGGTTACTTTCAGAGTTTGCTGAAGAAAGAAATAAAAATAACAAAGAAGGTACATAAATATTCTAGTAGAAGCAGTCATGATTTTGTAAATTCAGTAACTTTGTAATCAGGCTTAGAAAGTCTTGTCTTATTGATCATTAAAATGTGTTTTTTGTCATTTATTCTTTTAGGGCAAATCTTTACTCAAAGAAAACAGTAGATCCTGTTCATGAAAAATCATCTCAGTTTATCTGCATAATTCTTACTGTACTGGATAGGGGAATTTGGTACATATTTTGCTAGGTACCTTCCTGCTTCTCCTTGTGCATGTTTGCCTCTTGTTTTAGAATTTTATGCATGCTAGGTGAAGATGAATGGATACACAGTAAAGAGGGAACGCACTTTGATCGTAAATAGCAGATACTTATTAGGGGTATCAAACCACATTTATGATAAAATCCAAACTTGTTTAGTCTTGTTAAATAAAATGTCTTAGTGTGTAACATATTTCAGATGTAATCTGTTTTCTTAGTCCAAATAATCCTGAGAGAGTGTGGAAAAGCTAGCAGCAATTAAGATAGAGAAGATAATGGTGTGAACATGGTTCTTTGAGGGCAGAAAGACCAAATCAAAGATTAGAAATCTTCAGGAAGATGTTCCGTGCCCTGATCCAGATCACAGTTGAAGATAAGATCACAAATATGTTAGTGATTTATCTTCTATGCCTTCCATCCAGTTTTGGGTCCATTTTGACCCTTCTGTTACTTTTTTAAAATTTAAGTCAGTAATAAAATCAGTGCTAGCCATGCATGTGCACAATTACTGCTGTTTCTAGAGACAGTCATCACTATTAACTAAAACTGGTAATTCTCATTTTTAAGTGGATACACAGACTTATTTTGGACCTGTTTTTTTTCTTGCCCTTGAAAACTTGAAGTACGTAATAGGGACAAGAGTAGAAGTTGTGCAACTGCTTACAAGCTGAGGCTCAAAGCCATTAATGTCTTAATGGGGTTTCTCCCTTATTAACAAGCCTCATTGCCCTCGGGAATGAACAGCTCATTCTTTGCCCACTTTTTTACTTTAAAATCTGCTGGTGTAAAATGATCCATATGCTCTGTTATGTTGTCCCTATCCTTAAAATGTTGGGGTGATGGTGAGCAGCTGCACAGAGGAGCTAAGGTGAGAATTTCTGTTAGAGCACTGATTAGTGCCAGAGCTCAAAACTGCCTCTGGCATTTTCCCAAAGTTAGCGTGCTGAAATGAATAATGGTTAATACTGAGTTTTAAAGATCCCATTTATGTTGACTGCATTCTCAATTTAACTATCCTTTCTCTAGTTGTTTTTTTTTATTTATTAAAAAAATAGTATTTCAGCTCCTACAGTCTTTCAAGCCAGACTGGAAGCTGTACAGTAGATAGTTGTAGATACCTAGTGTGCTTTTGTGTATGTGTGTTCTATGAACTGCACACATACACAGTATGGTTTATGTTCAAATAAGAAGTGATTGAGATGTATATATGTGTGTGTGTATCACAGAGCCGTGTATTTTCTGGCTAGCTCTGCTATATGAACATCAGGCTAGCAGTACTGGCCAGGTAAATGGTTATTATAGTATAGCATCATGTCTCTGATAATGGTTTTGCTTGTGACAGATGCTTAATAATTCATATGAAGTTTAACAAAAATTTGTATACCCTCCCCCCAGAAAATTGCCCTCCCAGCAGTTCAGTAGTACTTAAACCTCTGGGTTTAAGGAGTTCATAAAATAAGTTGTATCCACACCTTTGAATGTTAAGAACTACTGAAGGGTCTTTCTTTCCTTCATTTGTCTGTTGCTTTTTGAGTCTCTCTATATTTCTAGCATTTAAGACATCCTGTGGCAGGATAACCCCAATAGCAAAAATGCAGATAATACAAAACATATATAAGCTTGATTATAAGAACAGTATATTCACCTTAAAAATGGTTTAAACAGCTAGCTGGCAAAGCTAAGCATGATGCAAGCATCACATGGAGTGCAGCTGGGGTGATGGGGAAATGCAAAGCCTAGTTAATTCACAATGCAGATAATCCACCCACGGGTAATAAGAGTTGATTATATTTAAAATATATAAATCTACACCATAGTTTTGTTTGGAATTCTTATACTTACTGTACACAGTTGGTCTACTTAAGTCCTGTACCTCTTTGGACCACCAATGATAAATGTGCTGCTAGAATGCCATATGCCTTAATGTTTTTGCATGTGCTGGTAGATATTTTTTCACATATCAAGGAGTGAAGTTCCTGTGCTCGAAAACATGGGAGGCTGATATGAAGTGAATACAATTGTTTAGTTTATCTTTCTAGCCTTGTAAGGTTTCATGGGTAGTAGGATAGTCAGTGGGGAGTTGATGAAACTGTTCAAAATTTTACATCTGAGTTTGTTTAGATCTTAGTAGTTACATTAATCCCTTGAAGTCAGCTTTCCAACAGGTGGAGGACACTTTGCACTGTGGAGATCTAGTTCCTTTGGTAGAGAGGAGGTAGTTTCTAGGCTTAACTTTCAGAAAGGAGGGAAAAGGTTTAAACTGTGCTAAATTTATGAAGTCTATTCTAAGCTAAGGGGCTTTTTCGTGATTATGATATGCTGTTCTTTCACTGCATTTCTCTTACAGAATTGTTAGATCAAATATGTTTTCTTTAAGCACACAGAATTCAGGATAGGTTTGTATAGAAGCACAGGGTCTAACTGCGTGAAGACCACCTTCTGTGTACTACACATTTCTTTCACTTCTTCCCAACCTAAAATGTGTATGTTTTATACAGGTGGTCCATATTTTGAGTTCAAAAAGTGGTACAAGGTGATAAAAAGTTCCTTGGATGTCAAGCAAAAGAAATTGGATGAAGAAAGAGCCAAGTAAGAGGTTTTTAAGTACTTTTTTAAGGTAGACAGTTTACATGAAATCCTGACCCTCACAGAAATTTAAAAAGTTAGGAATTTGCTCCACATTTCTATCCATCAGGCTTGGGTAAATAGAGTGATTAAATCCCTATCTTAATTTTCTATTTACACTGATAATGTTTATCCAACATATTAATTAAATGCTCACTTTCTGTGACAAGTAGCTTATACAGCTGAACAATTAACTGATTACAGTAAATCTAGGCTTACATGCCTCAGTTTGCCTACTCTGATAAAAGACTTCCTAAATGTGTTGGGGGGGCAGTGGCTTTTGATAGCACTAACCATTAGATTATTTTGATTTTTAATTTAATAGCTCTAGCAGGAATTTATAAGAAATTACTATTCTTTTACTTGCTTCAGCTTTCTTTTTCTTAACATTTCTTATGTCTCTTACTGGTAGGTATCTGTGGAGATGCGAAAAGCCACTGTTTTATTCAGCCAAGAAGAAATCTAAAGTTCTTAAGAGAAGACGTGAGTAAACTTTGCTTCTTCCCAGCGACACAGAAATCTGCTCCAACTTTTCCCATCATAGAAAATCTGCAGCCCTGACTGTGATAACATTTACATCTTAAAATACTTTCTCTTCTCTCTTTCATCTCTGGATACAATTAATGTAGTACTATTTTACAACCCGTGGCTGGAATTCTTCAAACAGACATTTTCCTCATGGTTAACTGAAACTGCCTTTCCCAGTCTTCCTAATGACCTACAGAACCACATCTCAAAATGAGTAGTCTGTCCTCAACTTCATTGGTTTGTCAGCTGCCTTTATATAACTGTGATCTTCATGAATTGTTGTTGGTCTCCTATAGCTTTTCTGTCCTTTTTCTCTTTTTAGTTTCCCATATCCTTTGGTATGGATATCCTAGTATGTCCTTTGGTAGACCTCTCCTCTCCCATTCCTTCTTGCAGTCCTCTATAGAAAGTAAGGAAGGCTTGTCTGAACGTGACTTTACTTGAATAGCTAGCTATATGTGGTCAGAATGCAGGTACATGTACTTTATTTTAGTAGCTCTAGAAGTACTTACAAGAAATGACTGGGGGTTATGGTGACATAAAAGCAAACAGGAAAAAAAAACCAAAACCACTTATCTGTGGAAATATGGAAAACCAGAATTCTATTCAACCAAGTTAGGTCTGAAGTTCTTCATCCTACATTTAATAGTACCCAGTAAGCAGCAGATATCTGGAGAGAGATGTTAAGTCTGGCAAGTGATATTTTTCCCTTTATACACTCTTCCAGTTTCTGGAAGTGACTGGTTCAAGGACTTCTAAACAAGTTGTATAATCATATTTGGTTTGAATTTCTCATGTTGGATTTCTCTTTCAAGAATGCAATTGGAGTTTTTTGAATGTTCTTACTCTTCAAAATTCAGTAGGGGTGATCCTGCAGCCAAGTAATGTCCCATAGAAAAACATGTTCAGGTTTGTTTATTTCAAGCTGATTATTTGCTTAGATGCCCTTCAATTCCTGGGTTTATAAGAAAAAGTGGATAATGATTCATTGTTCATAATTTATGTGGCACTCTAGATTCCTCTTCTGGCTCTGCTTATTTTCAAGCTAGAAGAGGACCACTTAGATTACGGAGCTTTACCAGTGGCTGTTGCAGGCTGGAGTATCACATAATGCCATTGTAACTGGGCAAGATTCATCTTAAAACAAATTTAAAATAGTAAAGACAGAGAGTGTTCTAGAACACTTATGTGCCAGTTACAGGTTTTCAGAAACTTTCCTCAACCTTTGTTTTTGATGGTATATTTTAGTGTCCCCTTGAAAGATAAGCTTCTCAGTCCTTGGATTCCTTTAGGATGTCTTTTCTGGTTTTTTTTCCCAGTTTATGAATGATTTTATTCAGATACAGGTCATAAAAAGAAGTTGAAGCTCCAACAGCAATGTTTTTTAACCTGCTTTTTACCATAGGGCAACAAGGCTTAGGTGGTTGTGTTGTGTATGCTGTTCTATCATCCCTTCTCAGCCGCAGTAACTTATGAAAGTGTGAGGAAAGGTGGAGTGGGTTTTTTTGTTGTTTTTTTTTTCCCAGTTGAAATTTGCACTATGAAAAGCTTAACTTTAAATCCATATGTGTATGAAACTAGACTTCCTTAATTCTGATACACAGGAAACTACTAAAAAAAATCTTTCTGAGAGATAGCACACAACCAGGTGAATAATAGCAAAAGGCAGCCTGGCCTGTGTTTTCTATCAGCATAAAAATACCAGCAGTATCAAATGGATTTTAGAGGTTTTACTTGGGGAAATGCTTTTGGAGTGTGCCAGTATTAATATCATTAGGTATGAAAGACATGGCATTTTGAATTCTCTTTCAAAATCTTTCCCTAAAACACATGACAGAGTTGATTTTTAAATGGAATGGGGGAGAACATACAGACCTTCAAGGTTTCTCAGTATTCCACACAGAGATTTAAAGGAAAAAAGAAAAAAAAAAAAGCACAAATACCCTATTTTCTTCCTGTATTAATCACCTCTAAACAGTATTCTAATACTTAATACTTTTGCCTTTTTTTTTTTTTTTTTCTTTTTGTACAGGAATGGTTGTGAACTTACAAAATCAGTTTGGCAAGCTGTCCGGTTCAGTGCAACCTGCTGAAAAGCCAAATCCTTCAAGTTTTCAGTTAAGTTGGTCTGAAGAAAACACAGATGGGAGTTGTTTTCACGGGCATAGCCTGAAGGGAATTTTACAAGAAAAATGTGGTTTGCTTACAGCCATGAACCCTGACTATTGGCTGTGTACTGTTAAACTATGTAATGAGAAGTAAGTATTCAAATTTTTGTTACATACGTTTTGGAAGGTTCCCCTGAAAGTAATGTGCCATATATATATTTTTTACAAATGACAAATATGGGGTGTGTGCACAGCTACATATTCACATATAGTTAAAATCATTTGTAGAAAGGGGCGGGTCTTGGATTGGGAGTAGACAAATTGTAATACGAAGAGTGATCAAAGTGAACTTTTGAGAAGAGAGGAGATGAGACAAAATCAACAACTAGAGTCACATGGCAAGAGTAGCAGCTAGGCACAAATACTCACTTCACTTTCTTCTTCATGGTATTTTAGAAAAAACTTGCACCACAGCTCTCCAGAGAATGGGAAAACGGTTCCAGTCCTCTTTCTCCCCTGGCCCCCCAAAACGCATAGGAAATTAATTTTCTAAATCACTATAGGGCTTTTATGGTGGCCTTAATCAAAATTAAAGTTAAAAACAGCAGTTGGAGTTCAAATAAGCAGGCAATTAATAGAACATATTTTAAAAAAATGATTACGAGTGAAAAGGACTTTACCACTATTTCATCTAAGCATATCGGCAATCAATAGTTGTATTTTTTGCAAGTAGAAAAGTAAAAGAAGAAATTTCTTTTACTGGAAAAGTAAAAGAAGAAATACGGGAAAAGAAAACATTTTGTGCTATTAAGGAAGTTTAGTGTCTGTCTTTTACTAGAGAACTGTTCCCAAATCCTGCCTTCACAAGTGAAAGGGATTATTTTTTTTTCTATTAAAGGTATATATATATATGTTAGTAAAACTATTTTCTTTAAAGGACCTAAGTAGCAAGGAGAATGATAGCCCAGCTAACTCAGCCTTGTACAAAGTTATATGGATATTTATAGAATCATAGAATCGTTTAGGTTGGGAAAGACCTTAAGATCATAGAGTCCAACCATAAACCCAACACCACCATGCCTACTGAACCATGTCCTAATCTGAGTATCTGCCTGGTTTATGTTGAACTTCTCACTCTTCCTTTAATACTTTCTCCTCTTGCATCAAATTCTGCAAAAAATGGTGAATTTTCTACTTGGTGGGTGCTGGCAGAGGACCATGGCCAGAGACAGACAGCAAAAGCCCTGCTGAGAGAGTGTAGGAGTTCAGCAGCATTTACTCCAAGGAACAGGAAATATCTAAAACAGTGTTTCTTGTAAACTCCCTGGGTAGCGTAGATATGGCTTCTGGATCATACTCCAGATTTCAGTTCTGCCATTGGCTGTATCGTGAAACCCTAATCCAAAAGAGGAAGCTACTGGTGAGTATCAGTGGAAAAGATGAACTTTGCAGATGGCTTGGATTCTCCTGAATTTCTCCTGTGTGCAATTGGAGGGTGCTTTTCGGAAAGGAGGTCGGATTACATTAATGTGAAATGAGATTTCATTAGTGCACTGAATAACATCTTAAATCTTTATCTGGTATATACTTCTAAATGGCATGCTTAAGAGAGCAATAGCCCCTCAGAGTATTAGTGATACGTTCCTGATTTTTTAAATAGTCCCCTTGAAAATAACTGGCTTTTACATGTATGCGGTCTTTTCTGTCTTTCAGTGGATTTATTTGCTTATCTTTATTTTCCTTTTCACATTACCTTTCACATATCCACCATGACAGAAATGGGTTGGAATAATGTAAACACAGTGTTATATTACAAGAGCTTTGGTTGCATGGATTCATTCTTTTGTATGAATAAGAACCTTTTTTTTTGAAGGGAGGAGAGGTAATAATCCCTTTACCACAAATTTGCGTAAATCTTATGTACACACTGAATGAGTAGATATTTCGGTGTATGTTTGTGTGAATAATCTTTCATGCAAAGTCTGTTTTTAAGCCTACATTTTCATGTGTAATATATTAAAATGTTAATGGCAAACTGTCATAGCCTTCATGAAACAAGATTTGAATTTAAATTCGTACCGGTTAAATTTCCCATTATATCATTTGCAATGCAAGTAGTTAATTATACATCTGACACTTACTTAACTTTGGAAAACAACATTACTCCTTCAGATATGAGGGTTTATCCTATGCAAGTGTGTGTATGTGTAATAGAACTAAAAACAAACTTACAAATTCTCTTTAAAAATCAGCACGGTCTAACTGGGACTACTGAAATGCTTTAACTCTAGGACTAAAGCATGATTTCAGTGTGGGCAAAGCTGAGATCGGTCAAATGGTCGTTGAAATGTTCTTATGTTTTCTTTTGTTTTAGAACTTTCAGTTTTAAACTGGATTCTAAATTGGTTTGCTACAGAAGTCTAGGTGATAGGAGTTTTATGGTTGGACTAGATGATCTTAAAGGTCTTTTTCAATGTAAATGATTCTATGATTCCATACATGATGAGGTATTACAATGTGTGAAAAATTTTGAGAAAAGTGGATTTTCCTTATTACATCTAAATTTAAAATCAGCTGGAATTTTTTTTTAACTCTTCAGAGATGCTCTTAGGGCAAATAGCACAAAAATAGCATAAAACAGGGCAAAAATGTGGGTGCACGTTTAGGTACTCTCGTGAAAAAGTGTAACTGCAGTTAATCAACAGGTGCTTTACAGTATTGATGTAATTATACATTAGCCTCAGAATATACAATATCACTCCTCAGCCCCCCCCAATGAAAACTGAGATTTGACACCTAAACTGCCATAAAAGCTGTAGCTGCTGAATCTTAGGGTTGACTAGGACATAGCAAAATGTCTTAATTCATATTAGGCAAAAAATGCAGATTTGGTTCAACCAGCATTTCTCAGTGAAGTTTGAATTTAGCCAACACATTGGGTTGTGGGGTCAGCTAGTGCATTCTGACACTGCTGAAACAGCCGATTAAATTCAGTTTTTGTAAGAAGTCACTGGCAGCTAATGGGGAACGCGAGATAGGCCATAGGATGGCATGTAGGGCACGATAGTTTCAAATTTCCAATCTGCTGGACCTTGGGAGGCTTTAAACAAAGATTCCACTCCCTGAAATGCAGCTTGCATGACACTCCAGGACGAGTCCATCTGTCCCTCCCATTTGAGGTAAAATGTAAATGTTTGTTGGGCCAGAGGGAGCAAGCAAATGACTCTATAGTCTAGTAATTAGCACACTTGCCCATAAGTTGGGACAGACAGATTCCAATCCTTGTTCTGGTGAATATTTAAGACCGCTGCTCTGAATCAGAGAGAGGGGAAATTTTAAACTGTTTCTCCACATCCCAGGGCAATACCTAATAAGCTAGAAGATGCATAGGACTTTTATGGTGAATAGCACCTGAATCCTCCATCAATGTAAAAGATTTTTTAAAAGATCAAAATAACTGGATTTTATACTATTTAAAACTTAAAATTTTTAATAAAACCAAATTTGAGTCTAACCCAGAACAGGATATTTTTCCAACCTATGTTGCTGAACTTAACGTTTCCAGAGCTGTCTCTGCAGTCTGTCCTCTGTGTCGTCTTTTGTTCAGGCTGACACTTATTACTAGTAAGTTCAGCCTGCTATTTTTATTATATACTTCATCAGTAAAATCACCTCATCATTTTCATTAACATTTTCACTGTGAAAGCTACAAAATAGTTAAGCAGAAGGTTGCTATAGCACTAATTACTTTCTGTCAACCTGGTCAATGTTTGCCCCAGTGTTTCCTGTGTTACTCCCTTGACTTGAACTCAGCTTTTCTCTGTTGATTCTAGACAGGTAATTTATATTTAGCACACAGAGGCAATGGACAAGAAATGGATGGATTATAATCCCATGGCACAGTGTCAGGAAGAGAAGAAAGGGGAGCCTATGGACAGTGTGGGCAAAGAATCTAGAAAAGAGCCTGGGGTGTCTGTATTGGATAGTCTTAGGAATTTAAAAAATAGGGCAAGTTAGCCATTTTTACACTTTGCTAAATTTGCTAAAAGCTGGCAGAATGAACACTGGTTCAGTTTAGTCCTCAGTGGCAAAGAACATATTCTTTTCCTGGTTGAGTGTGATCCTGATTCACAGGGCAAGAAGCTATACAGGCTTTTCCTTCTTACCATGTCTGCACCATCTCTAAACATGTCTTGGTCCAGTGCTCTACTTCAGGGTTTTGCAGGAGTGGATCCCTTCACAGAATCAACTTTGTAGACCAGAATTTTGATTTATGCTGTTGGTAAAATGTGGAGTTTTTTATTTGATTACAGTTAACTATATTAATGCTAGCTAAATACTAACTAAATACACTTGTAAATTATGTCTTTTTTAATTTTAACCTTTCTTTTCAGATTGTGTGGCTATCTGGCTCATTACAGAGAAGTGGACTTTCCCCAGAGTTACCATTTTGTACTAAGGTTATTCTCCTTTCTTCTGAGGATACAGCCCTCTTATATCCATGATGAGGTGTGTGTGATAGAACACAAACTTTTTAATAAAAAACTCTGTAAAAAACCAAAATACAAGACAAGCCTAAGGAAGTAAAAAGGCCTAAAAAGAACAGTATTAAACCCATGTAAATTAGTTGGTGGGATCCCAAAACATGGTATTACATGTAAAGTTGTAATGATCCTTTTACCTGCATGGAAATTTTTTGTTAAGATAGTAGTGCTACTGTACTTTGGTTGTAGTGTCATTTTATCTATAATGTAAGTCACTGGTTTCCAGCTAGGAAAGTTACCAAGGAAGCTGTTTATCACAATTTATTTCCTTACTTTGTATCAGAGCCAACAGGAAGCTATGAAATTACAATTTTTTGGGCATATTTGTACATACTTTGAGTGTACTGGACAGCACGTTAGCATCTAATTACACTGTGAGATTTTGCAATTAAAGTATTATCTATTTTTTTACCTACTGTTGTATGACAGCAAATATATTTCTAGAAAGTAATGTTTACTTTGTTTTGAAATAGTGGGTTAACAAATAAAAGGAGCAGTTGGTTGATGTTTTCACTGCAGTGAGTTTTTCAGTCATTGTTTCTAAACAGGCTGTTCTGGAACAACTCTGGCACTGTCTTCTACATCTCCTTGCATCCTGTATATCGCCCTGTCTCTTGTTATGCCTGAGCCTCTCATTCAAGTTACCACCTTTCAGGTTCACATTCCATTCCAGGCTCCGCAGATTCTGCAGCTGCTTTTGTACCTGGAACTGCCCATCCTATTTCTTGTGCAACAGTAACTGCCAGGTCCTCTTGTTAATTCTTCTATTGTGTTTGAATTTCTTCTGACCACTTTATAATCCAGCAGCTCGTGTCTCAGTCATTCTACCAGTTTCTCATGCCCAGTTGTATTTAAATTGTCCCAGACAATGTGTAAATGAAGTTGGGTGCTACCACTACATTAAAAACACCATAACATATACATATGTTGAACAGAGGTGTTGAGTGGATGCCCAGATGAATAATGCTTTCAGTTGAATGAAATAAAATTCAGCAACTCCAACTGTCAGTATGGAGTACAGAAGTTGCCAAATCTATTTGATCAAAACCAAAATCACCAGCTGTTTCTAAGCATTATTATAGATGAGAAAAATGGTGCCTGCAGACTTTACAAAGAGTAATAGCTACCTTCCTGAGCAAGGGCTTCAGTGAGATGTAATGTGCAAAGGTAATCAGTTCAGCGAGTAGACTCTGAGTATGATGGAAGGGTTTAAATCTGTTGCAGTTCAATCCGTGAAGCCATTGTCTAAAAACTGGGAACGGGCAAATGGTAGGAGAGGAGATGTGCTGCCCTACCTGTCTGGAGCAAAATGATAAAAGTAGTATTTCAAGCATGGGTAGAGCAGACAGGACTGTTAAGTTGCAATAGTTACTTAGAAATACTGGCAAACCAGGAGGCTTCGCTGGCTCAGTAGAGGCAGGAGGTAATTAAGTGTGGTGTCCTGATTTAAGGCAACAGAAAAGACAGTTTGGGTGAAAGTTTTTACTTTTTCAGATATTTTAAGTAGGTACTGTAGAAGGGGGATTTAGAGCAATTGTCCTATAAAGTGACTGTAACACGCAGAAGAGAAGACATAGTTTTAGCCATACAGAGCTAAACTGCTTGATGGGGGAAGAGGAAAGAGCAGACTGAGTTGTTACTTGTGTGTGTTACAGATTTCATAAGCCAGTACAGTTTAGTATGTCTAAATCTATTGCCATGTTGCACTAGAACTGATGTTTACATTAATGGACTCAGAATATACCAATTTGAATCTCATCTTGTGTCTGATGTTTGTGTTTTAAAATTAGCCATTATCTATTACATTTGAGCTCACCTGAGTGAATTACTAAAGTTTCTAAATATTTGGTAAAATTATTCATTGTTCTTGTTCTAGGTGAGTATTTGTATCAGTTAAAAATCTATAGAGTGTTATACACATTGTCACTGTTTTCAACAGTGCTTGCTCAAGTGACTGAAAGTCTCTCATTCTTTGTACTATAATATCTGTTAAAGTTTTTTGAATTAGCTATCTAAAAGACACCTTGTTATACACAAAGGATTCATTTAATTCAGAAGTCTTTATTTGAAAGACTTATGCACTTAATTATAGGTATACCTTTCTTTTAAAACTACTGTAGTCGTAAAATCTGAGCTTCATAAATTAAAAATACTGTACTCATTGTTACATTGTTACAAATGTAACAAAGCTCCCTTAGATGTTTGAATAAATTAAGGCTGTACTTTAATAAACAGGAATAAAGCTTGCAGTTAATCATCAAGAGCCATGTGCCTTCTGGACACATAGGTTAAGAGTCAGATTTAAAAGTAAAGGGTGTGCCCCTAAAATACTTAATGTTAGTTCTATCCAGTTTAATCAATCAACACTTATGTTGGAGTAGCAATGTTTAAGAAGCTGACGAGCCACAAGAGTGCCTTATCTTCAGTGAAGTGTAGTTGAGCTCTCTTGGGACAACTACTTTGAGTCCAGTTAATATAACCCTGAGGTGGAGCCGCCCTGGTTGAACAGACAGCTACCAGTAGATAGCTGAAGGGTAGGGTGTCTGCCACAACCCAGCAGTTCCAGCCACCTCTTCTATCTACTTCTAATTTACAGCTCCTTTCTGTAACTATTTGCTGAAAATGTTCAGGTAAAGCTCAGTTTTCTGATAGCTACTTTTTTGTACTTCTTCCCATGGACATTTTAAGTAAAGAGACTCGGTTTGTTTTGTTTCTTACTCTAAAAGTTGAATGAGAGTTCTTAAGTATATAGATAAAGGCAAGTGGGTTCTTTTTAGATTAAACTTTTAAAACAGTATATATTGAGAAGACTTAGAATAGTTAATAATTATTAACTTGGACAATAGCAAATCGGTTATTCTGAGACCTTGATGTGCCTTCTAAAGTGAATTTAGTCTTTTTCCTAATTTGTGTGTTATATTTTTAACATGCTTTTCCTATCTTTAAGAGTACAAAAGTAACCTTGCTTTATGAATTCTCCTAAATAATGCAACTTTTCTGTTGTTTCAGTGGAGAAATATCATGGATGTCTCATTTTCGTTTGAAAGGTACAGCCTTCAGAAGAATTGGTATTTTACCTTACTAGTTTTTCACTACCTCAGTGTGTCTGCATTCTCAATATCAACTTAGTCTCAGTCAAATACTTTTTTCTTTTTATATTTTTTACCATTTTCCAGACATGAAGGAGAGGTGTTTGACTTTCTTCTTAACCTTTTGCGCAGAGTGAGGGCTCTGAACCCGATTTAACCAGAGAATGAGAATCAGCAAAGCCCAATGCCTGCAAGCAATGCTAGTCTAATTTATTGGCCATAGTGTGTTGTATGGGCTTCACTGCAATTACATCCTTCCTAACCCATTTTTAGCATGACCCCTGGAACAATCGTGTTTGGAAGATTTGAGAAGGCTTCATGCAATGTTGCAGGCAACACAATGAATAATTTGCTTTCTCATAACTTCTTGGAAAGCTCAAAAGTTTGGGAGAGGTAAAGTCTGAAAATGTTAAATCCCTGAATAAGGTGTCTGCTCCTTGGTTCTTGGTCCTTTCCTCATGTCAGGTTGAATAAGCTTTATGCTGCTTCACAGGCAGAGAACAGTCAGGATAACTCCATTTAATGAATCTCCTATTTTGATCCAAAATGATAGGGGCTTTCTGGCACATGTGGTCATACACATTTCCTGGCTGAGCATTAGTATGTGGATTGGTCAAAGCAGTGTCTCACTGCATTTGTCCTTGCATTAAATGCAGAATGCTTGCTTTCCAATATCTTCTCCGCAGCTACTGATCTTGTTCCTCCTCAAATGTGAAGCTCCTTTGTTCCTGGCCAGATTAGATGAGAGAGAGCATAAAGGACATGCCAAGATGTGGAAACAGGCATACGTGAAAGAGCTTTCCTCACTGCTGCCTGTGCTAGGATGCTGCTGCAACGGTGAACAAGAGAGTGAGTAAGGGCTGGCAGAACAGGAGATGATGAATGCTTGTGTCCTCACGTGAGGTTATAGATGCCCTTGTACAACTGCTAATGGCAGCATTTCCAGAGCCAGAAAACTCCTCCCCAATCTTCAGTATCTGCACTCTGCCTCCGGCAGTACATCAGGTAGTTTTAAAAGAAAATACAAGCACATTCCTCTGATAATCTCACATGGCTGCTCTGCATTGTAGAAGTATTCTGTGTCTGCTCATAGACTGCCCTGTTGTTCTAGCAGTGGTTTTGCCCATCAGCTGCAGACCTGGCCATTGCCTCGTGAGAATGCCACTAAGTGTGTTTAGTGTCTGTGTTGTAATCTCATAGCTTGGTCTGGATCCTGGGATCCTTCGGTGCTGGCTTTTCATGGATGATCCCTCCAGTGGCTGTCTGATTGAGCATTGCGTGCTGAGTAGAGGCTGCTGCAAGACAGAAGGGTGAAGACCCCACCGCAGGCCCAGGGAAGAGTGTCCTAAAACTACATCCAAGTGCCCCAGCTCTCAAGGTCAGGATATGAGACTGCAGAGCTAGTGAGTTCCTGGTGAGCCATCAGCTCCCCGCAAATGAGGCAGGCTTCACACCTGCAGGCAGGCTGGTTCCTGTGCTTCTGAGCAGGACTTTAACCGTGGTATTGCGACGTGGTGCAGCAGGGCTCCCCATGACCGCTGCTTGCAACTTGCTAGGATGTGAAGGAATCCACCCGGCCCTGGATCTCATCCAAGCAGTCGTGCTGCATCAATATAAAATTGCGACAAAACATTTTGTTTACTGAACTGAAATCCATGGCATTTGTAACTCCTAACTGGGCAGCTGGGTGGTTTCCATGCTGCGGAGCAAAGCGGATTAGGCAGAGAACAGTATGCAGCGAAAGAGCTGCACACGCTGTTCTCTAGCTACACCACTATCGGCCTGTGTGGCAGGACCTATACACATGGAAGTCAAACCCAGGGGAAGCGCCAATATTGAACAGAGTTCAGTGAGACTGGATAACATGCTAAATTTTATTTATTGTCAGTAAAATTCTAGGCTCCAGGCTGGCTTTTTTAATATAAGGGCTGCTGCAAAATTGATTAATTTACATTGTAGTAATTTCAGAGGGTCCTTGGTCAGGCTGATGGAGCTGCACCTCCTGCCCCTGAATAGTCTGTATGCTCTCAACAGCATCTACATTATCTTTAGGGCTAAATACAGAATCAAAAGGGGAATGTTTAAGAAATGCCTGCAAGATTGCATATAGGGATATGACTAAAGTGAAAAGCAAACTTTAATTTTCTTGTCAATATTTCACACATTGTGCGTTTATTTATTTCTTTACCCTTCCCCCTCCCCAGCTTTTTCCATCTTCTCTTCCCTCCAAGGCATTTCCAGCTTCCCTTTCCGCTGTCACTTGTCTTTTTCTTTCCACTGTGCCTGCTTTCACCTCACTTACTAGTTGAGTTCATGAACGTCTGCCTGGGCTTCTCTTTTTCTCCCTCTCTCCCCCCAC
>JANZLQ010000017.1:13583342-13612937 GCA_026212715.1 Elanus axillaris
AGCCCCGCGCCGCTGCCCGGCGGCGGGAGCGGCCCCCATGGACTTCTACGAGGCGCACCCCTCCGGCAAGGTGGATTTCGGCAGGTAAGGGGGTCGGGCGGCCGGGCCGCGGCTGCCTCGTCCTGCGAGACCGCGGGCTGAGAAGGGGTAGGACGCAGCTTCAGGCGTGTTCTGTGCAACTTCGTGGTGCCGGTGCCGAGGCGTCGTCTGCGGGTCCCTGCCCGCGTTCGGTGGCCCGGGCTGATTTCCAGACTTGTCACCGTGTCCGCCGGGAGACGGTGGCCGCGGACGCTTGAAGTGAATCGAAAACTCTGAGGCGGTTTGAAGAACCGATTGTAAAGTTACTGTCTGTTGAGTGGTCAGTGACCCAGACGCGCTCGCTTCCTGGGGAAAGCGTAGGATTTTTACAGAAGGCTTTTTTTGAATATACTGCTTTTTCTAGAAAGAGGACTCTCTAACGCAACAGCTCGCTAACTTCACCCTGTGATTAGGATTTTTTTATATGTATTTTTACCTCCGATGACACTTAATAGATGCGGCCACAGTGATTTAGGTATGCGCACTTCGCTTTTCTGGCACGTAGAAAGAAGCTAGCGAAAGAAACCCTCTCTGCTGCCTCAGCATTAAAGGCGTGCTCTGTGCAAGACCAGGTATAAAGCACAGTGCGGCTGAGGATCTCTTCACATCTCGAGTTAAATTGCACAGTGGGAGAAAGAAAGGATGGGCTTTGGACCGGTTAAGTAAGCGAGTTAGAATAGTTTCTGTGATCTGAACACAGAACGTTGCAGGCTGTGGGGTCCTCGCAGGCAAAGAGAGAGTATCTGCTCTTTGTAATAGTCCTCTGCTTCTGTCACGTAGAAAACAAGTTTCAGAAATCATTAGAACTGCAGTAGGAAACTTATTTCCAGCCTTTGCTGGACATATCTACTACTTTGTGAGCAGATCCACATGCCAGTAATCTTGAAACTTAAAACTTAGGAAAAATAAATGTTTGCCTTCTCTTATCATTTTTTTCTGAAAGAAGCTGTGATTCTGTTTAAGGGATTGAGTTACTACCAAACCCTGCACTTCTCTTGATAATTCTGCAGATGATTCTTTCTATACCGCTTTTAAGGGGGTAGGTTACCTGTAGGGCAATGTGCGTTATATTTAGGTGTTGCAGTGACAAATCACACAAAAATACCTAGGTTTTTTATTTGCTACATTTCTGGTTATTGGCTGCTTTAGTTTTCAGTATTTTTGGTTCTCCTTTGGCTCTCTCTTTCCATGTGAGCATTGTGTTGCTGGAGGGAATCGGCTTAGTGGTCTTGTGAGTTCCAGCAAGGCTGACTTAGCCCTTCAGCTTGGCAGGGATGGAGCAAGTAAACTGCACCCAGGTTACTTCAGTTGCCTTTTTCTTTACAAGTGACTTTAACTGGAGGATTTACCCACTTGCTATGGATATTCAAGGTTTCTTTTATCACATTGTATAAGAATAGGAGGTTGTACCACATCCCTAAAGAAAATTCTGCTTTGTCTTCTGCTGCTCGCCTCACCTTGATAGAAAGTGGATGGTATCTGCATTTGGTAGAATTGCATTTTAGTATATGTGTCAGTGTGTACACAAATATGCACGAAGACCTAAAGAAAGGGCCTGGTGCAAGAGGTTGCCTTCTTTGTCATTGTTGTTTGCTTTTTTCTAACTATATAATACTGATTTACAGCCACAAAGTGCTCTTACAAGTCCTGGAAACTCCCACTCACTTTAAGTGACTTCACTTAAAGCTGTCCTACTGAAGCTCAGTGACACTCTGAGACTCTTTGTGTAACCAATAAAGGATCGAACGCATAATTTGCAAAGTGCTTTGCAATCTTTTTTGGTAGAAGGTGGTGATAAATGTAGGATACTGTTAAGCTGATTATAGTGATTAGAGTATTTCACAACTTCGTTTCACAACTTTTTGTAGTATATTTCAATCTCTGCATGCATCTGGGTAAATAGATTAAAAGAATGCTTATCTACCGGGGAAGGGGTGTGATGGTGGTGGGGAACTGCTTTTTGTGGGGTTTGTTTTTTTAAAATTTATTTATTTATGTATTTATTTATTTTAAACTATTACCAATTCAGTAAAAAAATGCTGAGTTCGGGATTATTTAAGAAAATAAAATAGCGTCCCTTCTCTCCCCACCAATCTGCAGTAAACTAATGTTACACTTGCACTGGAAAGAAAACTGAATTGGTTTAAAAGTCAAATTTAAACAACATTGGCTTGAACTCACTTGAAAGATGAAACATGTTTTACCAATAGAACCAAAATATATTAAGTTGTCTGAGCTGGTAGGACAGCATTTTCTACAGATGTCCCACTTTTGTCTGTGGGCAGAAGGTCCAAGTTCCCAGCAATCTCAAAACGTTCAGGGTAAATATAATATTTTCTTATATACTACAACATAAAGGGAAAACCTTCAGGTTTTCTCTTTTTTTCTCAGTCATCTGTTGAGGGTGTTTCAAACCAGTATCATGGATTATTTCAACAGTAAGCAGGCAGTAACTCTCTGGCTTCCCTTGTCAGAAAAATTCACTGCCAAATTGATTTGAGGTCCCTTTGACCAATTTCCCTATGTAGTCTATAATCGGCAGCTTCTAGGTGGTCTTTTCAGATATACTTTGGAGCAAAGACACCTTCTGAAAGCATTGGGGGAAAGAGATACGTCATTAATTCATGTCTTCTACTTCCACATGGGAACCAGAGCAGGTTGCAGCTTGGCAGTATTAGGTGGGATGTGCTAGAAGTTTTGTAGGCAGTAGGCCAGTAAGCACATGTAACTCTTTCTGCGTTGGATTCCGAGCATGGACAGGTCAGTTGTGCTTTTAAACGGCTTTGCCTTTTATGTAGACTCATGTAATCCAGCTGAGTTTGGTCAAATTAATCCTGATTTACATTGAGCGTGAGTGAGATCAGAATTAGGTTTCTGGGCTTTTTGTGTTGACTAATCCTTGCAGTGCACTGAATCAGAATATGAACCCTATGAAACTGGGGCAGCTAATTTTGAAGAACTTTAGGAATGTTTTTCATGTGTTCTAACAGGTGGCTTTTTTCTTTCTTCTTTCTTTGTGACTGAAGTAAAAGACCCGTGTTGGTTCTTCAGAATGACTCTCTCTACTCTCAGAGACGTCCTTACACCAGTGAAGATGAGGCCTGGAAAACCTTTCTTGAAAATCCCCTTACAGCAGCTACCAAAGCCATGATGAGCATCAATGGTGATGAAGACAGCGCAGCTGCCCTCGGACTGCTGTATGATTACTACAAGGTAGGTTGGAGTGGGTATGTGCTGGCAGCCAGTGGAGCTCTTGTTCCACCTGTGGAGAAGGTGTCATTTGCTAGAGGATTTTGCAGAAGCTGTGAATAGATCATGGGGACTTTAAACTATGTGGTTTTTAAATGGGAAAAATTCCATGTTCCTTTTTCTGAAAACTGGTTTATTTTTAGCTCAGTAAAATAAGATCCCCTGACTCTTAATGCAATGGGTCAAAATCTTCAGTAGCACTTTGCCTGTTGACTCCAGGTTCTGCAGGAGACAATGAAGGATGAGACTTTGGGAGCATGTCCCTGTCTGAATGTAAATATACATGGAGAAAGAAACTTCTCTCCTTTTGCTCACGTGATCCCTATTCTGGTGGGACTGTTGGCTTTTGCTGGGACTTTGATGTGCTACCTTAGTCTCAGCTGATACTAAGCTATAACTACAGATATTTGGTGGTGTGTGGGGCGGAAGTGTCCACCTGAAGGAGTTGCTCTCTGCATCCGTCATTATCTTCAGTGAGCTTCAGCTGTTGTAATCTGTTAATCCTTTGACAACTGTGGTTGTCTTTCCCAGCATTCATAGTCTTCTCAGAGACATGTGCCTTCCTAGATGCTCACAGGTGAATTGAACAGTCAAACAGATAACCTTCTGGTTTGTGTGCGATATGTTTTGCTGAGCTTTCTTTCCTAAATACCAGAAGTCTAAGACAGGGTAGTTATCTCCAGTCCATGTCCAAGTCAGTGGAGACCAGCAGGCATTTCCAGGTGGGGAGGCGTCCTGCTCGTTAGATGCCTGCGTTACGGTGGCCTGGCTCACTGGGTGGAGATGCCTGTTTTTACTTTGCTGAGCATGCAGGGAGGCCGGGAGGCTGACTTGACTTGCATGCCTGACACTTTGGCTAGTGTCTTAACAGCAGTGAGTGCAATTGCCAGACTCTGTATGTTCCTCAAGCATGAGGAGAGGTTGCCTTGTGCACACAAAAACCTTGCTTGCCCTTTTAAGAGTTGAACATACCTTATGTATCAGAATGTTCTTGTAATGCTTAATATGGAGATTAGCACTCCATAGACACACGACAGAATGCCACAAACTCACTGATGTGGGTGATATTCAGCTAGTTTTGTGAGAAAACTGGCTTTCTGCTTTGTGCCTGTGCTTGCTATGCTTTTGGAAGAAAAACCCCACAGTTTTTCACCAGAACAATTTTAATGCACAAAATCAGTTTTGATTTCTAAACCTGTAGATTACAAAGAGAACGTTGATGTTGATCTTTCACGCTTGGCAAAGCAGAAGGGATTTGCTGTACATAAACGTCTAATTTGGGGTTTCCTCTTACGTTTGTGTATCAGTGAGTGTACAGAAAAATCTGTTGAAGAACAGGTATGCCATACACTTGCATGAAGCAAAATGCTTAGAGGTCGAAAGATTTATTGGGGGTTATGAAGTAATGCTAGAGGGACAACATCTAGGTGTTTCTAATATGCCCCTTCTGCAATATTAAAGGCAGCCAGTGAGATCACCTTTGTATTTGAAAAAAACCCAAACAACTTGAGTTTTTTTCCATTTGACTAATGAGCTACCCTGATAGCTCAACTGTGGTTGATAAGGCCTTACGGGAAACAAATTTTTGATCAAAATCTAGAGTTTAGTAGTGTTGGCCAAACACAGCTCGGAAGACCCTTGTTTTTCAGTGACTAGGAGTGTTGGCCTCCTAGCAGTCTCCAGCTAGAGGTTCTCCAAATTTTGCTGGTTACTATGGAGAATCCAGCAATTCTGGTGTTACTGGAGATTCCAGGTTATATAGAAGAGCCAGGACTTAGGTTTTAGTTGGGCGCTGTTTAGAGAAGTATGCTGTTCATGCAGATATGCCATCAGCCTTTGCGTTAGCAGTAAAGTGTTGTCCCTGTGTTGCACCCAAGCTGCCAAACGCAGGCAGTCTCTGAGCAGGCTTCAATGAAGGAAGGTGGTGGGAGTTTACTCCTCCTTACACCAGAATATGTTTGCTTTGCTCATTCAGGAGGCACATTAAGGGTGACAAAAGTCCTGGGCACCATGTGTGGGTTTGCAGAGGAGCTTGTGTGGACTTGCTGCACAGTCAAGGGGACCTGAGCACTACAGGCTTGTGCCAGTAGTGGTGAGAGCTGTTTGGGTCGCTGGGGTGCTGGCTGTGTGCTCCAGTGAACCGAGCTGCCACAGGTCAAAGAGTTCACCTTCTTCTGTATGTCTTGGCCTTGCCACGCAGCCAGGAAGGTGGTATGTGTCTGTGTGTGGACAAGGTGGCTTGTGATCAGCGTTGTGGTATGTGGTGTTTTCAGGGCAAATCCTGTCCACGGCATAAAATACGAGGAGCAGTATTGAGCTGTCTTAAATCCAGAGCACTGGTCGTTACCTTTTGTTTATAAAAGATTTAATACAGTTTGGGCCAGGGTGTTGTACGTGGCCATGCACAAAAATTATCTGTAGCGTCCTGATACACATACTGTACCTGGTCATTCCTGAATCCCCTGGTCTCTAAGGAGAAAGGAAAGCCTCAAGTGGTCTTTGAGGAAGTGGCCTAGAGAGCATGTGTTTGTGGGGAAGGGGCTGTGGAGCAGCATCCTTTCACAAGCCTTGAGTTCATCCAGCAAGCTGAACCCTGCCAGACTGCAGAGGAGGAAACCACCACTGGTGCAAACCTTGGGGGCTCTGCTTCTGGTCCTGCTCACCCCAGTGCTGGTGCTCCAGCCAGGGATGGACTGTTTTCTGCACCATTTTTCCCACTGCCTGGTGCTGGCAGGAGCCCAGGGCCAGCACAGCTGGCCAAGTAGTCTACACAGGGATCTGTGGGACATTGCCTGGGGCGGGCCTGGCATCCCAAAGCTGTCCGAACACTGGTCAAACTGTAATGCTAATAATGACTGGTATTGGAGCGTGATGCTTATTTAATTTGTCTAAGTTGCTGTGGTTTTGAGGAGTGGGTTGTTTTTTGGGTTTTTTTTTTTTTTGTATGGGAGGAAGAACACAATTACAACATGTCTTGTATTTCCTAGGTTCCAAGGGAGAGGAGATCTTCAACAGCTAAACCAGAGGTAGAACATCCTGACCAAGACCATAGCAAAAGGTATTAGTTTTTATTATTGTGTCTGCTTATCTCCCTTCCCTCCTACACCACCAAAGCTGCTAAAAGAAAGTAACTTGCTGTGCTGAAGCATTGTGCTGGAAAAGAGAAGTTTGCTTTTACTTTGTGCTCCAAATTCCTGCGCTGCCCCAGGAACAAGATGGGGATTGGACCACGATGTTGAGAGCTGAGGCCCAAACTGCTGCTCATCGTCATCCATCTGCTTTCTCTGTACTGGTGTCACACAATCATCGTAGCAAAAGCTGGTCTTTTTAACACTTGGCACAGCCTGGTAGCACAGGCACCCCTTCCCAAGGCTGTGGAGGTGACTGGTGATCCTTTTATTTTTGCAGGTGGTTGCCTCAGTTGCTCACTGCTGACTTTGTTCTCAGGCACCAGCAGCATTCCTTCTTCGTGCATGAGCTGATAGGGAAGGACTTCAAAGTGCTTGCGATTTAGTTTTGGTTTTGTATTGTTCATGGACTTCTTTTGTATCCTCTGGAACGCCTGCCTTTCTTCCTCTTCCTGCCTTCCCTCTCTTGTGCCTCCCAAGCAGAAGATGATACTGACTTAAGTAAATATTACGAATGTGAGGTTCATTCAAGCCAGGCTTCCACTCCTACCACCCTCTTCCTTTGGACAGACTAGAATGCTTTAAGGACTCGAGGTGAGGTTTTGTGGTCTGGCTGAGCCGATTGAACAACTCATTGTTGAGAAGAGCAGTCTGTTTCCCAGCCGTGTGTTCCCACTGCTCCCCTCATACCCCCTCTGGTCTTCCACTGATCCATAACCTAGTACGAAAAAAAGAGGAGGCTAGTTTTCTGCCAGTGGAACAAGCTGAACTGGCTCACCAAGGGGATGGGGGAGCATCAGACTTGGTGCAAAGGAGAGGGCAGGACCACGTTGTGGGGAGGGAGAAAGGGAGGGCAGGCTGACTTAGTGGCTACTAGCTATGAGGTCAGCTCAGCCACAGATCTCAGTGGTGTTGTGGCAGAAATGAGTGTGGTGGGGTGGAGAGTGGGAAGTTATGCAAATGACTCCCGGGAGTCTCGGTGTGGATTTTCTTGGGGGTTTGTGCATGAAAAAGGGATGTAGTTTTCCTGTTGGTGCTTCCCAGGTGGCACGCAGTCCTAGGCCAGAGGAGCAGTAACCTTGCTCTCAGTCCTTTTCCATCCACCAAAGAGCAGTTTTGGGGAGCCTGTGTGTGCCAATGTGTGGTGGGAAGGGCCTCAGAGTGCTTAGTTTTGGACTGCTGTTTTCCAAGCAGTGAGGATCTGGGCTGTGAACTCTCACCCTTTGCTCCAGGGTAATTCATCTCCAAGGAGGGGTTGTTAGCAGTGGGTGAGGTGTTTTGGTTTTTGGTTTGTGTTTTCTTTTTTTTTTAATGTGTTTCTCGGCTTTTCAGGTTAGGATTGAGCTGTTCTGCATGAGCAGGAAAGTTGGTGTCAGCTGTCCTTGTCTAAAAGGCTGAGAAGTATTTCTAGCTCTTGTTTAATGAGAGAATGAGCTGTATAATTTATGCATGATTTTTTTTCTTTGTCCTTTAAAGGAACAGCATCCCAAATGTAACAGAACAGTCACTCATTTCTGCTGGAGAAAACAGAGTCCAGGTTCTGAAAAATGTGCCTTTCAATATTGTCCTTCCACACACACCCCAGATGGGCATGGACAAGAGAGGCCACCTTACAACCCCTGACACGACAGTCACAGTTTCAATTGCCACGATGCCCACCCATTCCATCAAAACGGAGACGCAGCCCCATGGCTTTGCAGTGGGCATCCCACCAAGCGTCTACCACCCTGAGCCCCCTGAGCGGGTGGTGGTCTTCGACAGGAACCTCAATCCCGACCAGTTCAGTTCCAACACCCAGCCTCAAAACTCCCAGAGGCGAACACCAGACTCCACCTTCTCAGAGACTTTCAAGGAGGGCGTGCAAGAGGTACCAAGAGAGGCAGTCACTGCGTGTGTGTGTGTGTGTGTGACTTGATCTGGATGAAGAGATCCAGTTCCATCTTTAATTGTTCTGTTATGTGAGAAATCTGTCTGGTGATTTAGGAATAGAAGGCTTACTCAGAAAGGTGCATGAATATAACTTAGTAAATAACTATTTCATGTTGTGAAGGTTTTATCAGAAGCAAATGACTAATTTTACTAGTGGCAGAGCCTTTGACTTGCAGAGTGTGGAAATAAGTATCTTGGTCCACAGCAGTGGGCCAGGTTTTGCAAAAGTTCAGCACTCTGCGGTGCCTTTGCAGGTACCGAAGTGAAGTGACTATTTCTGTAAGCTTCCTTACTGCTGTTTCGTAGGTGTGGTGTGTGTGTGTGTCAGTAGAAAAAGTCAGTGTATTTAGGGGCATGAGTGAGAGTTAAAACTGGATAAAAATCCATGGTTTTTGTTTTATGATACCAACTGAAAACAACAGTATAACTGTGTTTGATTTTTAAGCCAGACCTCAAGGAACTGTATAGCTATGCCCTTTCTTGGAGATTTGTGAAAGCTTTAAAATGTTGCCCTAAGCTGACTCAGAAGGCTTGTAAGATGTTTTGCTTAGTTGACACCCAAAAGTTTTGGATTAAAACCCTGCTTAAGTGTCCTGTTTGTACAGACCAAAAATCAGTTGTTATCTCATGATCAGTTTGCCTGCCAGAAGTTCTGTGGTAATGAGTATCTGTTTAATCTTGACTTTTCTTGTTGCAGCTGTGTTAATTGTTGTTTTGTTTTGTGTCTACCCCAGGTTTTCTTTCCTACTGAACTGAATCTCCGAATGGCCAACATGAATTCAGAAGATTATGTTTTTGACAGCATTTCTGGGTAATGCTTAAGGCCCTCATTGGCCCATATCCTCCTGTTCTCTTACAGTTGTCCACGAGCAAGCAGTACAGCTCACACCCTTCTGAAATAAGTCTCTTATCAGGCACGGCGGGGGCTGTGGATCTCAAAACCACAACAATATCTGCTCATTTGAATTTCACAGTTGAAAATCCTACCTGTATCTTTAAGGAAAACTACCTGCAGGGTTGGCAATACCACCCGGTTTCAGTCGCTGCCCTTGTACCAACTCCTTGTCCCATGGGAAAATGCAGCACTGTCTGTCAGCTCTGCAGTGGTCTTGGAGTTGGCTTCCAGCTGTGTCCCTCTCCCTGGCCTCCTTGCTTTGCCCTCTCCCTGCTGGAAATCTACAGGAGAAGTAGGAAGCATGAAACTCATCTGAACTCTAAGGGAGGGGAATAAATTAGTTGTTTGGTTAGCTGCAGTTGACCAAGAGGGAAGAGACCACCATGGCCACTGAATGGCTTATTAGCTTGTGAATTTAATTTAATCGCTAGTAGATACTTTTCTGTTCCATGAGAGCAGCAAGCTGCTCTCACCTTGAATAGGGAGCTTCCAGTCTGGCCTGCTGATGTGTCTTGGGATGTAGTTTGCCAAGAATTTCTCTTAAATGTTCATTCATGAAGTAAATGGTTGAAAAAGGGGCTCATCCTGTTTTCCAACTTCCTTGCCTGTTGATGGCTTAATGAGTCAACTAACGACTTTGGAATTTCTCCAAATTAAATGTGGAACGTTTAATCGGCTTTCCAGGAAAATGCCTTAGCAATCACTGCCCTCTTTGCTGTGTAGGAATAACTTCGAATACACTCTGGAAGCTTCCAAGTCCCTCCGACAGAAGCCTGGGGACAGCACGATGACTTACCTGAATAAAGGTCAATTTTACCCGATCACACTGAAAGAAGTCAGCAGCAGTGAAGGAATCCATCACCCCATCAGTAAAGTCCGAGTGAGTGGGAGCTCTTGTGGTTTCTTGAGAAAGAGGGTGTGTACAATGGTAGCCTCAAACTCTCCCGAAGTGCAGTAATCTAAACCCGAGCATCAGCACTAAGGCCAGCTTACCTGCTGTCTTACGTCAATGTTTGTTCCTTTGCTGTCCACCTACTTCCAGACCAACCCATCCTGGCTCATTCTGTTAAGAAGTGGTGTCAGCACTTGTGTAAAGGTGATGCAACACCTGGAATGAGATTCTTGAACTCCAGTTAGGAGAGCAGTTCTGCTCATTTCTGTTTATGACCGAGAAAGTGCTGCTCTCTGTCTTCCTGTTTGGCAGCGGTGTGCCAGGTATTCTGCTGTGCGTCAAGTTGGAAAGCCTAAAGCAGAAAACTTGATACCAACAAGAATTTCCAAAATTAATATAAATGTACTCTCTGGCCTTTTCTTTTTCATGTGTTTTTGGTGGTGGGGTTTTTGTTTGTTTTTTTAAATATTACTCCCTCCCCCTCTCTTCTCAGAGCGTCATTATGGTTGTGTTTGCCGAAGACAAAACAAGGGAAGATCAGCTCAGGCACTGGAAATACTGGCACTCAAGACAGCACACGGCCAAACAAAGATGCATTGACATAGGTAAGGAACACTGTCATTGCTGATGTCAAACTCCAAACCTAATTCCTTGGCAAGGTTTGGTTTTCTGCTAAAGCTTTGTTATTTTAAGGGACCTTTGGATCACGCTCTCTGCTATCCATAGCTTTGCTGAAAGCCCAGAGAGAGCTTTTGATTGCTTGGAGCTAATGCTGTGTTTTTATGACTCCTTAAAGTGGCTGAATTTTGGAGAATTTTGGTTGGTGAGCAGGCTGAGTTCAGGGTTTTGCATTAAGAGATCTAACTCGGCCCTCCAAACTACAGTTGCTTTGGCATATCCTGGTGCTTGTAGCTAAATCGCAGGTTATAGACTCTGTGGCTGTCCTAAATATTGTTTCTTCAAAGGGCAAGATCCTTGTAGGAATACCTTGACACTAATGATCCTCCTTCCCACAGCTTTGCTCACAAGTGGTCTTTGGTATGCGTAAAAAAAGAAAACACTGCAAATTTCCACTTGCCTCCAGACAAGGCTGGGGCTGGCTGGCTGGCTTCCAGCCTTCTCTGGCTAAAGGCTGGGTTGTACTCCTAGTCCCTTCCTTCTCTGAATAAAAGCAGGGATTAATCACTTGGCACTTAAAGCAGACGCGCATGCAAATCTTTGTTATTGAAGAAGTTTTACTGAGAGCTTATGCCCTTGCTGTACAGGGTAGAGTTTCCCCACACATAGCAGGTTATGGCACAGGACATGCGATATTTGTGATGTCTGCCTTTCTCACTGGAGTTTCTAGTTTGGAATTTCTGCTGAGTCCTGTTTTCCTCCTTCCTCCTGTTTGTTGTATTGTTTTTTTCTTTTTTTGTTTCTGTATGAATACCATTTCCAGCCTTTTTAATGATCTATTCTTAAGTATAGTTCAGCTTCCTTTGCCCGCAAGGGGTTGCTGAGGAGTTGTAGTTTCTAGCTGCTTTGTGTGATTAAGGACTCGAGATGGTATCTCCTCTTCCTCTCCTTTATGCATCTTTCTTTCTAACAGCTGACTACAAGGAAAGCTTCAACACCATCAGTAACATTGAGGAGATCGCGTACAATGCCATATCCTTCACTTGGGACATCAATGAGGAAGCAAAGGTATGTGACCATGATTATATTTCCTATCCTTTTAGCAGATTTGGGGGCTGGGGGAGGGGAAGGGTGTGTGGCCTACCTGGTGATTAGCATGTAACAAGTTTGTTTACGCTCTTACATTAGGCAAAACCTTCTGGCTATTTCTTAAGAGGGTTTGCATGTGCAACTGCTTCAAGGTTCTTGGCAGAACTGCCTGCTTGACAGACAAGTACTGACAAAAGGAAGCACTGAGCATTTCCAGAGCAGATGAAGTGGTGCGGGAGGTGTGATGGAGCGTAGCTGGGCTTGGCAGTGAGCATCGTCTCCTGGGGGATCCCTGCATGAGGCAGGGGGCAGCTTCTGAGGGATTTAGGCTGTGGCAATGCCTTTAGCAGAAGAGGGAGAAGCTGCTGCTGTTGAGCTCTCAAAGCATGCGTTGCTGAAACCATGGATCCCAACACCCAGTGACCTATTTCAACTTAGAGCAGCCTCTTGGTGAACTCTGGTCTGATCTTTTTTCAGAACTGTGGGCACTATGGTAGGTGTGTAAGTATAGGCAGCTTTCCTAGCTGGTAGCTAACTGCAGCTGTTTGAAGCCACTTCAGCTTTTGAACCCGTGTATCTTCTGGGTGCAAGGGCAGCAGGTCAGAGAGTGGAGTCACCTCAGTTCCAAAGGCATTTCCCACCAGCTTGTTGCTGGAGTCAAAGTTCAGGAGTTTTCTTTGGAGAGTTTCATTACTGCCTGGGTTTTTATTAAAAATTGGGAGCAGTCTCCTTCAGTTTTTGGAGACCAGCTGTTCCCTTGCTAGTGCATCATATGCTAGTCGCCAGCATCATGGGAAAACTACCGACAGCTGCCGAGTGGCCTATCTAGAGAGTGCCTAGCTTGGGGGACATAGGAGCATAGAACACAAAGGTCCTTCTCTGGAGCTGTGTGCTACTATGCTCTGCAGGGAGGTACAACATGTGGTGTCACTCCACAGAGCTCACTGTCACCATGAACGTTGCTTTGTGCTGCACAAGGGCTGTGGAGAACAGACAGGGAGAGGTGGTGTGGGGGCTGCTGCTGGGTTTCAGCTCTGTGGGAGAAGTTTGGGATGCTTGGCAGGCAGCAACGAGGAGCTGTGTGTGCTGCTGCTGAAAGTGCTGCCTTGTAGCATGCATGACATTACTTGTGAAGCTGGTGTTGGGTGCCAGCCTTCCCTATTCACCAGATTTGACTGGATGACAGGGAGAGATGGATGGCAGGGAGGGCCTTACCTGCTGGAGGATGCTAAAAGGCTGACGTGATTTTTGAAGTGTGAAGCACTTTGCTATGTGAAGAAACAGATGAAGCTTCAGAAGGGCTGTCAAAAGGAGGCAGTAAGTATTCCTGAAATGTTATCCTGCTGCCATAGCCAGCCTAACATTCAAGGAACCTGGGTAATCAGTGTCTGCAAGGTACTCGAGGGCTTTTGCACACAGGGATGGATCATTCAGACAGAGCAACGATTTCAGGTCCCCAAGGAGTCAGAAGCACTTCACAGCTCTGCAGCTGCCTGTCTGCTGGCTGAGACACCGTTCAGTAGTAGGGACAGGCCACTAACCCAGGAGCAAGGCTTAGAGCTGGTGCTGAGAACCCTGTGCTTGCCCCAAGGAAAGCCATCCCTTCCCACCAGGTGACGGAGCCCAGTCCTATGAAGCAGGTAGTTATTGCCCAGGTACTCTATAGACCCCTGAATGAGAAGTTTTGGTCTATAGTGAAATTGCCAATAGCAGCTTGAAAAAGTCTAAGGACCCTCATGATGGTATTTCAGCTTGGGGCTGAACTTTACAGGATGAGGTGGTGTGGGGAGGTGTCAATGAGACTGGTTTTGTAGCTACAGAGGCAAATTTGCTTCTGGATTCACAGTCTTAGTGTGTGAGATCCATATAGTTCGAGGATTCATCTGTATGAACCTGCAGAGGGGAGTGTTGATACTAAGAGTGCAAGCCTTGGCTTCTGGAATCAGAATCATGTTAAGACAAAAATACTCTGGACTTCAGTGTTCAAAGAACTGGCAAATGCTCTGTGTGTATAAGTGTCTGTTAAACTTTTTTTTTTCCCAAAGTGGATGCATTTTGTCAATGGTTGGATTTCTCACCAATAGAGCTGCAGTTCTTTCTCAACTCCTGTGATCTTATCAGGAGACGTCTGAGCCAATTTCAACAATTTTTATTGCATGGTTCATTTACCTTACATGCTCTCTCTATATTTTCATTTTCTTTCTTTTTGTCTTCTTTTTTTCTCCCCAAACAATAGTCTTGAAGTGTATGAAGAGAGCAGGGAATAAATAGACCTGAGTCTCTGATGCTACAGAAAGCCCTCCACAGTGATAAATACAGTGTCTTATATTTGATAACAGCAGCAGTGCTGCATAGATGGTATGTTTAACCAGCCAGCAAGCCTTGATTATTAGAAATTTGCTTCCTAAGCCCTGGAGTTACCTGGACCAGAGCCAGGTGATTCTCCTGGGGTTGCTGCTTCTCCCATTTCCCTCTTGCTCCCAGTTTGCTGTGGGAGTGATTTGATCCTGTGCAGTGGTGTCAAATGGGAGGTGGTGACGCTCTGTGTCTGGGGTTTTTGATGTAATTACTCATTTAGGCACCCAGGGCTCTGGGTGTGTTTTGGATTTAAGGGAGAAATAGGGTATTATTGCAAGAAGCTGCCCCTAGCAGCTCTGGGACTGGGTACTTGCCCTTGTGCTAGCCCTTGTTGTGGGGGTGTACAGGAATATTGGAACTCTGCTGCTTTGTCTGTGCAGGAGGGTGTCACCTGCCTAACAGAGTGCTTTGCCAGTCCCCTTGGGGCACTTCAGGGGTTTTGTAAAATACAGCTTTCTGGTGAAGAAACATTGTTTTCAGGCAATAAGAGTCATGTGCTCGCTCTGTAGCAAGAAAAATGTGTGGATTTTGCAGATGTGGAGTTGGGGGATGGGAAGGATGTTTGAGATGCCCTCAGCAGCCAGTATTTCCCAGTTGCGTTGTGCTGGGAGAGCTGAGGGCAGTGCCAGGGCCTTGGATGCTGGACACAGCAGGCAGGTCTGGCTCTGCACGGGTGGAGTTGTCACACAGCTGGCTGCATTGGCATGCTGATTGTGAGCCCATGTGTGTAGAAACCAGGAGTATTTCATGCATGATGGACTCTTGCCACTCTGGGACCAGTGTCCGTGGGTTTCAAAGCAAATGCTCTATACTTCTTTCTGGAAGCTCCTCTCTGCCCTCTTCTGTTGCTTTGGGTTATCACAGGAGCTGCTAGAAGTGGCCACTTTATGGAATAGAAGTGGGTTAAGTATTCCCTGAGTGTGTTCAAGCTGGAAAAGGACCCAGGATCCAATGCCTCCTTGCTCTGAGACAGTGAAGGGAGCCGAGGGTGGGGAGGAAAAGACAGAATCCCCCGAAGAGGTGCTCCTGAGACGGGAAGTAAAGCAAGGACAGAGTAGAAAGATTGACAGAGACACTGCAGAGTGGGGGAGTGGTGATTCTGGGGGGCTTCCAGGTGTGTCCATGTTAGCAGTGGGGTCTGATCCTGCCACCTGACAGATCAGGGTAGGGGAAGAACTGGATAAGGAGGTAGTCATGCTTTGTGAGGAGAAATGGGGAGTTGGTGAACTGGGAAATTAGTTGATAAACTAGTGAGTTGTTGAATTGGATATTTAGGAAAGCCAGCACAGCTACTCAGGTCAGGAGCAATCCTGGTTGGGTGGAAGCATGGTCTGATGAGTCTGACAAAGATGTGCAGCCGATACACTCACTTACACGCAACAGGTAATGCTGGAGTTACCCTGAGGCTTGTGGAGACTTCAAAGTTTCCCACCCTGTCCTGGATGTCTGCCGCGTTGGGCAGACAGTTGAGGTGGGGTTCTTCTCCTGCAAAGAACTTTCAGATGTCTGAACACAAGCCCGTCATCTTATACTTCTATGACTTCATTAGGGACAGGGTGTTGAGCTGGAGGAGCTTTCTCTGGAGGTGCCTGCCTCTCCTCATTCACTGAGCAGGCCTGGCCATCTTTAAAATCAGTGGATTTTAAAGGTAGAGAAGAGGAATCCTGTCCTTGCAGCCCTTTTTTACCTTTTCCATATGTCATTTGGGAGAAGTGTTTGTAGGTTCAGGTCATGAGTTTTCAGGCTGGGCACCATCTCTTCCCAGGTCTCTACAACATGACCAGTACCCATTAGAGGTCTTTTAATGAAAATTGCCACTACTTGCATGGTTAAATGCACTTTTTTTGGGGAGTGTTTCCTGCTACTCTTCATATTGTTGGCCATTGTCCTGTTACCTCTGTTGTGTTACCCGTTAGGCTGTGAAGCAAATTCTTTATCCCTTAACTTTGGCCTGGGGACATGGCCTGCTCTCAGGTCAGTGGCAGTTGAACAATCTGGATGGATCGGTTTCCCCAGGGTTAAGTGGCTTTGCTGGATCCCACTTTGCTCAAATCCTGTCTGAGCTCCTGCCCAGTGGAGCGGGAGTTCTGGGGCCTCATGTCTGAGCAGGGTGAGTTGTTGTCATCATCATGCAGACAAGAGCCTCTTTGACCATTTTTGTAGTCCTAACAGTGCAAAGACCCTGCTGTTGTGCTGGGGCACCCCTTCCGTGCTTGTGAACAGCTCGGTTCTGAAATGTAGCGCTGCTTCCAGCAGCTCCCAGAGGAGGGCCCCCATGGAGGTCTTCTGTCTGGCTTGCTTTAGGCAGGATGGTGGGACTGGAGCCAAAAATGATGTCACTGCACATTAAGGGCTCTATTGTCCTCCCACTCCTTCCCTCCAAAATAAATAAATAAATAAAAAGGCATTGTAAACCAGATGCTCTGTGTGAAAAGACCCTTTCTGCTAAAAAGGGTTACATGGTGAGGGTGTAACAGGGGCACTTAGAGCTGCAGAATACTGTGGTAGAGCTTTTTGCTGTCTTTCCACCAAAGGGAAGGTGCTGTGGTATCTCTTAGTGACATTCTAAATGACAGAGCAATTAATGTTTTTTTTCCTGTATTTTTTGTTTGTTTGTTTTGGGTTTTTTTTTGTTTGTTTGGGTTTTTTTTTCCAAGAAGAGTGGAATGGTCCTGTATTAAAGTAATTCCAGGCTAATTTGGGTTGCCCTTTTGAAATAGCAGATTGGGCAACAAGGGTGGTCTTCTGGCAGATCCTCGTGTGTGTTGATGGCAGTTCTTGGGCAGGGTTTTTTGTTCAGATGAGCTCAATTTTTGGAGAGGGTGGATCTCTTGCTACAACTTGAAGTAAGGCTGGGGTGTACACCACTGATTTAAGAGTTTATTGTAGCATAAGCCTCCCTTGGTGTTCACTGTAGGAAGAATTTCAGCTTTTTTGATTGATTAATATTGCACACATTTATATGGATGCCATTGCAATGAAACAGCAGTCATGTGCCTCATTAAAGAAGGTGTTGCCACCTTCAGCAGCATTGAGGTGGTACAGGTTTGGCTAGTTGGAAATGAAACTATGAAATGTGATGAGTCAAACATACTTAAAGGAAAGAGATTGGTTTGAAGCCAAGGCTACAGACCACAAGTACTTTGAGGCACAAGTACATAGAGCCTTTGGAGCAGTGATACAGGGAAGTCATAGCAAGTATTGCTTACCTGCCTCTTAATGCAGACCTTTCGCTACTCTGTCCTGGGTTTTCTTAAAAACAAGTATGTGTTGCCCTTGATTTTAAGAGTTGCAAATTAGAAGCAGGTTTTCAACTCACAGTTTTTCTTCAGAACTTGGTGTCCTAATCTCTGCCATCTGTTTGCTCTTCCAACCAATTACAGTGTTCACAATGTTTTTCCTAAAGCTGGAAGAAACATCTTCCTGAAGTTAGCTCTTCTATAGAGAAAACTAGGTGGTGACTTTTCCTTTTCTCCATTCCTTTCATATCTGATGGCAAAACTTCCCTTTCGGCCATTTTTGTGCCTTTGTAGACATAATTCTTTCAGTTTTGTGTTGGGGTTCTTTTTTGTTGGTTTTTTTCTTGTTTGTTTTGGGGGTTTTTTTTGTTGAGGTTATTGGGTGGGTGGATTGGGATTTTTTGTTTGTTTGAGGGTTTTTTGGTAGTGTGGGGTTTTTTTGTTTGCTTGGGTTTTTTTAACATAAATTGCCAAATTTTTGCCAAACTGCTGCTTTTACATTCTTTGCAACCAACACAGCAAAAGCTGACACCTGGCCCCACGCCTTTATCTTATCAGAGTGTGGGGTGGGAGGAAGCACTGGTAAGACTGGGAACCTCTATCCCTGGGTTTCCCACGTATAGCGAGCAGAGACATTCCTGTATTTCCTTGCCTCAGAACAGATTGGAATAACAATCAGCATTGCTCTTTGTGAACAGGAATATGTATTTTCCTTTCATTACCATTCATTTTTGTTTTGTTGATGGAGTGAGTTTGCTAGGAGGATGTTCTTTTATCCGGGGCTGTGTCATATTTCCCAGTTGGCATTCCTTGGCGTGGTGTGGGACCTGCGATGTGTTTTGTGTCAGTCACCCACGTTGGGCCTGGTAGGTCTGAATGCAAACTAACTTCCCTGGGCTGTGAGCAGGATGGTGCTGGGTCTGGCTGAGTGGAGCTGGAACGGATGCGGCCCTATCGCACATCTGCCAGACAAGCCTTATTTGGAGCATCCGATCCCAAAGGCAGGAGGTGGCTGGGGAGCCCACAGGTGTGTGAATTGCCCAATTTTTTTATCTCTCTTTCCTGGCTCGCCTCCTGCTGATGCAAAACCTGTGGTACATGTGGGAGGTGAAGAAATGAATGTGAGAGCAGTAAGATTAGCAACCTCTCAGGTGATCTCTACCAAGCGTGGTTTTTTAGTTCTTCTTTTAAAGACAGAACAGTCTTCCTGGTGCTGCTTTCTTAGGACATGTCTTTGCGGATGTGTGCAGGCAGACCTGTGCTTGCCCTGCCTGCACTCCAAGCTGCCTGGCTGTGACCCAGCACAAATCCTGGAAGCCATGTAGCTGTATTAGCACAGCGTGGAGCCCCGGCTGACAACTCTGCCTCTTGGAAGAGCTTGGAGCTGCACTGGTGTAATTAATAAGGCTTTTGGGCTGGAGGTCATTTTCATCCAGCCAGCTCACAGCACAGATGAAGCACGTTAAGGCCTATCTTGTACACATCCATGTGGCCAAGTCTTTAGAAAATACCCTTTATTTTTCCCTTTTATGTTTATATTTGTCCAAGCCTTTAGAGAAACCACATGTATTCAGCCATCAGCATTTAAATAACAACCTTTGAGCTTCTGGGTAATTTTTCTTTAGTGGAGGGCTGATAAATGAGTTGTTTGTGGAATTTGGGCTTAGGGCTGCTCCTTCAACTAGCCAGCAAGGAGTGCTATGACCACATGGCTGCATACCCCTGAATTGCACATGCATTTGTGGGAGACCAACCAACCTGATGGCTGCTGGGCTTTGTACTGAGATTCCCAGAATTCCTGCTGGCAGCCGGGCTGGGGAGCGTCTGTGTCCTGCCGCTGGCCATAGCTGTGTAGCTTCCCACTCCCTAGTGTTGAAGGGTGCACGTCTTGGTTCTCTGAAGGAGTTTGTACAGGCGGAGGAGGAGGGAGTTAGTTCATGTCCTCTGGTCCCTACACAAGTTCTTTTACTTTAGGTCTGATGGATGCTTTTACTTTATTTGTTCCTCTGTTTGTTCCTGTTTTTAATCTGGTGTTGTAGCCTCAAAGACTCCTCATACGAGTTTAGTTGAGGGTTTCTATGACCCTTTGTCCTGCAAAAAGTGAAAATAACAGGTAGATCAAGTCAACTGTGCAGTGACTGCTGCCCTCCCCAGCCAGAGACCACAGGAATGGCTTTGCTGCTCTGAAGGAAGGCAAAGTGAGACACAGCGTAGGTCCAGTGGGTCCTGTGTGCAGGGGCCACACATGGCCTCAGGCCAATCTGTGAGTAGGGTGTGTGGTGATCGGTCCACAGGTGAGACACTGCCTTTGTGTTGGGGGAAATGGTCCTAAGAAACACTGGAATCCCTTTGCCTACTGTGTCTTGGGCAGAACATTGAACTTATTTAGCCAAGGTCAAGAGAAACAGTACCCAACTGCATTCCCTGGAAAGAAGCTCATTGCAGTTCAACCGGTGTTGTACGCTCCAAACTCCGTATTCTGTACAAACATAGTAATCCGAAATCAAAAGAATCCTGACAATTTTAAGTTGAATATAACATTAAAATAAGAGGCTTTTGCCTACTAGTGCTAGTAAAAAAAGCTAAAGGGTTTTTTTTATCTGGATTCTCAATAGAGAAGGAAATACCCAATGGACTTGGATTACTGAGTAATGTCTTTGTCCTCTGGGTACAAAAATATAATGGAGCATAAATAGGAGGAGGTGAATTCAATTTACCTGTCTTCTATTGAAATTAAAGCCATGTGGAGCAAGATGATCAGAGTGGAATAGTCCCAAGTCTGTCTGTGTAGCCTTTGCACGATGGGGAGATCTGTTACACGGCCATTACAGTCTTACCCATGCTTGTGTTTGCTGGGGACTGGCCAGAGCTTACAGTATGCTAATACCCATCCTAGTTGCTTGCAATTACCTATGGCAACCCCAGACGTTGTTGATGTGGACCTATGTATCATTCCTTTTCAACTTTGCTTTGCAGTGAGTCAGAAGAGGCTTTACAAGGTGACATTTCATCTAAAGCTGCTGCATATGTAGCCTTTGGACTAATCAAAATTGCTGGTGCTTTTTGTGTGACAAAAGAGCACAGCATCCAAGATAAACTGAGGAGAAGAGATCTGGATATGCAAGCCTTCATTTAAAAAAGGCATCTTTCATCTCGCTGACAGCGAGGTTCCTGCAGCACTTTGATTGCCCTTTAATTATGCCTATTTTTCCTGGTTTGTTTGAAAGGCAGATCTTGTTAGAAAAAGGTGCTGTGTGGAAAGAACTTGGCTGTCTCTGCTGCCCTTCCTTGAGGGCACACAGCAGAGCTGCTGGATTAATTTTTTTTCCCTCCATTATTAAAAGGGAAGATTGTTTCTTGTAGATTTGAACGAAGGCATGGTGTGTTTCTCCCAAGTTAGGCAAGGAGGGGTGCAAGTGGTCGGGTGGTTAAAGCAGATTGGGAAGTCATGAAGTCTGGCTTCCTTCCATATTGACTTCCGCCATGATCCTGGAGGAGGTGCTTTAATCCTTCTGCCTTCAGTCTTCCATTGTGTGTGGCTGGGCTGCTGCTCATCTGCACCAAAAGCTGCACAAAATCCAACATGGTGTTGGGTGAGGGAGGTTCTGTAGTGTGTTGGGATGAATGTCAGATGTGGGGAGTTAGCAGATCATACCAACTCACAGGTTTCATGCTGTTTGGTGTTTTATGTGAAACCCTGCCATTGCAGAGCCATTTGTCTCAATGAGAATCTCTGCTTTCATTAATAATAATAAATAAAGGCATGAAAAAAATCAATGAAGAGGAAAATAAAGCCTGGCTTTGGCTGGAGAGAAGAGCCTGGAAATATGATTCAAATATAGACTAAAGGCTTAACTGCCAAGCAAGTGAAATAACTCGAGAACAGATTTCTAATCCTTTTAGAAAGCTCAGTTTTAAAGAAAATCTGTGTAACTTTTGAAGGCTTGACTCATGTTTGTAAGTGCTTGGGCTTGACAGTGGTCTATTTTTAAGTGCTGTCTTTATGTTGAATCTTGGGAGGAGAGATGAAAAATTTTTTTTAAAAGTAACAACAAATCTTAATATAGCTGAGAATGCGGAACTGCCCTTAGAAAAATAGGTTGGACACATGAAAAGGAATCTTGCTCAGCAGGCTGAAGATGCAGAGCAACTTCTGCGGTTACGTTTTTCTTTCTTCTGGCAATTTTGGGGTGGGGATGTAGCTGGCACAGTCACTTGGCCTTACATTTCTTTTCGAACGCAAGTCAAATCTTCCTGAACAAAAAGCGCCTGGCTTGAAACTGTTTTATCCCAAACTGGAAAAGCTATTCACTAAACTCTGTTTTTTGTGGAATTTGAGGCAACCTGAAGTTGCTCAAAAACAGGAGTTACAAGATGGGTAGGGAGAAGTAGATGATCCTTTTGAACTCAAATGGCTTTGTACGAACAGAAGACAGGCTGGCTTTCTGTTGCTTCAGAGAGGTGATGAGGTTTGAGTTGTCATCTCCTGCCCAGAGTCCTGAAGACTTAAATGTCATGAAAATGAAGTCAGCTGGTTAAAGCCAAAGCTAATCAAATGAGGAGACTCTAAAGTAGGAGGATCATCTTTGTCATCAGACATGCAATTCCAAATTCCCATGGGATACCCATGCAGCTCTGCTGCCATAGCGTGCACCTCTTGTGCTGAGACCAATGCTTCTACCTTCAGCCCAGTGTGCTGCATGGCCTTTGCATGGCTGGTAAGCCATGAAAACTGAAAACATAGACCTGAATTATCTGGTATAAAAGTGACACTACTTGCTAGAGAACTGGTGGCCGATGCTGCACATTCACACTGCTGGGCACCAGTGGACTCAAACAAGGGATTTCACAGAAGTTTTGAAGTTGTGGTGGACCTGCTGGAATGGCTGCTCGGGTGCATTTTCTCGAAGAATGCAGACATTTCTTCATACAGACATGAGAGTTGTGTGTGAATATTCTGTATGGGTAAATAAATGTAAAATTAAAATTTAAATTGTAAAAATTTGCAAACACCAGAGCTGAGACTCTTTTTTTAAAAAAACAAAACCCCTGCTCAGGGAACATGATTATTGAGGCTGTGCATACATCTGATTACCTAGCTCTGAAGTGGGTGAAAGCAGCTCTTCAAACTCCTTGAAGGTTTCCCCTGGGGTGTGCTAGTGCTGCAAGCAAAATGCCCTTGTAAAGCTGAAGGTAGCAAAAAGGGAAGGGGGTGGATAAAAGCTGACAAAGCCATCATTTTGGTTAGTCTGAGGAAGGCTGAGAAGAGCTTATTTAAAAATTAATTATTTTCCTGGCTGCAATTTAGGATGTATTTAATGCTTTCAAAAAAAGTTGTCCTGGAACAACACGGGGTTTGGGATGCTGAGACACAAGCTGGAAGGCGAGCAGGCACTGAGTGCTGGCTCACCTTTGGTGAGGCTGTCCCTGTGCGTTGTCCTGGCTTGGGCCACTGCAGAAGAAGCAGTGCAGGCTGGGGGGGGCTGGGACTCTGCCAGCTTGCCATGCTGGTGTGAGTTAGATGTTGTTTTACACATTTCAGCATCCCTTTGCACAAGCGGGACTTGGCGGGGGCGTTGCTTGCCCCATGGGATGGTGTGTGTGCACAGGGGAAGGGATAGGGGCTGTTTGCTGAGCTGGTGTGCCAGCTGCTGTCTCTGCTCTGAGCTGGTGGTGCTCACAGGAGCTGCAAGAAGTTGCACATGAATCTTGAACATTCAGACAGGTTATTAGAGGTGAAGTTGTTTATCTATCCTATTTCCCCCTGCCCTGGCTTTTTATACTACTGTGTTATATAGGGGGGGGAAGCTTATATCAATCTGGTGATAGTTATTACATTTCCATTTCCCCTCTTTTGTTAAAACTAGAAAAGTACCTTGCAGAACCTGTGTGAAGAAGCCCATGATAAGCACTTTGCAAAACCACAAATCTAACCCAACCCCTTAAGCTTTTCAAAACCTTCCTTGAGACTCTGCAACACGGGACAGCTCCGGGAGGTGGCACTAACTCACTGCAGAGACTGTCAAATGGGTGCTTGGTGGTAGTAGTGCAATAAATAAGTGATCAGGTAGTGGGATAGTGTTCCTGCAAAATCTCTGGCAAGGTGCTTCTGTCTCCCGAGGCTTTGATTATTTTTTAAAGCAGTGGGTTCCCAGCCTTTATTCTTGAGGCAGAGAGGAGAGGAGCTATTGCAGGTCTTGGTAGGTTGTAAATTCCTGGTAATTAATTGTTGCAGCTTCTTCCGAGATATGCCAATAATGAGAATTGTGTCTGGAGAAGAGCCTAGCACGCAGCAAGCCCATGTTCTTGATACAAAGTACTCTGGTTTATCTGTTCATATCTACACAAGGATATTTCTTCCTTCTGTTAAGCAGCATTGGACTTGTTCTCTGGTTGTAGGGCTTTTTTTCTTGGTTTTGGGTTTTTTTTAGGCAATTATGAAAATGAAGTTAGATATGCTCAAAATCACTCTTAATTCATTTTCCCCATAATTCAATTTTTTTATTAGAATAATGAAAATGTTACCTTTCCCCTTTTGATCTGAACATTAACAGGGTATTGTAGGTCTTACTGGGGAATATTCAGAACAGTGTTCATCTTTTTAAGTATAAAGCCCAGAAACTCTCACTGAAATAATGGCATTATTCCTGTGTTTAAAGATAACATGTTGCATAATATTTTTAAAAGCTTTTAATATCATTTACAAAAAAATAAAATAAAAAATTACAAGTAGTTTCAAGCATAAGCTGTGCTCATAGCAGTTTATGTAAAACTCACAGAAAGCTTTGTTTTAACTTGCCCAAAGTAATGTAAATTTTGTGATGCGTGGTTGTGTTCTTACCGAGATGGTAAATCACTGGGCAGTGAGGCCTGGATGTAGGAGGATTTGTGTTGCTAAAAGTTTGATGGCAACATTTGAGATTTCTTGGGTGGAAATATCTGGGAAAGGTAGGTGGAGTCTTCATAAAGTTTGCAGCTGAAATTCATTCTGGACAAAGTGGCTTCATCCCCTGTAACAGCTTATATAGGGAATTAAGAATGTTGTACTGCTTCTTGGGGATTTTACCTGATCTCTCAGAAGAAAGACAGTCCTGCTTGTAGCGGCAAGGACCAGCATTTAGATCTCAGCACTCACCGAGCAGTCCCTTGCTCAGCAGCCAGCCAGGAGTCTGTGTGTCACTACTGATGGATGCTGCTTTCCTCTTCTGCAGGTTTTCATTTCTGTGAATTGTCTCAGCACGGATTTCTCCTCTCAGAAGGGAGTTAAAGGCCTGCCCCTGAATCTTCAGATTGACACCTACAGCTACAATAACAGGAGTAACAAACCTGTCCATAGAGCCTATTGCCAGATTAAAGTCTTCTGTGACAAGGTAAGGTTGGGTTAATGTGCCAGCGGCCATTTGGGAAAGGCTGTTCCACAGCTTAGCAGCTTCCCCCCTCTTCAATTCTGCCTCTTGCTATTTTGGCTCACTGAAAACTCCTGTCTGTGTTCAGCCTTTGCAAGGAAAAAATTTCAACCCCTTCTACTTGGCTCATAGACGTTATGGTGACCTCAGATAAATTTGCTGTTCTCAAAATGCTGGAGTGCTGAGAAGTGTTCCTGAGCATTGACCTTGGAGAAAGGTCAGTCAGTGGCAAAAGTCTGACTGTCAGTACTCCAGACACTGGGAAGTCCTGCAGAGTGCCTTCAGTAGGAGAAATCGTTGCAATTGATTGGAGCAAGTAGAGGCTTGTCTTTTTGCCCAAGCTATGTTGTGCTGGTTGGTCCTTTTAAATTTCTTCGTGCATTCTTACTGCATTTGTTATTAAAAAAACCCCAACCCAATCACTTGCACATGTCATGAACAGAAAATGTTGCTGGTTTCATTGTACTGCTGTGAGATACAGCAGTATAGCAAAGCCCATTTACAAGCTTGGTGGGTGCTGTAATTTGACTGCTCTGCCTAATGCATTTAGCACACAGAGAATTAACACCTTTCCCAAAGCCACTGTTCACCAGAAACTGTGAAAGAAACATAGCAGGAGCTGAGCTGAAAGCAGTTGTGAAAGCTTAACTGAGTTTGCAAAGAAAAGACATTTCCCAGTCTTTGTAACCTGTTCCTGCCTGAACGGTCTTTTGAAGGACCTGAGCAAGTCATGTGCAACGATGCTATTTCCAGGGTGACTGAGATCTTTCTAGGCTGGGATAAATGCTGCCTGGACTTCCCCAGCCTTCTTTTGATTGCTGTGAACCACACCGATTTTGTATTTTGCTAGCATTGTATTTGATTAGGGCATCTTATTCTTTGTACCCAGACCCTGTCTTCACAGCATGGATGCTTTGCACGTGATACCTCAAAAACCTCTCTGTGCAGCTGCAGGTCTGAGACAGGCTCATGAGCCCTATCTGGCTAGCTTTGCACCAGTTAGATACTGTGTGGTCTTGCCTTGTTGTCATCCCCCAAGGACACTGCTGCAAAGATTAATCTGTGCCATTGCTCTGCCTCCACTGGCCTCCCAAAATATATGGAGCCCTTTACAGTCTGCCTCTGCTGTAGCATTCCATTGACCCATCCTGCCACGTTTTATTGTCCATCTATATGCTTTTAAATAGGCCGTTCTGCTTTCCTGTATGGCTGGGAGAAGCTGCCTGCCAGTGTAAGGCTACTTGATCATCTTCCTTCGAGTGCCTCCTGAGATGGCTCCTGTTGTGATGATTGCTGCAAAGAGTTTACCAGGGAATTAAAAAATGCACCCCAGAGCTATCAGTAAGCCTAAGAGGCTTGGATCTCATGGGCTTTCTTCAGGTCTTTCTTTTTTCTTTTCTTTTCCTACTCTAAAATAAGTCTGAGACGAGTGTGTCATCTAGAGCTCTTTCATTATCTGGGAGTCTTGTGTGTTATCTACCTGTATTCTCTACAATACCAGTGAGTATAGTCTTGCTGCAGGGAAGGGGGGCATCTTTCACTCATAAGTTGCCCAGTCAATTACTGATACTGTGCTAAAATTACTGATAGGCTTTTGCCACTGCTAACAAGAAAAATCCGTTAATAAAAGGGCAGTCATGTAGTCAGTACATAGCTTGAAGGAAACCATTTGAGTCTATACCATAAATTTCAGCAGATTTATTAGTGCGGTAATGCCAGTGTATCTTTTATTTTCTTTTGGGATTTTGACCTGTCCTCCTGTTTTATTCCTCCAGATACTTTGCAAATTGGAGCTGAATTAAAAGGGGAGGAAGGGAAGGAGAAAAGATTACTTTTCTGTATTTAAACTGACTGTTGTTTGTTCTGTGAACATGCAGCCAATGTGAGGTTGGTGCCTGATGATTCTGCAATCTACATTTATAGAAAAGGTGTTGAAGTTTGCTGCCTTTCAGATCCAGGCTGGGTCCGGCAATGAGAGCTGGGGATGGAGGCTGACAAGCTGAATAGTGTTTATCACCACACTGAATCAAACTGTGTCCTCAAACACTTGTTTGAGGCACTGGGCAAGTGCTTCTGTGAGCACACCTGTGTCCTTACACCTGCAGGTACTCACTCGTAGAGCCCACTGCTGGCCAACTTCTCCAGGCTTCTGTAAAAACATTGGCATTTCAGAAGGAGCACACATTTTCTGCTCTGCTTGAATCTTAGGTAATCAGTTGGCTGGTCTTTAATATTTACAGGACCATCATCATCATTACTATAGTATCCACATGTATTGCAGTCCTTTATGTGTTTGTCCTCATGTGGCCACTTTTACCTGTAGAAGTGCTGTTACCTGTGTTTTCTCTGTGGAGGGCCAAGTCTATACTGTGGAGGTCTGATGCTGTGGCCACCTAACAGGGACAACTCTGTGTAGGTCCCCTCCGTTCCTTTGTCCGTTAAGGCTGTGCTTGCATTGCACACCTGAACTGACTTTGAACGCAGACACTGGCATGGCAGTCCTCTGCTGTCTCTTTTTTTTGTGTGTACAAATCAATAGATATCCTACAGAAGGTCAAATAGTTTAGTTAATGTTGTGTGGTGGCCTTTGCATGGGAAAGGAGTGAAAGAGGAGGGTTCCCATGCTTGGGGTGGAATGGAAAGCTGCCGATACTTGTTTCTAGTTTTTGGCTGCTGCCTCTGAGACCAAGTTTCTTCATGTGTTTCTGTCTTCCCCTTCGTGCTCTCTCTGTGGAAAAGGGAGTTCACAGGTGCAGAGGATGTTTGGTTTTCATCTAATACTATGTGGTTTTAAAACCTTGGTAAAGCAGTATGGGCTTAATGGTGTCATCCTGTGGCATGTTACAGCACAAGCTTCATTCAGGCTTGGCCCAGCAATACTTAGGCTGTGTGGGGATGAGAGTGACCTGTCCCAGAGGAAGAAGACCTTCTCTTCTGTATATGGTGCCTCAGCTAACCATCCACATGGGGAAGACTTAACTACAAGATTTCACTGGCTATAGCTAGTGTTGTCCTCTGGGACCTGCTGTTACTCTTGTAGCGATGGGCACTGCTGTGGGAAGGTTTTATGAGGTGGTAGGAGCAAGCAGGTTAGATGCTGTTGGAAAGAGAGATGGTGCGAGGCGGCTGGAGGCAGTATTGATGTGGATGGGCAGCAACACCAAGACTGTTACTTCTGTTGCATGGTCAAAGGATGGTTTGGGTGGGAAGGGACCTTTAAAGATCATCTACTTCCAACCCCCCTGCCATGGGCAGGGACTTCTTTCACTAGATCAGGTTGCTCAAAGCCCCATCCAACTTGACATTGAACACTTCCAGGGATGGGGCATCTCCAGCTTGTCTTGGCAACCTATTCCCATGTCTTGCCAACCTCATCATAAAAAAATTTCTGCCTAATGTCCAATTTAAACTAACCTTCTTTCAGTTTAAAATTGTTGCCCCTTGTCCTGTCACTACAGGCGCTGGTAAAAAGTCCCTCTCTATCTTTCTTATAAATCCCTGTTAAGTACTAGAAGGCTGCAGTAAGGTCTCCCCAGAGGCTTCTCTTCTTCAGGCTGAACAACCCCAACTCTCAGCGTGTCCTCATAGGAGAGGTGTTGCATCCCTCTGATCATTTTTGATGCTGCTCCAACAGGTCCATGTCTTTCTTATGTTGGGGGCCCCAGAGCTGTACACAGTACTACAGGTGGGGTCTGTAGAGTAGAGAAGAATCACCTCTCTTGACCTGCTGGCCATGCTGCTTTTGATGCAGCCCAGAATGCGATTGGCTTTCTGGACTGCAAGGGCACACTGCCAGCTCATGTCCAATTTTTTGCCCACCAATATCCCCTGGTAGCTCAGCTGCTGGGGCCAAAGGGTAGAGGAAGAGCTCGAATGGCTTGTGGGCTGTGTGCCAGAGGTGCACCTAGCACAAGAGGGTGTGCAGAGAGGGGACAAGGAGCAGCCCTCTGTCCTTGGAGTGCATCCAACTGACGCAGCCTGCACACAGAAGCAGGGAGTCCCATGGTGTCGTGAATGATCCAGATCCCAGTGTGTTGTGACTCGACATTGCATCCTCTCCTTGCATCTCTGTTGCTTATCAAATACATCACACCTCTCTGTGAGAGCGAGGGATGACAGCTCTCCCCAAAATGCTGCTTCCCTTTCTCAGCCCAAGAATCCATTACACAGCTGGAGACTTTGAGGGAAAGAACAACAAAAGAAAATCCAACCCTGCAGCCTTTAACACAGAGACAAGAGTGTAAAATCCTGTTTCAGACTGTAGGCTGTTCTCTAGGGGATGAATTTTGGAAAACCTCTTTGGTACAAGCTTATTTATTTCATAATTGCAGAATACAGCATTCCCAGTGTTTTTTCTTCAGAAGTATCTGGTCCTGGCTGTCACTGAGCTCCACTGGCAAGGCAGAAAAGCCTGTTATTAAGACATGGCTTTTTTTTTTTTTTTTGTGGGATTTGAGATGTTTTTACCCGGGCCCCTTGTCATGGTTTAACCCCAGCCAGCAACTAAGCACCACGCAGCTGCTCACTCACTCCCCCCACACCCAGTGGGATGGGGGAGAAAATCGGGGGAAAAAGAAGTAAAACTCGTGGGTTGAGATAAGAACGATTTAATAGAACAGAAAAGAAGAAAGTAATAATGATAATAACACTAATAAAATGACAACAGTAATAGTAAAAGGATTGGAATGTACAAATGATGCACAGTGCAATTGCT
>JANZLQ010000017.1:13613037-13640742 GCA_026212715.1 Elanus axillaris
TATCAACATTCTTCTCATACTGAACTCAAAACACAGCACTGTACCAGCTACTAGGAAGACACTTAACTCTATCCCAACTGAAACCAGGACACCCCTATAGCCTGGAACAAGTTGACTTTAAAGCAGAACTCTGTAGGTATGGGATCGCAGAGGTTTTCTCAAAATGAGCGCTCTTGAATGGATTAGAACTTTCTCCACGAGGAGGCAGGTACTGTTCTTTGTAGCACAGTGTTTGAGTAGCAGAACTTTATTATTTCCATGTGAAAGGTGGAAGACAGGGCTGGAGCCAAATCTGGTCTTTCTGCTGTCAAGCTGAAATGTTGCGACTATTCTGGTAAGGGAAGTCGCAGAGGAATGCAGGTCCAGCTGTGCCAAGGTTTAGGTGGGATGTCTTTACTGTAGTGGGTTGTATCAGCTTTACAGGGTCAAGCAAAGCTGGCAATGGCTGTGTCTTTATTAGTAATTTTTTCTCTTTTTCACAGCAGCTGCCTGAAGCTGCTTGTGTCACTGCTGTTAGGTGGGAGAAAAGGTGATATGTGTTAATACACATCAAATACCTAGGCTAGTTTTCCTTTTTATGACTAGTGCAGATGTGTCCACTGCTACCTAGCAGGCATAGGCATCCTGTCACCTATAGGGTATTGATTTACTGTGAGGTCAGGAGTGCTGTTACCCTTTTGCCATGCTGTGGGTTAGGCACCGTTTCCCACCCTATTGCCACATGCTTTTTGACATCATTTGCCGTAACTAATCCAGTCTTCCTCTAGCACCATGCAAGGATGTGGGTGTGTTTTGGCAGCTTTGCGGGGGTGGCTTCCTGTGGCCAGATAACTGTTACCTTTTACCCTGCTTTGTTTTGCAGGAAGGTTTTGGGAGACAGGTAGAATTTGTGTATACTAGTTGGGGCAGTGACCTGGTGGTAGCACCAGGTTTGAGTGTTGGGAATCTGCTGTGGCTTATCACCTTATGCAACTGGCAATGTGACATCCCTGTCTTAACCCACAGTTATGTGGGAGGTCTAGGCAGAGCTGGAGGAATGAACATGATTCCAAATCAACACGTATAAACCTTCCTTCTTTCTCTCCATCACGGTGCCTGCACCTTGCAGACAATATAGTTCTCTCCCCACTGCTGCTTGGTTTGGAGGGCCAGAAACTGTGGCAAGAACCTGGTTAGGTATCTGTGGATTCCCCGTAGCCTGGCCCTGATAAAAAGAGAAGTAATGGCTACTTTACAATTATGCATGTCTTCAGCTTGAGATCAGTGAAGGCTGGTAGAACTGCTGCCAGCTCCATGTGCAACATGCTGGAAGGTATCTTGCACTTGGTGATCCAAGTGTGACTTGATTTTTATAGATACGGATTTAATGATGATCTAGTGAACTCTTAAACAGAGGGAACTTGCAAAGTTTTACTGTTTTAAACACTTCAGATAAAATATATCTCACGCTTCATACAATTGTTACAGCTGTGGGTATCTTTTGTCATCATATCCCCATCTGACTTGAAAGAAAAGCAAGCATTTGCATCTTGGATATGGTTGTTGGATTTCATTCGATGACAGGACTTGAAAGTAAACACTGGGCAGATCTCAAAATTGCCACACTGGCAGACCTGCAGGTCTGGTATCGTGGAGCTGACCTCCACAAACAGCTCTGGAAGAATCGGTGTTCCTGCCTCTGCAGCTGAAAAACAACCCCCAAAACTAAAAATACCTTCTCTCTTTCTCCCCCTTCCCCTTAATCTCTTGTCTGGCAGGGAGCAGAGAGGAAGATCAGGGATGAAGAGCGAAAGCAAAGCAAAAGAAAAGGCAAGTGCACTGACCCCAGCTCTCAGCTGAATGCCTGTAAGTAGAATATTCCATTGGTATTTTAAATATTAGATCTTATTTTGGTTACAAATAACTTGTACAGTAGAACTCTCCTAATTAAATTTTTGTCCCCTATGGAATAGCGTTTGTTTTAAGCAGTTGCTTATGGACCCATTAATTGTGTTTTGCAATGTACCAAGCCACTTAGGACTTCACTTCTACCTAGTTTTTACTGTCCAAGATGGGGTCCTGCTATGTTTTCAGTTGCATATGGTCTTTAGCAGTTGAAATGACAGGGTGAATGTGTGATTCTGGGGCACTGCTGGAGCCCCTGCAGCTCTGTGTAGCAGCAAGTACTAGAGCTGTTCCAAGTGTTTCCCCCTTGATCTTAAATGTAAGCTTTAACTTAGCTTAACAATGCATTTACAACTGCGCAGCAAGGCGGTGGTAGCCTTGGGACTGAGCCTCCAGCCTCCCAGCCTTACGTTCACTCTTCTAGAGCAAAGTGGTCTTTAGTAAATAATTTCAGTAGAATTTGTGAAGGATACGAAGGCCTCGACACTGATAGTACATAAAAGCTGTGGAGCTTCTTCCAGCTGAGCATCCTTCCTTTAACTGCTGCAGATGACTGCAACAGATCCTGTGTTTGGATGACTAGTTATTCACCAACAGAGATGCTTAGAGGAACGCATATCTCCCTGTTCTTCCTTTGCACGGGGCTGGTGCATGCTCTCCCTGGCTCTGCTCCGTGTGCTTGTGGGAGCTGTGCTATTAACAGTCCAACTGGTTCAACAAGCATGCACCTCATGGCTTGCTGGGCAGGATTTTCCTGACGCAGCAGGTACAGGCTGCTGGAGCAGCTTCAGAAGAAGATTATGCTATGAGGGAACCCATTTGCTCAAGGGCAGTTGCAGAAAGGGCTGGGGTTTTGGTTTTTTTCCCAAAGTACGTGGTGAAAGGTAGGTTTAGCACACTGTTAGAATTTCACAAATGTCACCCCAATGGCTCCCAAAAGATTGCTGCTTGCAGCCCTTTGTGTAATGGCTGGAAAGTGCAAACAGTTTCAGTACAGATTTCCAGGATCTTATAATTTTACAAAAGCTGCTTTCCAGTGTGAATTTCCTAGGCTTGGGCTTAGCCTGGTGTGACCTTTATTTTCCTGGAAAGTACAATCCGTTGCTGTTTAGTTCTTGCATGGGAAGTTTTTGATTGCTCTAAGCCATAAGCTGTTATACCTACCTCCAGAATTACAAATGACATATACATGTGGACTCATCAACAGCAGAAATAGTTTGTGACTTCTGGACAAAGTTTGGGTTTTTTTTACAGGAATTGAGCAATCTTTAAAAAATCAGTTTTGCAAGGGGAAAAAAAGTGTATTTTCCCCTGGGAACATGAGAAGTGAAGTGTTTTGCTTGCAGTTGGTTTGACCCAGAAGCGAAAGGTTTCCACTTGGTAAAATGAGTGGAAGTCTTCAGCTGGGGTCAGCTTGACATGAACATGTCTGAAGTGCAGTTTAAGGAGCCTCTTGCCTCACTGTCCCCCAAACGGGTCTTTGTGGGTGAAGTCTGTCCTCTTGGTCACTTGTGTCACATCAGCTGGTGTGTCATGAGAACCCAAGTGCTCTGTGGGAGATAGTGCTGGTCTTAGTGGGGGATGAACTGGGGTCTGGCAGCTTGAGGTGACCAGGATGAACAATGAGATGAACAAAAATATAAAATCCAAAAGTGTGGAATCGAAATCTATCTCTAAATGGAGCATCTTGCAAGAAACAGTATTTTTACCACCTCTGTAGTGTGATTGTGCTTCTGTGGTGGTTTCTGTTGGCAAGGTTCCCAGCTGGAAGCATGTCAGTTGCAGGTTGTCTCTGTCTTCTTTCTGCCTTCCTGGTGTGGGTAATCAGCAACCTTTTCAGGGAATGGATAAGGAGGAGAGGGGACTCGGACAGACTAGCTTTTGCCCTTTGTTTGGATGGTTTGCTTGGTATGTGGAAGACCTGTGTTTCTCTGCTGGGGTGAGTGGCCCGGCCATTCTCCAGCCCAGTTTAATATCTGAACAAAGTCAAGCGTCTCAGTTGGAGAGGTGGAGCAAATTCCTTCTCCTGTGTGAAACAAGGTGTCTCCTCAAGGTCCAGGCCCTCATCTGAGAGGTAGACAACCCAGCCTCAAAGTCTTCTTCTACCACATGAGCTTCTCCATTTGACCCTGACTACAGAGTACCCTTGTTCAGCACCATATGTGCCTCTTAAGAGATGCAGGAAAGCCACAGCCCCTTCAGTGTCTTCACTATCCCTTATTCCAGTCTTTGATCTCTGCAGTTTCTGATGTCAAAGTGCCAATGCTTCCCTCACACAAACGTACGGACATCACCATCTTCAAGCCCTTCATGGATCTAGACACTCAGCCAGTCCTTTTCATTCCTGATGTTCACTTTGCAAATCTTCAGCGTGGTGCTCACGTAAGTAAAGCTCGTGGGTGTGGGGATGAGGAGGGCTAAGGGATGTATTTGCAGAAAGCCTAGGATGCTGTGTGTATGTATATACACGTGAAATGCCAGACTATCTGCACTGAGGCTGTAAACAAATACAGGCTGAGTATCACGTGAGCAAGAAAATATTACTCGTAGTCACATCAGCTGGGGTTAACTGGGCATGTTCTATGAATAAATTATTTGCCTATGAACTCCCATTTCCATGAACCTGAAATGATGTTTTGGAAGTGCCTCCAGCTGAGAGTTCATCAAATGAACTGCAGGCTGTTTTTTTCTTGTAAAATCCATCGGTTTCCTGCTGTGCTGCTGTAGACCTTGGCCTCCTCCAGCCTGCCGCTGCAGGGTGAAGAGCCGTTCTGTGGCACTGGCAAGTGTGTCAGCTCTGTGATCCGCTGCCAGAGTGCCCTGCCTCACAGTTCCTGGAAAGTCCCAGCTGACAGGAAACTGGAAGGGAAAAAATTAGAGTGCAACCAAGTTTCAAAATCTTGGAACTTTCCTCTGCTGAGAATTCTGGCATGCTCTAACAGAATCTAAACCTTACTTTTTAAGAGCATTGCCTACACTCCTAACAGGTATAGAGAATAAACTTTTATCTATAAGGCTGACTTTTCTGCATGTTTTCCTATGAAGGCTCTAGTGCTGAGCTCTGTCAGAAGACTCTACGCCAGTCCAGATAGAAAGCTGGTTAGCTCTTGTGTGTTCCTGCCTCTCTCATTTGAGATCCTTTAATTTCTCTTTATGAAAAGAGGTAAAGATGATGCTTACTGGCTTTTGGAAGATTGAGCCAAAGTGTTGTTGATACAGGGTTGAAAGATAGTAAGAGGAAATTAATTCTAGTTCTGGATAAAGTTTTCACAACCCTAAGCACAAGTATTATTTGTATATTAAAATTAAGGCAAATCTTTATTGCTTGGACCAAAGCATCTTATTTCTAATAGTATAGCCATGGCTGGCTCCCAACTTGAAAGCCTTATTTTCCCTTATGTCTTGTACTGATGTGCTTAGGGGAGTGAGTTGAACAGGTGAGCTATCTGCCTGTCCCTTGCAGCTCCTGCCATGAGCTCAGGGGTTCCCTCTGCTTTAACTTGATGCTGTTGGACCTCTGCTCATGCCAGATGCAGCAGGATTGTTGTTCCATGCCAGTGACTCTTTAATGCAAACAAAGCTATTGCTAAGTTGCTATTAACAGATAGCACTTAGAGGGATGGGGAAAGCGTTGCTTGGCAGGACCATGTTATACCAGCTAATGGGTCTGTCCTTATGCAACTTTGTTTTGTAGCACTCAGAGCCCTTTGTCGAGTTTTCCAAGGACTGAGTGCCACATAAGGTTCTCACTAGCTAGCTAATTCAGCATGTGTTTTTCTGTGTATGTCAAGAAAATCTCCCCTTTGTTTTAAAAGGTCCTTCCTGTTGCTTCAGAAGAACTGGAGGGTGAAAGGTAAGAGCTGTGCTACTTCAGCCTACTGAAATCTTGCCCTCAGACAGAGGGGTATGTCCCTGTAATTGTAGTGTTGCTAACTTTTTGCCTTGTCAATGACAGCTCCAACATGAAGAGAGGAGCCTATATTGGTGAAGAGGACTTTATTGCTACTCCAAATAAGATGGCCAGAATAGAAGAGCCAAAAAGAGGTATTATTTTCTTCTTTCAGAGACTAAATTATTGGAGTATTTGTCCATCATAAGAGAGATGCATCTGAGATTAAACAGTTGTTTTAATTTATTTTGGAGTATACTTTAGCCTTATTTTTCTGGCTTTGAGTAGTAACAGAAAGAGTTTATATGTCAGGATGGAGTTCAGCTCTGCAAACCTTTGAGAGTGTCAGGATTTTTGGGTTTTTCTGCCAACTCAGACACTAATTGGCTTTGAACCTGTAAGGAAAGAGACTCAGAGGAGGTGAGCAGTTTACCAGTCTCCTTGGTGGATTGGTGGAGAGAATTCATCACATAATCCACTACAAAACACTTTGGACATCTTCTCTAGCACTTTAAACAATGAATGCCAAGAACTGGTTCTGGGTATGAAACTGTTGCATCTTTCATGGTGCCAGAAAAGGGGCTGTTCACTGCTGAGAGCCAAACTGAGAGAATAGTCTGCTTATTTTTAACCTGTTGTCGACCTTTGCAATTCAATGTGGGATTTGATGTTGTGGAAGGAGATGAGAGGTCCCTTTGGAGATGGTGTAGAGGACTACCGGCCTGATGAGAGTCGTGCGTGGAAGGACCACAACAAAGCTTAAAGGATTAAAAGAGGAGGATTAAACTTGTGATGAGGCAAAGGTTAAGTCTAGCAAATCTGACCTTAATGCAGCCATGCTTCTGTAGTCTGGATAAACTAGTAAGGAAGGATGGATTTTATAAAAGGAAATGAGACTTGGTTTTCTTGTTGCTATATGCCATAAAACAAGACCCATGGGATTGTCTCTCCTTTGGCTGGTATGTCATCCAACCTGTGCTGTAAGTGAGAGTGTGTGTGCTGTCTTCATTTTTAAATCTACAGTCCTTTTTTTAAACCTGCCTTTAGCAGAGGAAATCCATCAAGGTGCTGTGCTGTCCTGAGTTCACCTTGTTCAATTAGATATGTCAGTAATTGTTCTGTGTTGCAGGTGTGTCAAAGCTGTGGCTGATGAACCCTTGTAAACAATCCAGGCTGCAACACCTAGTCATTAGAAGATGGATTAAAGACAGTAAAGCTGTTGAAGTCCAAGCTTTCTTGCTCTCATGGCTTATTCCTCAGCTTTAATGCAGTTTTTAATGAGGCTGACATTACATACAATGACTCTCTGCTACCTTGAGAATGCTAGGGATGCTTACCTAATTGGGTTTCTTATTCTTTTGTTCCCCTCCTAGAAGGAGACTAAGTCTGCATTGTATATCAGCTGAGGTAGTATGAGTATTACTGAAACATGGCAAGGGGTAGGAAGAGAGATGAGACAGCGTAGGAGGAGCAGAGGACTGTACAAATAAATCATTTAAAAATGAGGAGGTGTCTAAGATGGCTTTACCTGCTGTGGTAGCATCTGTCAAATCATTTTATTGCGCAACATCTTATGGCAGATGACCTGTGAGACACAGATACCCAAGAGTCTTAAAGTTGTGTGTTTTGCATTCCACCTTTCTTTGTTTCAAATATAACCTTTTTTTCTTTTCAAATAATAGAGAAAATAGCAAATAGTGAAAAATTTAAAAGTATTTTGACAATAAAGATATTTGAGCATGCAGTATTTCTGTGTGCAAAAAGTATGTTTTGATCTAATCTACCTATGCATGTTTGTGATGCAATCTTCAATGTATATTGAATGTATGTATGTATGTGTATCTCTCCATGAGATCCTCAATGTGTATTACTCTGTACTTAGCCACTGTCATACACAGATCATTTCTGAGGAGCAATTATGCAGTAAATTCCTCTCTCTGATTTGTTTTTCAGTGTTGCTTTATGTCCGAAAAGAGTCAGAGGAAGTCTTTGATGCGCTAATGTTAAAGACACCGTCTCTGAAAGGCCTAATGGAAGCAGTAAGTAATAAGGCTGTTTTATAGTCCTTTCCTCCAGTTTGAGAAAAAGCGAGTGTAGTCCCTGGCTATCCAGTTCTTATACACTGGACAGTCACAGGAGCTAGAGTCTCAATCACAGCTTGTGTCCCCACATTCCTGTTCTTGTGGATAAGAAATGTAAGGCTGATTTCCTTTGACTAATGGAAATTAATGTGGTTAATGCTTTAATTCATTATTAAGGGTCTTCAGAAAGCTTCCCTTTTAAGTACCCTCACATCTCCGGGAGTTTGGGTGGAAGAAAGTATTTCTCAGCCTTCCTGAAAATCCCGATGTGTCAAGCTTGATGACTGGATATCCAAGATAGTCCCAAAATGACAGATGCTTCTGGAGAGAGTGCCTTCTAGTCTTGCTTCTTATGCAGGCTCTGCTTTGGCCAAGCTGCAGAAGCAGCTGTGTAGGTCTTTTCCTACTACATTCCTACTTTTTTTTTTGTGTGTGTGTCAAGAAATGGTCAACAGACTCCTGCTGTGGATGTCTCATGTCAGAAAGGGTATTTTAATTAGAAGATGGAGTGATTTCCAGCATGTGTTCAGTGGCTTGGGTTTATTTCAGCCTTTCAAAGCCTTGTTTGGGGTCCTCCCTTCCCCCTTCATAACCTGCTTATGAAGAGCTCCAAGTCCCAGCTTCTGAGTGTGTTTGAAGAGTTCTATGTATTTGTGCACACGTGCATGAAATTGCTCTCTGGTACTTCCAAAATAGCCTTCCACTGCCCCTGCTTCTGCAGTGCTGCAAAGGAAATACAGAGTTTAACTCCAAGGAATGGTGTAATGTTTGGCACAAGCTCAAAACTGACGTTTCTGGCTGTCTCCTTCTGTGACTAATGCCTTGTCAATGCTCAGAGGACGGAGGCTTTGGGACTGTACAGCCAGGTCTTGCTGTTAGCTTTGGGACCCAGAGATAGTTCTGTAACCTGAAGCTCAGTCCTGGCTGTGGAGCTTTGCCAGCGCAGGCAGGCTGGAGGTGGGGGCTAGTGGGGAGGGTGATTGAAGGCTATGAAGTCCTCCCTTATCCCATGGTCTTGAAGTGAAGCTGCACCTTTGTTGTTTCACTTTGGGCTTCTTAAAGCAAGGAACCAAGAGCTCACAACTGTAGCTTGGAGGAAGCCCCCTGTGCCTTTGCATCCTGTAAATGGCATATTGTTTTGGTACTTGCTGTCAGTGTGATAGAGCAATTTGCCAAAGTAAACCAGGCTTCGGTTACTGACCTCGTGACTTTCTGGAGGTTTGTATGGTGAAGTGCCATGGCTAATGGCTGTGGTTTCACACTGAGGCCATCCTGCTAGGCAAGGGGGATGTTTCTGATCAGCTTGTGTCCTTAGCAGCAGAGGTCTTCACTATGTTGCTATTTTCCTCCTGCACCAGCTACTGCAATAACTAGTTTTCACCTGATCCCTTTGACACTGAATTTAAAAATGGGGTTTGATATGCTAAGGGAACAGAGAGCCAAGAGAGTATGAGAGCCAAAGCGTGGGGTATTTTTTTGATGCGTGGACTTTTTGGTGTGGGGGTGGGGGGTTGCTGTATGAGAAATCAGTGGCCAGGTTTAGAATATGATTCAATTTTTTTGCACAGAAGTTGGCAAACTGCAAAGGAGGGTTTCTCATCTGTAGGCTTATGCTATAGTTCAGGATTTAGTATTGCCTTTATAGGGCAGAGCAGTTGTTTTCATCTGTAGAACTTTTCTTTTTCTTGTTACTTTCTGTAAAATAGTAAGTGGAAAAAAATGCCAGCAGTCTCCTTGCTTCACCAATGCTTTCTTTCTTTTGTTCTAGATATCTGACAAGTATGATGTTCCTTTTGACAAAATCGGAAAAATCTTCAAAAAATGTAAAAAAGGGTATGTACCTGTGCAGCGACTGTCTGAGAATATGAACTCCTTTTTTCAAGCCTGTAGGCAAATCTGCTTTATAATTTCTCCATGCACTATACATACACAAATGCCATTTGCAGATGCTTGTGTTATGTGTGCACACAACGTACTAATCCTATTCTAATGTCATTCGTAGAGCAGAAGACTGGAAGGGTCCTATAGAAATTTGTACTCTGACTTCCTGGGTAAATACAAGTCATGGGACCTCTCTGAGTCAATTGCTATTTGAGCCAGAGTTGATCATGTCAGAGGGAGAAGGGTTCAGTTTGTTTAAAGACTCCTAGTGACGAAGAACCTGCTTTAACCCATGTTAAATTGTTCCAGTGGTACTGGCTATGTCTACGTTTGGCTACAATTACTACACCTGGTTGTCTTTTTATGTGCTAAATTGAAGAGAGCTTTACTTGTGAAGTACCCATTCCTCACAGAGGCCATGCTCCACAATACTTTTATTTTGTAACATAAATAGTCGAGTCCCTGAACATGTCTGCTTTTGATTTTCCTTTTAATCTCTCAGTAATTTTCTTGGTTTTTTTTCTCTAAAGTCACTTGGGTGTCTTAGACCCTTCTCCAAAGTCCCTCTGGCCGGAAAAATACATCTTTTAATCACTTTTGGAATATAGTTTCAAGGCTTGTGCTTTCATAGGAGAATTAATCCACCAGAATAACTGGAAGAGGTTTGAATTGATGATAGCTAAACCACTGGCTCTCAAACAAACCAGTTCAGAGCCCCAAGGTTGCCCAAGTGTCTGTAGCTTCAGAAGGATTTCTGCCAGTCCTGAGATCTCTCCCTCCCTCCCTCAACCAGGAGCCAAGACTTAACCCTTTCATTCAGATCCTAGAAGCATGGCTGCAAGCCTTGATGGCAGGTTTGGGTAAGAACAGCTAGATCTGCTGTAGGAAGCAATGGGTCAGAGATAGGTGAGCAGGGATCTTGCATTACATCTGGGTAGCCCAGGCTCTCTGAGACTTGAGGGCACCTTTGCTGTCTTTAGCATATAGTACTGTAATATTTCCCTGACTGACTTTTATTTTTCCAGAATTCTGGTCAACATGGATGATAACATTGTGAAACACTATTCTAATGAAGATACCTTCCAGTTGCAGATTGAAGAAGTTGGAGGATCTTACAAGCTCACTCTCACTGAGATCTAAGATTGTGGATCCTCTGTGGATTTTAAAGGTCTCCAGTGAACATTTTTCGCATAGTTTAGGATGTTGGGCAAAACACTAATCACCTTCTCCAGAAGAAAGCCAGGTGTTGCCTTGTTCTGGGGAACAGAGCAGTGGTTTTGCTTAATACATTTGTGTTTCTGTTCTTTCCAAAGAACATTGCAATGCTCGTGACCTTATTTGCACTTGAAATGAGCAAACAAAGATCTGCGATTAGAGAGTGTGTATAAAACACTAGTAAATATGGGAGGGGAAAACTCCCGGAAGGTGGCCTTTTAGAGTGATCATATCTTATTTATCTATTCAGTATCCATGTTTGAGCCCGTTATCAGCTAATACCATTTTATTGGGCTGTTTTCTGCTAGGTGGAGCTGCAAAACTACTAATTCATACTAGTAGGAGTTGTGTGCAGGTTGGAGAAAAGTCTTTATAATGTTTACTCTTGAACAGGGCAGACTTGTTGAAATCACTTGTGTCATTTGGGGGGGGAATGTAAAACTGCCTTGCTTATGAAGAACTCGCCTTAGTAACTGTGTGAACTCTCATCAGATGAAGCTACATTGTATATAAGTGCAATATTTTTTTGAAGGTTTGTAAATGTGTACATACAAGTGATATATAATATATATAAAATACGGTGTTCTGTATATACCGTGAATATATGCAATGAAGCCCATCTAAAAGGATGCCATATACAGAGAAAACAGATATTTAATGTAGCTATTTAAAAACGGACAAACCCTTAACAGGCACCAAAGGTGAGCACATGTTTGTACTTTCATAGAAGGCACAAGAGACCTGCTTGTTCAACATGGATCTTCCTGCATGGAAGGAAAAAGGTACCAGCTTGCTCCTAAACCCTCCTGCACAGCCAGGTGACAGCAGACCTGGCTGCTCTTATGAACTGCCAGTTTGACCCCTGAAACGGCTGTGCACAGCTGCCCTGGGAGGTGATTTGGGTTGAGTCTGAGAGCTGGGTCCCAAGAGGAGCTGAGCAGATGCAGTTTCCTTGAAATCTCACTTCTGGGGCTCAGGAAGAAGGTCTCCTGGAGGGTGGATTTTTTTTCCTGTAGTAGTGTACTTAAGGCTCAGGCTAGATGAACCCATGGGTCGGAGCCAGCTTGCAAGGTCCTACCTAGGATGTCAACAACTGGAAGTGCACAAGCAAGGCTTTTGAGAGAGGAAGGTGGCAACCCAGCGCAGCAGGCCAAGCATTAGTGGGGTCTAGGGGCTGCAAGCAGGTTAAATGTTCCTGGTGTTATGTACATCGTGAGGCATTGACCTGCTGCTGAGGTGGAGAGACCAAATGGGCAGCTGGTCGGAGGCATCCTGAGCCTAGCCCCAGCTGGGAGTGCCAGACATCTCAAAAAAATACTGCTCTGCAGTAGATTGTACAGTATTTACTCATCACGTGCATGTGCTTATGAAGGAAAGGCACCTCTAGTAGCAAGTGAGAGGGGGACATTTAAATAGCAGCACTTGGCTGTAAGGCAAAAACCTGCATTACAGGGTGAGCAGATGAGTGTGAGTGCCAGGTCCAGTGTCACTTAGAGCTTTTGTTGGGGATCTGGATAATGAAAGAGAGGTTTGTAATGTTTTCAGGCAGCACAAAGCTGGAAAGAGCTGCACGTGCCTCAGCTAGGATGTGAAGGTCAGTCTGGATAGGCTGGAGAAATAGCCTGGAAAAGTAGGGTACAATTCTACTTAATGGTTAGCGATTCTACTTAACGGTTAACAAATTATAACAAAATGTTCAGCTGTGTCATGCTGCTGTTTGGAAGAGGAAGGCAAATGCCACGTTGAGTTGATAAGCAGGAACATGGCCTGCAAGAAATAGGAGACCTGTCTTTTGCTCTACTTGGCATTGCCGAGGCCTCCGCTGGAGCACTGTACCCTTCCAGCAGAGCCCAGTCCTATCAGATGTCCCAGAGAGGCCAGACTGCCCAGTCCTTCAGCCAGAGCTCATGGCTTCTGAGGAGGAAGGGCTGGATAAGTTGCCTGGTGAGGGGTCATCTTCAGAAGGGAAGGTTGAGGGGAGCAGCTTCCCAACACATGGAAGCATTCTCCCAGTCCATCGCAAGCGCAATGAGAAGTAGTGGGTGTAAATTGCAGAAATTCATGTTAGGTGTCTGGGTGGCTTTCTCTAGTGAGAAGAGCACGTTGCCCAGGGAGGTGTTGGAGTTTGGCATCAGAGGTCTTCAGAGCCAGGCTGGGCAAAGGTATCTCTGTGGACTCTCACAGGTATAGTTGATTTTCCCTTGGTGCTGAGACTAGATGGCCACTTGAAGTCCCTCCACACCGTATTTTTTTAATGATTTATATGAAATACAGTGTTTTGGGATTTGTGTTTGGACCAATCCTGAGCTGGTTCATAAGACTGCTCCATTACCCTCTCCCTCCTCCTCCTCCACTGATGGGCCCCATGGAGTATTGCCAATGCTCTGGGTGCAGCGAGCCTCCCCTCTTTGCTCTGTGGCCAGAGTCGAGCAAACTCCGCATGATTGCATCCATGGCTGTGGGCGTGTGGACAGAGCCCGTGGGCTTGAAGCCAGAGTGCAGTACAGCACTGAAGAGACTTGGCTGACGCGTGCCACCCCATACAGGAATCTACCACCTGCAGAGCAGCCATGGGACTCGTACCCAGCCGACACCAACCCGCCGCTTGGGCTTCCCTTCATCAGTCATGGGAATAATGTTACTATGGCAAGGGAATTTTTTTAAAACCTGATATATAGAATACGTATATATATTTACACATTTTTATTGAAAATTGAAGTTTTATTACAGAAACTCAGTCTAGGGTCAGGGAAGTAGATGTAGAGTCTCCGTAGAGGTAAGATTGACATGAATGTTAGTTCTTTTTACTGCTTAATGAAGTATGTGAACTAAATCTGACAATTGTTTTCCACTATAGGATATACTGGGACACGGGTCTTTTAACAGTAGCAGCAACGCCATGTATGTTTTATGAAACTGATTTTTTTTGTTTGTTTGCCTGCTGTTTTTTAATTGAAAATGTATTTTAAACCAAGCTATTAAATTTTATATGTTCATTTCTAATGAAGAGTCTTTTATATAGTAGAAGCATCTGCTCTTACCCCTTTATTTTTCTATTGACAGGGGGTCTATAAAACGAAACCCCAGTGATCGTTTTCTAGTTTCTCTTCTTTGCAGAAAAAAATAATCCCCATGCCAGCCTTGCTGTTATTCCATATAAGGAATGCTTAGTCCTGTTCTCATTCCCTGCTTGACTTCAACTGACTTCATTCACTTTTGAGTGTGAGGAAGCTGTGTAGCATTTTGTTTCCTTGGGACCCTTTCCTTTGGCAGTAAACCAAACTCAAACAACCATTGGTAAGCTCAGATGTGTAGTTGGTCAGTGATGCCTGACAGTCTCTGTTGGAGGTTGAACAAAAGCATCAGGGGCTTTGCTGCCTTCTGCGCCCCGTGCAGCGGTGGATGGGGTCTCCCATGCTTGGAGTGGGGAGCTGTGGGCTTGCAGTGGTGCCAGCGGCTGTCCCTGGCTGCCAGGTCCAAGGTGCTTCCTGTAATCACCAGCCTGTGATTGCAGTGGGTATCTTCCAGGAGGAGCTGGTCATAACTGGCACTTGCCAGGAGGTGCAGGGGACCACCGGTGAAGCTGCAAGCATTGACTTCCCTGAGATAAAAACACTCAGTTATAGTCCACGCTAGTTCTCCAGAATAATCTTAATGCTGCTGTTGCTCTAGTGTCTGGAGAGGTGTTCACCCCCTCTTTTTCACTGTCAGAAAATGTCTCAACAAGCTTTTGCTTTAGCTGGCTCCCCAGCCCCTGCAGGGGTTGCAGGGTGCTGCTGTGGGGCAGCTTCTGTGCCAGCAACTTCCCAACTGCTGGGTTTGTGTCAGCATGCCCAGGGCTCAGCAGGGAGCAGCGTGGGTGGCAGATTTCTGGGCCAGAAAAAGGTTGGTAATGCTTTTTATTTATTAACTTATTTATTTCTAGTCCTCATATGGGCTGTGCTTGCACAGTTTCCTTCTCAGGTGTAGGAAGATGCTGCAGGATGTCACCCAGCAAGTCCTGGTGTGCAGTGGGTGATGCAAAAGTTCTGTGGGGGGTGCTGAGTATCACCTCCACCTGAGTTGGTGCCTGCTGAAAGTTTGAGCAGGGTTTAGCCCCCGTACAGTCGTTTGCAGCGTGGTGGCCATCTCGCAGCAAACCTTGGCGTGAGGGTGGATCTGCTGTAGGGCTGGCTGCGAAATGGCTGCTACCTCCTCTCCTCTGGGCATGCGATACCTTCGTCTTCCTAAGCCTTTATGTGGTGTGTGCATGTGTGCGCCTGCGCCAGCTCTCCCGCTGCCTCCTGCCACCCTCTTGGCTCCTTTCTATTCAAGTGAATTTAAAGCATGTTTTTAAGCAGGTCTTATCTTCAGCAGAGCATCAGTGGATGAAAGGTGAACTCCCAAAGATGAAGCTTTGAACTCCCAAGCCAGGCAGCCTTACAGGGAGATCTGTGCTACTTCCCTGGGGTGTGGCTCGGGGCTCTAATATCACAAACATTTAGTTAAGCTTTTAAGATCTGATCTCTTTTCCTATGGGAAAGCTGAATTCTGAAGCTTCTTGATGGATCTTTTGTCTCTTAATTGCAAGAGCTTTTTCTCAAGGATTTGCAAGAGCATGGAGCTTACATGCTCCTCTGTTTGGCTTGTTTGGTGTTTTAGATGATTTATTATTAGGATTAAATTATTTAATATTAGATAATATTTAGATGACACCTCAATTAGAAGAATTGGCCTAATGAAAAAATAGGAGCTTTTATAACTTGTTTTGCTCTTTGTCCTTGGACTACCCTACCATACCACCAATGCTGGCTACATTTGCATACTTCACGACATTGCAGAAGGGATATTTGGCCTTTTCTTCTTGGCTAGTTTCAGTAGCTGCTGTGGCTTGGGCGGTTGTGGGGTTTTTGATGCATCTTGCAGTTTCTTGTTTGCGCAGGGCAATGCTCCGTTACACCATCGATCTGTTTGCCTGCACACGCAGTTTGCGGATAGCCAGCATGCCTGCTGGCTTAAGCATTATTTATTTTGCCATCTCTCCAGTGCGGACGTCCTGCAGGTTGCATACGCTTGTGCACATACCAGCTGGTGACCAGTGTCAATGGCGTTGAACTTGCGTGCTCCCGCTGCAGTGCTGGTTGTCTCAGGTGGCATCCTGAGCCTGCTGCTGGCTCACAGGTCCGTCACCTCTAAAGTTTGATGGGTGGGAAGCATGCGCTGGGCAGAGGAAAGGTGCATGGCGGAGGCTGGCAGCAGCTCTGAAGAGTGGGAATGTGGTGGAAAAGTGTTTGTGCCTCTTGGGGGTTTGATGCCTGGAGGTGGGGACAGCCCTGTGCTCAGGGATTGATGGCAGCAAGGGACGATGGAGCATGGCGTGTGTGGGTGGCTGCAGCCACCAGGCTGGAAAAGACGGTGTAAATTGGAGTGAAATCTGGAGCGGGGGCAAAGTGATGTGGGGAAAGGCAGGTGAGTTGAGTCCTGTGGTTCCCTGGCACCAGGGAGATCGCGTCCCGTGGTTCCTCAGTGCCTGTCGGATGAGGGGAGCTGGATGGAGCCCCAGCTGGGCAGCCCTGGCCCTGCCAACCTGTCAAGTCTGCACCTGCCCTTTCTGGGTCGGTGGCTTGGGGCAGAGAGGGCGCAGTCCTGCTGCCCTGCCAGGCAGCCTGGCTTGAACCAACTTGTCCGCTCCAGCCGTTGGCGCGTGCTCAGGCAGAGCCCAGTCCCCTGCCTGGAGAGGCGCCTTGGCTGGAGCGGCTGCCGTCACGGGGACTGCTCGTGGGGCGACGCTCAGCCCTGCTCGGAGGGGTGACGGGTGCCCCGGGGACAAGAGCACAGGGACTGGCATCAGCTCTGCCAGGCGGCTGTGCTGGCAGCACTGGGGTTCTTGCCAGTGCTTGGTTTGATGCTACTTTTAATTCTGTCATAAGGTTTGCTTGGGTTTGGGGGTTTTTGTTTGTTTTTTTTCTTAAATAAATAATTACATGAGCTTTGCAAACATTAGTGAAGTAAATAAAGTAAAAATCCCTTGGTGATCAGCTCTGCAGGTCATGTCTCCACAGTCTCTGCTCCGTGACTCTTCTCGCTTGAAATACTTTGCTTTGAGCATGTCAGCCAGTGCTGGCTGAGGCGAGCAGCAGTGCTAGGTCCCCCATCTTGTGGGTGTTGCGGCCCCAAACCAGCCCTTGCTCTCCCACTCGCTTCTGCTCTGTGTGCTTAAAAAAGAGCCTGGGCTGCAGGTGAGAGGCCAGTCAAGACTTGCTGTGTGCAAAGCCCCAGGTCAGGATAATGTGCGAGACAAAAGGAGACAGTTATAAAATCAGTGATGGCAAGCTAAAAAAAAATAAAAATGTGTTGGTGCTTAAATCACCCTTTGCCATGCCATGTGGCTGTTCCTAAATGAGCTGGCATCTCATGGCAGTCCTGTGGGGAGCTTTGCCTGTGAGCGACCCCCAGCCTGGCCTCAGCAGGGGCTGAGCGTGCCCATGGGGTTGCCGCGTGCCTGTGGGCTTCCCAGACCTCAGCAGGGGGGATGGTTTTGGCGAGAGAGGGACCCAAATCCACCCAATCTCTGCGGAGGCACAGCTTTTCTCCACTCATCTGTTTGTGCTGTGAGGCAGGGGACTGTGGCACTGCCCCATCCATGGCCAGCAGCACCCTCGGGACCCTGTGCTGACTTTTGGGTTTTTTCAAGGAGAATTCTGAGCTCTCCTCCAGCACTGTAGAGGGAATGTGGAAAAGGACGGTCATGGTTTAGCCCAAGCTGGCAGCTAAGCACCACACAGCTGCTCGCTTGCTCCCCACCCCCCCAGTGGGATGGGGGAGAGAATCAGAGGGGCAAAAGTGAGAAAACTTGTGGGTTGAGATAGACAGTTTAACAGGTAAAGCAAAAGCCATGTGCACTAGCAAAGCAAAACAAGGAATTCATTCACTGCTTCCCATGGGCAGGCAGGTAGGTGTTCAGCCATCTCCAGGAAAGCAGGGCTCCATGATGTGTTAACAATTACTTGGGAAGACAAACACCATCGCTCCGAACGTCTCCCCTTCCTTCTTCTTCCCCCAGTTTTATATGCTGAGTATGATGTCCTATTTTCTGGGAAACCCCTTGGGTCAGTCGGGGTCAGCTGTCCTGGCTGTGTCCCCTCCCAACTCCTCGTGCCCCCCCNNNAACCTCCTCGCTGGTGGGGTGAGAAGCAGAAAAGGCCTTGGCTCTGTGTGAGCACTGCTCAGCAGTAACGAAAACATCTCGGCATTATCAACACCATTTTGATCACAAATCCAAAACACAGCCCGATACCAGCTACTGTGAAGAAAATTAACTCTATCCCAGCCAAAAGCAGCACAATGCCTAAAGAGGAAGGTAAAGAAGATGATTATGATCCTAAATCACTCTCCTTTGCTTTTTTTTTTTTTTTTCTTCAGGTCCATCTTCCAGTTCCTAAATGCTTGGGGTTAATGATGCTCTTCACCACCATCAAATTTTGCAATATTTAATTTCTTGGCAGAATTTCCCCCCACTGCCCTACTCTGAAAACTCTCTCTCTCTGATCCTCAAGGTTTTCTTCACGCTGCATTACATCTATCCATTACCCCACTGTTACTTTGCTCCAAAGGTATATTTTGAGGCTTTTATGAAGCATGTTCAAGCTCCCTGGCGACGGCGCTCAGGCAGATGTAATACGGTGTGACAGACCATGTGAATGCCATAAAGTGCAGAGACAGCAGGTGGAAATCTGGCCAGCGGGGACATGGCTGGCTGCAATGACTCTGGCATTTCACACCCAGGTGAAGGGAGAAGGACCTGGCCTGAGACTGGTAGAGCCGGGGAAAAAATAAGCCTCAGCCAGTGAAGTCTGCCACTGAAATGGAAGCACAAAGCTTCAGGTTAAGGTATTCAGGCAGGGTGTTCCACAGCTGATTTTGGTCAATCGCTTGGCTCAGGAGAAAAGGAGGGATGGTGCTTGTGGAGCAGAAGGAGCTGTGGCCAGGGCTTAGTTCGGCCATGAGGCTGGGAATTACTGCGTGCATGGGGAAGGTTTTGGTGTGAAAGCAGTGTTTCTCCTCAGTCTGTGGTCTTTCCCATCCAGCAGAACTGTGAATGTTCAACTTTAGGCTGCTCTTCACAGGGTCACTACGGGGTTGATGTTGGAAGGGACCACAGGAGCTCACCTGGTCCAAGCCCCCTGCTCCAGCAGGTCCACCAAATGCCAGTTGCCCAAGACCATGTTTAGATGGCTTCTGAATATCTCCAAGGATGGAGACTCCATAACCTCCCTGGGCAACCTGTGCCAGTGCTGGGTCACTCTTGCAGTGACAAAGTGCTTCCTGATGTTCCGACAGCACCTCTGTGTATTGGCTTGTGCTGCTTGTCTTGTTGAAGGTATGTGGTGGGTCTCCTGGAGGAAATGGCACCAAGAGATCAGAGAGCTGAAGTGATGATTTTGTTATAATAAATATGAAAATAAAATGGTACCTACTGGTAGTGAGGTGTCTCAGAGAGGACAGTAGAGACTCAGAGAACGGGGTGGTGAGAGCAGCTAGGACTGAGGCTGGAGCCCGAGTGGGAGGTGAGACGAGGAAGGGGTGCACCCTTCCTTGTGAGTGAGACGGGAGACTTGAACATGGGATGCAAGGAGAGGACCAGCAGCCGGATGGTGATGCTACATACTGGTGTTAGAGCTCCATGCTCAGACAGCGTGCTGTGAGCCCTGCAGCATCATCCCCTGTGTATCCAGCAGCCTCAGAGGCTCAAGTCCTGTGCAGCCCATTGGTATGTCTTTACCGAGCCACAGCCAGGGGCCGGGCAACCCTTTGCTGACACCCTGGAGCTTAGCCATCTCCCACTATACCCATCATTTTCCTGCTCCAGCCACAGTGGATTTTAACCAGAAATAGGGCCCACGTTGTGGTCTGGATATCACAGAGATCACAAGATCAAGATGTCCTGGAGGTGAGAAGATCCTGGATGTCGGGGTTTTGCTCTGGGCAAGTCTCTTATGCTACTTTGTCCTTTCCAGCTTTCCAATTCCTAGGCTAAAACACTGAGTGCTGAGGAAAGAGCTTGGTAATGAATACGAAATAAATGGGTTTTACTCACAAACTGAATTAAAGCTAACAAAGCTGGGAGAGGAAAAAAAGCAGTCCCAGAGCTGGAACAGCCCGAGCAATTGTTTGGAGTGGAGTAAACCATCCGACGTTAAATGGCGTATTTTGTTACCGGGATCTCAATCAAAGCCAGTGCGCTTCCTCCTGGGCAGCATCCCAGCAGCACGGGATGCCCACTGAGCAGCGGGGAGGTCTTGCCGTTTCCAGGAGTGGAAGGTTATTTCTAACGGACAGCGCAATCAAATTTTACAGAGAAGGACAGATACTACATGAAAGCTGAGGGGACAGAAAATCTGTAGTGGGAAGAAGGTGGCTGAAGCTCCTTCAGCTTAAAAGCCCTGAGACTCATTTCTCTGCTCCATTGGCACCATCATGGAAGGATGCTCGAGGGGAAAGAAATTCCATGTAAACAGTGTCACCCATACCCGGGAAGGGTAGCACAGCTACGAACCAGAAGAAGCGCAGCCCAGAATTAGAGCCTGAGTTTATTAGTTGTCTCATTGCATCTTAACATCCTGGAGCACTGCAGTAGCGGAGGGGAAGTACACACCCGAGGCTGACGTAAGGATTTACCCATGCTGTGAAAAAAATGAGGACTCCTTGCCCTTTTTATGTAAACAGTGTAAAACTGAGGGGGAAAGTGCCTTTGAAGGGGGGCATTATGATCTCTGCTGTGCAAGGGGAGTAACAGCCAGTGAGTCCAAGCAAGCACAAGTTATGAGAAGCATCAAGCCATATTCAGCAGCCCAGATGGGTTGGTATACTTTATCCAAGCAGCAAGTGGGGTATGTTCTGCTTCTGAGCAAGTGGGTGAGATTAAGTCATCCGTGACCAGCAATACTGCTGGGGAAGTACCATATGAGCAGGAATTTCAGTTTTCCAGCTCCTCAGCTGGGGCAGGGATGGGATGTGGACATTGCTGGGGTGAGGCACCCCCCCTTAGACACTAGGACAGGGATTTAAACTGTTAAGCGACTCAATTGCTACTGACTTTTCTCCCCAAAGGCTCAGAAGAACATAGGTGGCTTTTAGTTATTCAGCTTTTAATGGAAAAATGTATTTGTCAGCAGTAAAATCCCATACTTGATTGTGTCTGAGTAATATATACACTTAACTGTGAAGCACGGTGTTAATTCAGCATTATAGATATGGAGGGCGCAGGGCATATAATTATTAGTTGCATAGTTTGAGTGCTAGTGTTGCAGGGGGATATTACCCTCGCAAGCAACCCCATCCCCAGCTCCAGCCCTCTTCTGCTTTGGTGCCATTAACCAGGGACATGCCCTTGTCCCTGGGTTTGCCGTCCATCCTGCGGCAGGCAGCTCCGCTTGGGCCCCCAGCAGGAAGGTGGCACTGGAGAGGGACATGGAAACCCTGTCATCCGGGTGGGAGTATGGGCTGACTCAGCTGGAAACAACATGGTTTTAAAAGCACTGATGTTTTGGCCGCCAAGCAGCTTTTGGGGAGGCAAAGGGAGGTGCGAGGTGAGTGCCGATGGAGACCCCAGGGCGAGGAGCAGACAGGAGTGGGCACAGTACGGTCTGAGGAAACTGGAAGAAGGTGGTGCTGCAGCCAGAAGCCACACTGGCTGGTGAGGAGTTTGTTTATATATATAATGGGTTAGCAACCACATCTCAGCTGGGATGTCAGTGTAGTGTGACAGCTAGCTGTTGTGGGGAGGATTTTATACAGCAAAATTCACGGTGGCACTCGCTCAGACATTATTTCAGGCATTTATGTTGTTACAGGAAGCAGCGAGCAAAGCTGAGCATGCAGAGCAGGGGTAATTCAGTTTTTCTCTCCTGCTCGGCAGCTGCGGCAGACCCCATGCACCTGCCAGCGTCAAGGTGGGGAGGACCACGCTCCCGCTGCAGCAGTGGCCCCGCAGCCTCCTTCCTCAGCCCCGGCCAGGAATGTCCAGAGGCAGCCGGAGCTGAGCCCGCGGGTCTGCGAGGACATCCACATGCAGGAGGGCAGCAGTGAAGGTGTGTTTGGTGCCAAGGTCAGTCGCTTGAAGGTGGTCATCTCATCTGTCCCCTTCTCCTCCACACAAGCTCTTGTGCTTACTTCTGCCCAAGGATGCCCTGGCTGGTCCCCTGCCCCTCCTGAGCCCCCTCATCAGTCTCGTTTTCAGTGATGGTCATTAACTCCAACCCAAGATAGTTATTTTTTTTATGTGGATGTTCCTTAACATTTTGCCAGGAGGGGGCCAAGACAGTAGAGGGAGAGGCTCTGCAGGACTGGGGAAAGGAAGAAGGGAAAGGTGGGAGATGCAGCTCCAGGGAGGAGCAGGAGAGGCTGCAGGATGGGTGGACCAGGGACGTGCAAGTGATTAACTCCCTGGGAAGCACAGGGTCAGGAGTCACCATCGGGCAGGGGGGACTAAAAATACAGATAAGGCACTAGCCCAGAAGTAAAATGGACACTTATTTTAAGGTCTGCTTAAAGATGTGACCCTAGAGGCAGCAACCTTTCATCGGGCAACCAGGCCTGGGATGTCATGGCCCTTCCCAGGCACATAAGAAGGGCCCCTTCCCAGAAAGGGGTGTTGAGGGAAGCCTTTGGAGATACTTAGTAGTGTCTCAGGTTATCAAACATGGTGGGGGACAGAAATCATACATCTGAGCTGTGCAGAAAGCCCCTCCGATACCAGCTGGGTAATCCAGAAGCAGTGTGAGGAAAAAATGCCTGGATCTTAAACAAATCCCATTTGGCGTGTCAAAACAGATGACCCTTAGTGAGCTGCCCACAGCGGCCACACAGAAAGACCCCATCAACCCTCTCTTCTGACCACACATGGACCTTGGCTGAGAGCCAGCAAAAAGATAACTGAACACCTATGACAAGACAGCTGGATGCCGGTGATCAGTCAAATCCCCCCACCCACTCACAGACCTCCCGTGGGCTTGGCACCGTACTGTGCTCAGTGCTGCACAGGCCCTCAGGTGCACATGGGCAACGTCCTAGAGGAGGTGGCAGTGCTGGTGCCGGAGGACCTTCTCGCTGACTGCAAGGAGACCATCGCGAACTCTGTGTGTGAGGCCCCTCCTGCCCGGTGGACGTCTGTGGTACCAGTCATCCCCAGCCATGAGTGTGCGAATGATGTCCAATGGTCCAGAAGTTGGTCTCTGGTCATACAGGATATCTTCCCAGCATCCAAGTGCTGCATGAAAACATTTCAGACTTAATAAAATGTGAAAGATGATTCAGGATGAAACACATATTTGCACATAGGCTTGATACCTGCCCAAGCAAGTTGTGAGATGACCGAAAGAGGGGAATATCTGTCAGCATTGCTAATGCTTTAATATACTGTGTGTCAGAAAATACGTGTGGGTTTACCTAGCAGTAATATTAAGGTCAAGAGAATGGTGAACCCAATGAAGACATCCACGTAAGCAGAACAATAAATAAATAACATGTCATTTTTATTTTTGCTGGTATTTGAATCCATCTTCTGATGCCACTAAAATAAGATCAGGGCACAAACAGCAGCAGTAGAAAAACCAGATGGTGCACTTGAGTGAGCAGATGGTGCGCTAGTGTGTCATACTTACTACTGTCACTTACTTTATTATTTCTATTACGGTGGATCTCAGGATGGTCCTCACCTGTAATCAATATTTGTGGATTGGGTTTTTTAATTCAGTAAACATTATGTTTCACATACTTGGAAAAAATCTGGTTGAGTGGTGATTTCCGTCTGTAGTACTGCCAAGTCTCAGGAAGCGTTTGATGCAGTCAGAATTTCTTCAGACAGAAACATGTTTTGGGGAGTGGAGGAAAAAAAACCATTGGCAGCATGTGTTTATTCTATAAGCACCTGGGGTCCAAAATAAAGCGGGAAACAGTCTGTGTGGGTCCTCTCTTAAACCCTTTCCTTTTGCCGTAACCTGGCTCTGTCTCCTTATGCCGTGCTGGCTGCTCACCCACTCCTGGACACTTGTCCATGTACTAAAAGCTCAGTCTGTTTCTGAAAGCGAATATGGAAGATGCAGGCGATGAAGAAGCCGGCTTTTGACTCACACCGGTTGGGGATGGCTCACAAGGACCATGTTCTTCGTCCTCCCTTGGGGCAAAGGCTGCCGTGTCACAACCCGTCCCTGCTAGCGGACACGTACGCGGTTTGCTGGGGAGGGCTGGGGCTCCTTGCCCAGTGGCGGGGGGGATTTTCTGTGCTATTCAATAGCTAGCCGGCAGCAATAAACGAGACCTGCCCTTGGGCAGCTGGCCCACAGGCAGGACGATGGTGAGCGCAGAGGGATGGTGGGTTCGGGCTCCCCTTCCCTCCGACGCGCAGCGAGCCCCGTGCTCGCTCTCAGTTGGGAGCACGGCCCTCCAGCTCCGCCATGCCACCGGCATCGTGACAGGCACGACAGCAGCCAAAGGCGCAACGGCAGGTACGGCCGCAGCCACCTGCTCCAGAGGGAAGAGGCAATCCACCAAAACATCGCTTACACGGACCTTTGCTGGCAGCTGGGGCCAAAAACCCCTGGACTTACCATCGCTTTTGTGTTCAGGGATTACTGTAGCGAGAGATACTCCTTCTTGGTCTGTCTGCATTTTTTTTTTCCTTCTATTTCTCTTCCTTTCCACTCCTCTATGCTACATGGTTATCCCTTACACCCCTTTCCCCCCTCTATTCTTCACCGTATGTAACTCTGACTATAAATCCCTTCCCTAACTCCACTCTTCCCACCAAGGTTGGTGCCTTCACCCCCCTGGGTGAATCCCTCCGGTCCCACTCCCGCCCTTGGCTGGGGGCCGCTGCGGCCCTTTCCAGGCACCACCTGGCAGAGCTGCTTCATTTGCTCCATGGCGGGGAGTTTCTTCTCTGGCTGCTGCTGCTGTCGGCCCAGCAAGTGTGTTTTGGGGCAGTCCGGGGCTGTGGCAGCTCCGACTGCTCCATCCTGTGAGTCCACAATGGAGGAGGGAGAGGGGATGGAGAGATGCAGACTGCGCGTGCATCACAGTCTTTCATTTCTTCCCATGTATCTTCTTGTGTCTCCTATATGGGAGCTCCGATTGTCATTGTCTATATTTATTTAATCCCGCCCCATTTGCTGGGCTATCTGTGCTTGCTACAGTAGTCTGCTGCTGTATTTGGCCAGACCAGATGCCGCTGCCAAGTTGCTCTAAAGCTGCACCCCAGACAACGGCTTTGGTCTATTTTTAACTGCTGGTAAATATTAGGAAAACTGTCTGAGCCCGTAATATTCTTTTTCTAGTCTCTTTTGAATCGTTTATTGCATAATTATCTGCAAAAAGGGAATGGGGGAGAGCTGCCTGTGTGCCCTTTTGTTGTTTTCAGTCTACAGCATTAAGTATTTTCCCTGCTACTCACAGGCAATATTCGATTCTTTTCTTGTCTTCCCAGCCGAAAGGATAAGATAACCAGAGCAGAGCCTTCTGGACCCTCCACTGAAGCAACTTACATCTGCTTATTCCTACATCGGAACAAAGACGTTGTCTGTCTGGGACAAAGCAAGCTTTTCTCTGACGTGTTTGCAGGCAGTCGGAGTTAAACAGGCCTTTATAAAACCAAATGGTACTCAGTGCACCAGACCCGCAGGGTGCCGGAGCAGCAGACCCACCGCGGGGTCAGGCAGCCGGAGGATGGCTTGGGTCGGGCAGGGGCACTGGCATCCTGCAGCCACCGACCCCCCCAGCTCTTTGGAAAGGAGCACTGGGGCTATGTGGGCCCTGTTCCAGGTTACTAGCTGCAGGAGGGAAACCACAGCCAGTGCAGATCATCCTGGTGAGCACGCTGGTCGGTCACTTGGGAAGCTGTGCAGCTGGCCGAGACCCGGCGGGAGGTCGGCGACGTAGGCAGGAATATGGGGAGGGAGGTAACGCCAACTGCATGGACACGCACCTCAGTGCAGCCTCGGGAGAGGGAAGTTAGAGGGGGAGAGCAGAGAGGGTTTCAGCTGTTAGGGCTGGGGCCTCGGGCTCTGTGGGGCTCAGTCCGTGCTCTGCCACTGGCATCCGACATGAGGATGGAGAAGGTGCTCCTTCCTCATCCGACACCACCTCAGCTGGCAGCAGCAGAACAAGGCAGTCCAGGTGGCTTTGATAACAGCTCTGAGGATTTATATTAAAATCCTCTGCTGCCATTTTTAGCTCAGCAAAGGGAACGTAAACAAACACATTTTCCCTACGGCGCAAGTTGGGGTACGGACATGTAACGTCACTTCTTTTAACTGGCCTCGTATCCATGTGCTGTGGCCAGGGCCTGCGGTCCAGCAATGGCCACCTGGGGACTCAGAACACGAGGGCAGTGTCTGTGGTACGTGACATGGGAAAACATCCTGCCAGGAGTTGGGAGAAGTGACCCGCTCTGCTTTCCTCAACCGCTTCTTCGCTGGCAAGGCTGCTGCGCTATCTTCAGATGCCATTGCTCAATTAAAAGCCTGCGCTGTAAATGACTAAGGCTGTGTGCATAAGTGTTTTAAGCAGAAACTGCATGTGTTTCAACAAGCAGCAGAAACAAATGCAATGGCTTCTCAACTACAGCGGAACTGCAGAATAGAACGGCGCAGTATTTTCCTAGTTTTACAGTTCCCTGTGGGTTTCCCTCAGAACGGAACCACGCGTGTGGCTCTGGTCATAGGAGGAATGGCTCGTGATTTATCGAAGAGGCACATACCCTGTGCCACCCCCCACCGTGCTTTTCAGTCACTGACGGCATTTTCCCCAAATTTGTTTCATTCACCGTCACGCAACCGATTTCCTTTTGCGAGCCTAGGTCTTTGACTTTAGAGCTGGGTTTGCAGTTTTACCGATCAGCATTTTTCTCGCTGTCACAAGGCCCGGGGCCCTGCCGCGGTAGGTGCCAGGCAGACACAAACAGAAGGCTGCCGGCAACCCCGGTGCGGTGTGTGGCGGCGGGCAGAGACACGAGCCTGCAGGTCGCAAGCCGCAGGCAGGAGCAACGGCACGCAGGAGAAAATCCTTGTGGGACCTTCAGGGGTGAAGGGCTCGTGGCTGCACTGGGAGCCGCCATCCCCACGGGACCCCTGCGCGGGGGGAGTGGTGGTGGGAGACCTGGCGGCGGGAGAAGAAGAGGAATGATGTTAAATACAGGTGGCACTGGGGAGGGATGCAAAGAGGCAAGGGGATGCCCGGACAGAGGGGACGGGGACGCCATTTTGGTTTGGTGTTTGGCAGGCCGGGGAGGCCGAGGTGGATGGAAGGTGCGGTGACGGCGAGCGGGGACGAGCACAGTGCGGTGGAGCTTTTACAAACTACAGGAGAGTGGGGAAGGGCCCGCGTTCGGAGGAGCCATTTGGGAAAAAAAATGAGCCACCATGGGCAAGCAAAGTGAAGGGCGAGAGGGGGCGGGGGGCTTGCAAGGATCCCGTCCCACAGCCTCCCCGTCCACCGGGAGGGTGTCCCGCCCTGAGGACTGGGGAAGGAACAAGCAGAGGGAATCCAGCAGGATAAAAGAAGAAAACAAAGGTGATTATTAGTGCCTTCGTTTGTTTCAGCCGGCAGCAAGGCACCCGCCAGGGCCAGCCTGGGCAAGCGCCGGCGTGGCCAGTGGCCACCTCTGGGGACCGGAAGGTGAAAATAACAGAGAACACGCGGGATTTTGGTAAAATCTGTGTTGCTCTTTGAAGACTTTTTGGAAGTCGGGTCTTTCCCTCAAAATCTCGGCGAGGCGGGGGG
>JANZLQ010000017.1:13643660-13671709 GCA_026212715.1 Elanus axillaris
ATTTTTTTAAGAGTAACAAGGGTGGGGAGATGAGCTGGTGGGGGGGAGGGTAAGAGTTGAGCTGGTCGGTAAAAGTCTTGCTGCGGACATGGGATCTGTTTCAGATGACCTTCATCGTGAGCAGACAGTATGTGGGTGGTGTTGGCTTTGTATTCTGACTCGTCCTAATAGTCAGTAATCCGATTACATTTAGGTTGACATTGTGGACATCTATGAGTCAATCCGTGAAAGGCAGCGTCATGACAGCGAAAGGTCTACCTGTAGCACCTTGGAGCAGAACGACATTGAAGCTGTTGAAGCGCTTGTTTGTATGAGCTCCTGGGGTCAAAGATCACAGAAAGGTGACATATTAAAGATAAGGCCACTTACGCCCTTCTCAGATTCTGGTGATTTCACAATGCACACTGAGGCTACGTCTGAATTACCAAAGGACTATTTATCTACACTGGTAAGAAAAACATTAATGCAAAATAAATATGCCTGACATCTGGATGTTACATCTCTGCAATGTTTTAACTGGGCTGGAAAAGATACCTTGCTTATGTGTCCCCGTGTAGAATCGTTATAGTATAGCCAGGGCTCTGTGTGTGTGCATAGAATAGCGAGGTGGGTGTGTTGAGTTTGGGTTTTTCTGCTGTTTCTGGAATGGCAAATGTAGGTAGGTGTTTGATCCCTTGTTAAAGCTGGGTATGAAAGCCCTTGCTGACAGGTTATTTAATGTGACAGGAGCACCGAGGCTGCTCTCGGGATGGCTGTTGTAGGCTTCTTGGAGCACTTTGAGTAAGAGTGGCAGAGTGAGCCTGAGTGATTCGGCACCAACTTATCTGCAAGCACTGTATGAAAAAGGTTCTTGATGATGTTTGGCTTCACTCTGGTTGTTACAAGAGAAAGTACAGGTTACCATTATGAAATAGACAATTTAATTAGTTTCTACGCTATGTGTTTGTACATGTAGTCTGCTGTTTCTCCAGAGCATTGGTCTACTCTGGCTGACTAATGTCAGTTGAATCACAATTTTTTTTTTTTGTTGCAATTTATGTTGTAACAAAAGTAGGTATTAAAAAAGGGCTTGGTGCCGTTCAGGTTTCAGATGGTTAAGGCCCATTTCAATCAGTAGGCTTCTAGTATGCACTTATGTCAGGAAAAAGAGCAATAATAGGGGAAAGAGGCTGAGATAGTATGGCAGCTGTTTGACGGACTTCTCTCATACTCCTGCTGCTCTGTGTCTTGAGCAGCATGGGAGATAGGCATGAATTTTCAGTGGTAAAGGAGGAAGGAGAGGTGGTGGCAGCAAGAGAGCACAGAGAGAAACGGATTAATAAGAAGGGAGAGAGCAGTTCCATTTTTCTTTCTCTCAGAAGTAGCCACCAGCTGATGGGGTAATCACTGATAAAAGATCTCGTGCTTGCTGGAAGCTTGAAATTGAAAGAGTACAGTATCGCTCTCTGTTGCTAGTCTGTTTTCTGTGAACAGCAGAGTGCTCGTAGCCTCTTACAGCTGCACCCATTGCTGAGGAGAAGGGAATGAGAGAGGTTTTTTGTAGTGCAGCAAGTAGACGTGCAATGGTTTATGCAGGTTTACAGCTGCCTCCTTGCCTTCCTTTTATTAATATGCTTTTGCGCATATTCAGAATGGCCATCACATGAGGCAAGATATGCTTTAATCACTTTGTCCTTAGAGGCATGTTCTGAGATTCTGGGGAAGGGGTATAATTTTATTTTTCACAGTAAAGATAGTGAAAAAATTGTGCTATGAAATTACAGTGCTGTATGACAGTGTTTTCTTTTTTTGCAGTGCATGACCCCTCCGCACAGCCCTGACTTTGTTGAGATATCAGCTGCTATGCTCCTCTCCTCACAAGTCACTTATTCCAAACCAAAGACTGTCATGGCAAATACAGCTGCCTGCTCAGTCACATCGGCGACTGGTGCCTCTCCCATAACCAAGCCATCTGTTACCAACATGGAGCGACAGTGCAGTCAGAAGCCAGTGATATCTGAATCCTTTGCCCCTCAGCCTTGCAGAGCCATGGCAACAAGCGTCATACGTCACACAGGTGATAGTTCTGCTTACCATCACATTCCTTCTGTGCAAGAGAAAGCAAAGGTAACTTCAGGCTATGGCACTTCCAGAGACTGGTGTGGAGTAGATGACCGAAGATGTTCCAGACTGCCACAGGACACATGTGCAGCGGATGATTTAATTAACAAAACCTCTCCAGTACATCAGCCTTATGCACATGACTCCAGTGATGTTGTGACCAATAAAGGACAACTACCAGTCCGGCCCATTTCGCCACAGACCCACATACCAAAGAACTGTGAGAATGACTTGCAAAAAAGAGCTACCCCTGTGACACCTGCCCCTGTTTCAAGCCCCCAAGTTCTCTGTCAAATGATCCCTTTAAACGGACAAAGCAGTATGATCAATGCCTATGTCAAGCCTTCAACTCCAACAGTTTCAACTCCCATGAAACCAATCTTACCGCAGACAGCCCCGCTCTCTCAGCCTGTACTCATGGGCCCTTCTGTGCCTCAGGGGACTGTCATGTTGGTTCTTCCACAGACTGCTGTCACACAGACACCGCAGTGCCCGCAAACAGTAATGACTGTTGGGAACACCAAGTTACTGCCCCTTGCCCCTGCTCCTGTGTTCATTGCTTCTGGTCAAAGCTGCGCCCCCCAGATGGACTTTTCTAGACGGAGGAATTATGTTTGCAACTTTCCTGGGTGCAAGAAAACCTATTTCAAAAGTTCCCACCTCAAAGCCCACCTTCGCACCCACACTGGTGTGTACAACAGGGCGAGTCCTTGTTGCTCTGGCACTGGCTTGGGTTGGGGTGCTGAAATGCACAGGTTTGGTGGGGAGGGGGTGGGAAAGGGAAGAGGCAGGTGATCGGGAAACTTCTGCTCATCTCGGAGAAGGGAGGAATGTTCATTCTCTGTGGGCAAGCAAAACAAGACAGACTTTGTTCTGAGACCTCGGCTGACCCCATAGTGTTAGCTGAATTTCACATGCTTTAGTTGGAGCAAAGCTTTGTCGTCTGTGTGTGTGTGTGTGTGTGTGTTTAGATTTGAGTGGAGTCCTGCTATCTGGACTAGGGTTGAAATGAATGGTGCAAGTCCCTTTTTTGGGGGCATGGAGAGGTCTGGTGTAAGCAAACCATAGTACAGGTAGTTGGTCTTAATTGTTACATGAGTAAAAGAAAAGAGAGAAAGTCAGAACCTGCACCTTTTTCCAGAGTTTTATTTAGGCTAAATGGGAATGCATTGAGATTTTGGGCTACTGTTAGGAAGCAGAGCTGCTACAGGAACGTAGCAGTTTATTCAGTTACAGAAAGGGAATTTTAAAGGTAGATGAAAATTAACTGTAATTAATGTGAGCTGATTTGCTCCATAAAACCCGGCCACTGTGGAGACAGTATACATGTGTTTTACTTATCCTATTTCTAGCTCTTAAGATCCTGTTAAGTTAAAACTAACTTTGAGTTCTCAGGGACTATTTTTGATGTTGAGGGGTAGGCATAGTGGGAGATTGGTACAGAATAGCTCATTCAAAAGTCAGTCTAATTTTGTTTTTCCTTGGCTTCTTTCCCCTACCCTCTCTTGCCCCACAGATGCTGGGGTTTATTGGATGTCAGCTTCCATGGCAGGATTTGCATCAGTTTGCCAGCTTGTCTTTACGTTTTCCTTTGGGGAAAGAGCTTAACCCCATAGGAAAGTGATAATCCTTGTAAACCAGAGCTCAGAGGTAGAATGATGCTTCTGCTTCTGGCTTGAGAGTAAGTGCAGCAGGCAGCTGAATTAACCTGGCACTACAGGATAAACATAGACTAGCAACAAGCATCTTGCTTTGAGTGTGTACTGCTGCTGACCCGCAGGGAAGCTGTGTGTGTCCCTGTATCGTGATTAAGACTAGGACATCTATGGTAGGGTGAAGCACACTGACCCCTCGCCAGCCAGTCCACGTTACAGGATCAGGAGGCAGAGTAGTTCAGCTTGCTTTTCCCACTGTTCACCTGCATAGGCAGTAGCTAAGTGATACCACATACACCAAATGTAGAACTTTACTCTCAGTATCTGAAAAAAGAACAATACTTCTGTGGGGCTTCCTTTCTGCTGGACACTTTTGTTCTGCTCCAAAGCATAACCATAAATTTGGGTCATGTGGTAGATGTTTATCTTGAGCTTTATGGGGGTTGCAGGCAGTAGATCACGTTGTTCAGGATAGGTCTGATGTTAAGCAGTTGCCCAGCATGAGCAGGAGCTGTTGTGTACAGCCTTCCTGACTGCTGTCATTCCTGGGCGTGCGGGACCCCCCCTAGCTGTCTGCTGGACCTCCAGCTGTGTGGGGATGGCAGGCCAGGCCGTTCCTTGGCAGTACTCGCTGGGGCGATGTGTTTGTGTGTAGGACTGGGTCACTGGAATGGTAGGACTCCGATCCTTGGTTCCAGGCTTCCTGTTTGCCCACAGTATTTTGCTGATAACAGGCAGCAGCTGTAGAGCTGCAGTCACACAGGGATGGGGGCAGGGGTTGCTTCTAGTTCAGTCAGGGGTTAAGGTAGCTTTATGAAGACTCTTTAAACTGGGGTTTTGGACAATTTTAAAAATAGACTTGGTTAAAGAATATTTAAAGAGAGATGAGGGAATAAGTAGAAACAATACCTATGACTTTTCTCTGGAACACAACTTGAGCTTAAGCTAATCTTAACTGCATACATGAGCAGTTCTGTGGAATTCACCAGTTTCTGCAAGGCAGAATTTGAGTTAGTTCTTTGATAAAACTGTAACACAGCTTCTCAAAAGTAAGTTATGCTTCTTTTATGTCCTGCAGGAGAAAAGCCTTTCAGCTGCAACTGGGATGGCTGTGACAAGAAGTTTGCCCGCTCAGATGAACTGTCACGCCACCGTAGAACTCACACGGGAGAGAAGAAGTTTGCTTGTCCTGTGTGTGAGCGTCGCTTCATGCGCAGCGATCACTTGACAAAGCACACCCGCCGCCATACGACCACAAAGAAGATCCCCAGCTGGCAGACAGAGGTTGGCAAACTCAACAGAATTGCCACAGCAGAGAAACCGAAAAGCAGCAGCAGTGCTCTGAGTATGCTCATCCCTGTGCCATCGTCTGTCTGTCAGGGCTAATGAGAGAAAGCTCCTTTTCTACAAACTTCCTGAAGATCAGGAAGAGCTCTGATGGTTGCAACAGAACTGACAATGTTTTTTTTTTTTCCCCCATGTTTGTGCATACTTAAGTTTCCTTCAGTTTAGGTCCTCTGTTAATAGTCCTGTGTGAGAAATCTTACCATATCTTTCCTCATCCCTTCCCTGTTTGTTTTTTTCAATACTTGGGCAAATGCAATCACCAGCACTTCAGGAAAGCAGAACTTTTTGGAAATGATTTTGGCAGTAGGTTAAAAAAAAGTAACTTGTAATGCTTGCTGTTAATACTTTGATGGACAGTAAAACAGGGTGATTTTTAATTTTTATACTAGTATTTTCTATACCAAATATATTTTGTATTTATTCATTTTGGTCTTGATATGCAGGCAAATTACTTGACCTGCATTATTAGGGGTGTGCGGGATGAGACCCAGAGTTTTGGAAACTCCTTTTCAGTAAACCTAAAGAATTGCATTCAGAGCATTTTGTAAACACATAATATTTGATAACTCATAGTGGTTGAGATTTTCACACTTGCAGATCACCAGCCCATTGCAGAATCGGGCTGTTACACCCTCCTTACGCTGGTGACATTGGAGATTTGAGATTGAAATGTATCATCATTTTTGAAACAAAGCAAACCAGAATGACTTTCTTTCAGAAAACAAGTGTTGAAATCCTCAACATTTTATAAATTCATACCCTTTGTAAGTGGAAGCCGTTGTGACTTTTGGTAGAAGTTTGACATACTGGGCATTCCTGAGTCCACACTCCACCGGAGTAAAGTTTGGAGGAGCCAGACTGCTCTGATGGAGGTAGAAGCACAAACACCGTTTAGAAACTTTGACACTAGAAATTACGCTTTACTTGCGGTCCTACTAAACCAGCATATCAAAATTACTGAAAAATGCAAAAATGGAAAGATAACCCATGAATAATTAGCTGGGTCTCTGTTTATTTTTGGTTTTTTTGAGTACAGGAGAAATAGAAAATTGAGGGTTTTCTTATGTATCGTGGATGCTTGTGCACCTTATAGGAAATTGTTCAAGGCTTTCATTTACCTGTATCAAAGCACCAGAAGAAGTACTAATTGTGTCTTGACTTAAGAAATAGCCACCATGTCAACTTGATGATGCTCTTCATGTGGCCTTATACATCTCCACAGTACTTTGTATAAAATCACCCTTTTCTATTAAATGAGATACTCTCCCTGTTGAATGGATTTTCTTTTACACCAAGTGTAAATACAGCTAAGAAGTGGAATCGCTGGCTGCAGGAGTGCTGTGTTGTAATGGCATGGTATGAGTAATAAACCGAATTGCCCGTAGCACAGTCAGACTACTCTATTTCCGTGGTATGGAAGGATGTCCATACATTTTGTAGCAGAGTCGACAGTAGAGCTGTTGTGCTGTGAAGCACCGGGTGTTGTTTTGCTGGGAGGCGGCTCACCTGCTGAATGAAATATTTCTGTAGCGTTTATTCCTTCTGGATTCTTCTCCCTTCAGCCACTCCTGCACTGAAGCTTAGCAGAGCACTGAGGCGGACTATTCTTCCTGGATGCGTGAAATGTGGATAACTAGGAATGCACTCTTTCTTGCACTGCTTTGTTGTTCTAAAATCCCCGTCTTACTTCCTGGTGTGGGCAAAGCATGGTTCTCATCTATGTAAGTGCAGACTTGCTCATCTCAGCTAGCACTCCCCTGAAATTGGCAGAGTCCTGTTTCAGTTGAAAGCAGAATATGTCATTACCTCTCCACTTAAGTCTATAATTATAATTCACAGTAGTAAGTTTTCAAACTGCACTAAATCAGAGTATTGTGCTAAATGTACTGAAGTTTTTGTGCCTGACCTTTAAAACGTCCACACCCTGTTCACTTGACACGTGCTGTAATCCCACTGACAGCAGCGTACATGCTGATGAGTGTCTGTGCATATGCAAACCTCGCTTTGTGCTCTCCAGCGGGCTTGGTCAAAACCCCTGTTCCTGGTAAAGTGGATGCTTGTAGTATAGCTGTTCTCTGTCAATACCTAGTTTTCCAGTTTCGTGTGGTGTAGAAACAGACATTGCTGCTCTTATTTTTTTTTTTTTTCCCCTCAGAAATCCCTTAGAACAAGAAGTTTAACTTTTGGATGCCATTTCAGCATGCTTTTAACTGGGGGAAGAGCATCCTGTCTCAGTCCAGTAGCCCATTTAGAATTTCATTTTTTTATAGACTAACCCTTTATGGTGTTCACTCAAGCAAAACAATTTGGAAACTTGTGTCATAATTTAGTAAATTGTCATGTTAGTTTGTTGCATCATGGTGGGGAAATGAGCTGGAGAATATGGAATTGCAAAAAGCGTGTATTGCATATGCATGTCATGGTGCAGAAAAGTGATGGCTCCTTCTGTTAGGTTTACCTGGCCTGTGATTCCTCAGCCCACTCCTGCAAGGTGTGCGCTGCCTCCTGCCACCTGTGTCTGGGATGTGTGGCTCTTTCCCTTGCGGATGTGCATGAATAGCTGAGCCATGCTGCGGCTGCTCTGTTTGTCCTTTCTGTTCCTTTCTGCTGTGTCAGGGTTATTCATGCATTAAGCATGACTGGGATAGCTGCTCTCTTTGCACTTTACTGCCTGAACTCTACTGTTCAGTCTTCTTATTTTGAGCCTATATTTTAAAGAAATGGAATCACATTTTTGTACCTGTTTTTAACTTTTATTAAATAAAAAGTATGCAGTGTGACTGGTTTTAAATCACCAAAAAATTGTCAGTTTTCAGGTTTCAAACATGTCCATTCCAGAACTACATAAATCCATCTGGATTAGGTTACATATCTATGCCAGTAGAAGACTTTAGGACTCGCTAGTTCACTTATCTGTAAAGGCAGGACTTTTTGGGTCCTGTTGTAAATTGACCAGTGCTTGTCTGTTTACAACTTTACACAATGCTTCTCGTGTATTTGCTGGAATGTGTACACCACTGCCAGGGTTTGGGGTTTTTGCCTGCAGTTGGAAAACATGAGTCTTGGGGTTCATAACTCTGTACTTCTAGCATGGCCTCCAGAAGCCATCAACAAAAGGTGGTGGTCTGAGTGCTGCTCTGTTAGGGTTGCAAGCTGTGTGTGGTGTGAATGCTGGGAATAAAGGAGATGAGAATTTGACTCAAAAGGTGGCTGCATTAGCACTGGTTCTTCCCGTCCCCACATACCTATGCTCTGGCGAGGAAGTGGCTCTGGCAGGCTGGGTGTCACATCCAGACCTCAGCTGGGAAAGAGGTGTCCAGCAATGGTGACAGCAGCAGCAACTACTTTAAATTTTTAAGCACCTCTGCTGTTTCTTTCCCTCTGACCGGTTCCCAGACTGCAGCAATGTTTATTTCTAGCAGCGTCACATTTTAATGGTAGAGAAAGGGAGGAGATGGTGCAATGACACCAGCTTTCTGTCACAGCCTTTCACCGAAAGCTGACAGTCTGCAGTCAGAGCCCTCGGAGAGCAAACTGGGAGTGGTGACTCAAGGCTTTGACCACAGAAGAGCGCATTGTTCTTGCAAGTGTGTGGAAGAGGAGAAGATCCTGTGAATGGCCCTGCTCCCTTCTCTGGAGAGCAACTTGAAGGGAAGGCTTTACTGTGGGATCAGTGCTCTGGCAGAGCAGCACAAAGTTCAGCCCCTGGGCTCTGCAGGTCTCCATAATGCTTTTGTCTCTCAGGGGAAGATGTCCTACCTGTCTGTTCTAACTACTGTTTTTTCAAGGAAGATTTTTCTGAGCATCAAGTTATATCCTAAACAATACCTGTAATTTTTTTACTGATTTTTGTATTGTCTTCCTCACTTTGCTTATGTGAAACATGACAATGGATTTTACAGTTCTGTGCCCATCTTTCTGCTTTTTCTTAGAACCAAGCTGTGGCCTGAGCAGCTGGGAGGTGCAGTCAGTACACATCCTGATGGGGCTGAGAGTCCACAACAGCTTCATTCTGAGGGAAACCAGTTTGCACGTGAGGAAGCCTTCCCAGCTACCCCTGTGCTAACACAGGCATTGTGCGGGCAAAAGCTCTTCTATCTTGTAACCATTCTAAAACATGAAAACTAATAATTTTCTAAAGAAAAATGCATGTGCACTTGAACACGTCCATTGGTTTAATGCTACATTTTGTGGTGAGACCAACATTGCTTTCCTACATGTGATTATACAGCCAAACCTTCAGGTTAGCGTCAGCTTGCCTCATCGTGCTTACAAAGCAATGAGCACCAATCTGCTTGCAGTTAGGATGCTGGAAGTGTGAATCCATCCTGAAACTGTAGTGCTGGGTGGGCAGAGGTGGCCCATGCTGCCGGGTGGTTGCACGCTCCGTGTGCTTCTCTGGCTGAGGCTGCAGCTCCGTCTGACTCTCCATTTCCAGCTGTGAAACCTGTGCTCAACATCCTGTGAATGATGGAGGTGGCACTTCATCTGTCATCTCTTGTGAACAGAATCCTGCCTCAGGGTTGTGTCTGGCTTGAGTTTGTCTGCTGGAATAAATCTTCTAACCAGTTTTGAAGTTTAATCTGTGAGCCTGCCTCCCTGTTTGCCTGCCTTTGGTGGCTGAGGCAGCTTGAGGCAGGCAGGCTATGGCCATGAGAAGGCAAACTTCTTCCATGTGTGCAGAAAGAGTAAATCATGACTCAAAACCCAGTGACCTACAGGCTAAGGAAATGGTGAGATGGTTCAGGAGGAAGCCGCAAAGCCTAGGCCATGTCTGCTCGCAGTCCATGTGGTCCATGGGATTACCTTCCCTGCAGCAAGTGTGTTGGCACTGAGGCATTTTCTTTCCAGATTGCTTTTATCGTCTGTCAAATGCAGCCTTCCTCATTTTCTGCTTCAGTCCTTGAGTGCTGGAGGAGGAAATCGTGTGACTTTTACACCCTGATGTGTGCAGGCAGCCATGGACACAAAATACACATGCAGAAAACTTGAGGAAGCTGGAGTATACTCTTTTCTGGGACAGTTTTTCCTAGATGGGAAGAATACCTTAGGCTTAATTTTCTCCCTCATAGTGTCTCTCGAGTTTAGAGCAATTTCTTTTCTGTTGGTTATCGTTGTCCAGATAAACCCACTTCACCCTGTGCAAATAATTGCCATGTCCAGAGTGGTGGAAAAAAACCAAACCCTGTTGTGGATGCAGCCCATGCCAGGCAGCCAGTGCTCCACCTGCCCTTCCAAGTGTGGTGGGGAGTTCCGGCACGCTCCAGGGCTGCACCTCGTCCAGGGCAGCAGCTCCCTTTCGGCGCTGGGGGCGAAGGGGAGGCGGGCAGAGTGTGTGAATAGTTTGGCTGAAAGCTTGTTGGGGTTTGATCCTCAGAGAAGGAGGTTGGGAAGAGCATCCCTGGGGGGGTGAGGGTGCCACCTTCCTTCCTCCTCTGATATTGTGAAGGCAAGTAGCTGACAGCAGGGTGCTGGACATGATGCATCAGGGGACTATTAGTTGCTTTGCTCTCGGAGGTCTTGGCAATGGGATGCTGGCAGAAACACAGGTACGGGGGCTATCCTCGTATACACTGGGCAGAAGGACTGGCATTCAGCATCCCAGAGCCAGAGATGGACTACGAAGACCTCCTGTCCAAGGAGCTACGGTTATGGTGACCAGCTGTTCTTTGCTGTTCTTTGTTGTTTCCAGCCATGTCACCCAAGCATGGAGCAAGTCACAGCTTTGTTTTCCCCACTCAAGTCTACCTACAGCTCCCAGCTGGATTCCTGAAGCTTGTGGGAGATTTTACACGGTTACATACGAGGTAAAAGACGACTCGCTTCCTAAAACTGCTCCATCACTGATATGTTTTCTTGGTTGCTCTTTGGGAAAGAGTTCTGCCCATTTTCTGGGCTACTGAAAAGGCAGAGCTCTGCATCCATTGCAGTGCTGCCAGAAAGAAAAGGCATCTACAAAGAAGGGGGAAAAAAGGATTCAAAGTATTTGCTTGCATGTGAAAAACCCAGATTTTAGTTAAACCAAGAGTCTGAGTAAGTGTGCATATTGGTTCTTTAATTTCAGGTTCATTGGTTTCATTTTTTAAGAACTTGGTTTCAGTAATTTAAAAATTATGGCTTTAGTGCTTTCACCATCAGAACCTTTTGACTGAAATCTTGTTGCACAGCCAGGTAAGAAACCTCCAGAACTTGTGGAAGTCACTAAGCTCAGAAGTGGCAATATCTGTTTATACACTAAAGAGTAATTTTTCATGATTACCTGAAAGAATTACCCTCTTCAGTTTTCTTAGCAAATGTGGTTTTGCCTCATTTAAAAAATAGTAGTAACAGGAGGTATATATAGACAGCCAGCTGGCCAGTGAGGCTCTCTTACTCCTTTTGGACTGGTGCAAAACACGGTGTGTAGCATTTGTCTTTGTTAGCTGAATAATGCAGTAATTTGGTTAACATGCATGGCCTCTTGCTGTTTTATTAATGGGGATTAATAGTGTTGGCTCAAAACCTGTGCTCAGCTACCCTGTCTTATTCTGTGTGTATCAGACCAGGAGGGTAGTTTCTAAAATGATGAACCAGAGACTCCCCAGAACCCTATTTAAATCCAGCAGAACTGTTTTGGGGAGAGGAAGAAGTACTGGCAAGCCAAACCATCTTTTGTCTTACAAGCAGTTGCAATTTGATGGTGGTTATAGAGGAATACAAGGAAAAGAAAATAAACTTTCTGGTAATTCAGCTGGTGGGATGTCAGGATTCACTGCCTGAGATGTGAGAAAGTGATCTTTGTAGTGCCATTGTCCTTTTTTTTGTTAAAGAGCAATTAATTCAAGAAGTTTCCCTTGAAATTAGTAGTGGGCTCAGATACTTCTTCAAAATGATTACTTACCTGCAAATGATCTAGTGTCCTATTTTCCCCAAGAAAAGGATGGATCAAAAGAAGGGTTACACTGAGTCCAGGTACTTAAACAGTGCAATCGTGCCTGCCTAGGTACCAACCCCACTGCCACCCTCCCGTTTTTCACGCACTGTTTGGCATGGGTTTGATGCAGATGGAGGAGCACAGTCCCTGACAATTCCTGGGCAGACTGGGGAGCTGGTTTTGTATCACCATCCCCGTTCTGTGTGGTATGAGAATAAGACAGCTGGTTGTGAGTGGTTCTGTGCTGAGCTCCGTTTCACAGCAGAGAGAAAGCCTGCAAGACTGTGGCACAGTTTGAAGCCCCTCTTTGCACCTCAAAACTTCTCTCTCCCACCTTTGCCCTGGTGCAGTGACTGTCCCAGTTGCATCGCTCCCTTCTGGACCTTCCCGTGTTCCTGTGGCTCCTCCTTTTCTCTCAGTGATGCTGACAAGCTTACCTGTGAAACCCACCGCACCTTAGTTCCAGGTGCAGAAATGTGCTTGTCCTTTGGCTGTTTGATAAGCTAACTTTGTAATGAAGCTTAGTGGTTTGCTGTGTTCAGTCAAGAGAGGTGTGTTGCAGCCTAGCAAAAATATGTTCAGTTTAGAATTTTTTTGGATAGTCACTTTCTGCAAAATTGTTAATACTTAGGCTTTCCTTTAGGAGAGCCTGAAATGTGTTGTAGAGCTGTTACCTGGGCCAGTCACCAAGTGCAGCCTCAGAGAGAGAAACTCTGGGAGGGGAGACGGGCAGAGGACCTTGGGGGAAGGCAGAGCCCCAATCCCTGCCTGAGCTGCCCACTCTGCCCTGCCTGCTGGCATTGCAGCACGGTCTGACAGCAGTGTGGCTTTCCTTCTGGTTTGCTGTGCCTCTGGAGGCCACCCAAAAGGATGGCAATATGTGACGGGGGAGCTGCAGCCATGCTCCTTGAAGCATCTCCCTGCATGTGCCCGAGACTCTGGGGACCTCAGCACAAGGAAGGTCCTGGCCAAAAGAATGAAATCCAAATTGAAGGGAAATCTAAACCAGTGTGGTGATTACAGCAAGACAGGATATGGAGTACCACAGTCACCTATGGTGCTGGAGTCAGCAGGTCTCCTGTGTTTTTCCTGCTTTCCACAGGCACATTCTGCTCACCCTCCTGAAAACTAATACAAGCCCTGGGAGATCTGGCCACTGACACTTGACATGCTACAGAGAAATTGTGTTCCTGCCACAGCTCGACAGCATTAGGAGGTCTAAAAATGACTGTTCCTGCCAAAAAATTAAAGAGCTATCATTTAAAACTGGATTTTTTTCAGGAGGGTTGGAGAGCCCTTGCTCCAGAGGGCCCACTCGACTTCCCCCAAGCTATGCAAGGGCATCTGCTCTCTACTCTGGCTACTTCTGGGCCACTGAGGTATCACAGAATCATAGAACGCTTTGGGTTGGAAGGGACCTTAAAGATCATCCAGTTCCAGCCCCCCTGCCATGGGCAGGGACACCTTCCACTAGACCAGGTTGCTCAAAGCCCCATCCAACCTGGCCTTGGACACTGCCAGGGATGGGGCATCCACAGCCTCTCTGGGCAACCTGTTCCAGTGCCTCACCACCCTCATCGTAAAAATTTTCCTCCTTATATCTAGTCTGAATCTATCCTCTTTCAGTTTAAACCCACTAGCCCTCGTGCTAACAAAGCGCCCAGGCTGCTGTGCTGGGAGCTCTTGCATCCGAGCTTGCGCAGGTCTGTGGGAGGCTGGCTCCCTTTCTGCTGCCCACCTCTGCGGGCTGCCTGGCCCCTCCTGAGCCCTCGGGCAGGGCGCAGTGGCCAGCCTCGCTGACGGCTGCTGCAGAAAAGACAACTGGAGCGCGAGTATGTGTGCCAGGGGTGTAATCGAGTGTCTGCCCTGTGGCATCCCTCCTGCCATCCTCCAAGGATGTGTTTTGCTTGGTCTCTGCAGGTACTGTAAGACAATTCGCCGTGTAAGCTGGAGAACCTTTTTCACAACAACACGTTATGCCTTTACTGAGGGTTACATAGAATACTGATGCATTTATTTCTGTTTCACAGATACCGGGAATTACAAAGAAGTTAAAATACAGCATCTCAAAATGTGTCCTGCTCTTCCCTCATGCATTTACCCAGTCTATGTGAAGATTTCATCTGATGTCTTTTATCCTTCAGCTGAAGACAGAAACAAGGTATTTTCCTACTTCTGATAATAAGCAGCTACTCATAATATGTTAAGATGCAGGTAAAATAAAGGCAGAAACCCTAAAATACCAGGCTTCCCTGTCAGGGAGCACTGAAAATATACCGTTTTCTTTGGAGAGCTGACTTTCTGGTTTACTTTCCAGTCAGCCAGTGGTAAAATGTAGTGATTTTCCTTCTAGGAAGGCCAGGATGGATCATTCTGAAAACCAATCACAAACAGCTGCTCTGCAATAGGGTGCAAGTCCCTCTCAAGATGGATGATTGCTGGCCGCAGCGAGGCAGCCCCAGGGACATGCCTCCTGCTTTTGCTGGAGGATCCATGCCAAGGAGCCCCGGGTATCACACCAACACTGGGATCCCACCCCAAAGGGATCGTACAAATCCTATGCTCCCTGATGGCTCCCAGGAGCCTTGTTTGCTTAAGTGGTGGGATTTCAACTCTGGGATGACACTGCATACGTACTGGATGGTGGGCTCACTCCCCTTTTCATCTGGCATCCCATGCTGGGGAGAGGACCTTGTTCGAAGAGTCAGTGCCAAATTCAGACCTGGGCTGGAGGCTTGCACAGCACAAGGAGTGAATTTGACCTGTTTTAAGTGGCAGGAACATGTATTTCATGCAGCTACCCCTTAGGTGAGATCTGAGTCAAATGATTTTACTGCTTTTTTTTCCCCTGCTAAGACAAAACAAGATCTTCCTTCAAAGCACTATGTCTCAACACTTCTATTCTAGTGTAAATACCATTTAGAAATGAACTTCTAAATATTGATTTGCAAGACGAATGGGTCCCTCTTCCAGCAGCACCGATCAGAAATCAGCAGTTGGTGAGGATCTTCACACTCTCACTCAGAGATGGTCAGGAGGGGTTTTCTCCTCCGTGCTTCCCAAGCAGCCACACTGCTTATCATGCTTCACCTCCCTTCATCACCCACCTCTCCAGGTTATTTTGTCAGCAGCAGTTTTAGTCCAGCTGGGCCTCCAGGAACATGCTTGAAGTTCTCGTGACATGGGGTTGGGTTCAGCGGCAGTACTCCCGCTCGATGCTTGCCATGAGCTCCTCCTCTGAGTAATCGTATGATATTGTGGACTTCCCTGCCAGCTTCTTGCTGTTCCTCTGTGGGCATCTGCCAGGGAAGGGAATGAGTTATTGGTGTCATGAGAGAGAATCAAGCTCTGAAGACACAAGACAACCCTTACTTCATTTTTTTGTGAATGGAAAGATTGAACTGCACACGGCTTGCTGAGACACAGATACTCTGTCATGTCTAGTTCCCATACCCCACAGGCACATCGCTTGCTGACATTTGCTATCACTTGGCATCTATTTTAGTCTGCGAGTTCATTACAGTACAGTCCTTACAATGCTCCAGATCAAATTCCCAGAACCTTTCGGTGAGTGTAGGTTCAAGGCCCAGTTAAAGCACTGCCTAACCTTTACTCTAGTTACTAGTTTTAAGCTTTTATGCAGAAAGGTATTGTTTGTATCTGTAAGGAAATTGAGTTGCAACCAAAATATGAACTCGGCCACCTCAAACTGCTCTAACAGTTTTTTATTTATTTGCACATCAGCACAACTCTCCCATGAGTGGGAACTGATGTACAATTCAAGGGACAAAGGGAACTGGCATGGGTTTTATCAGTATTATCAGAGGTGGTTTATGTTGGGTACGAGGGAAATCTGTCCCTATCTTCCTGATGGAGGACAGTGAAAAGTCTTCTGCAAGCTTTGACCACTGTAGCTCGCACTGCCAAACAGGTCTGCTTGATCTTGCCCTCCAGGACTCAAGAGACGAGACAGCAGCTGACAAGTGAGTGCTCCTCCTTGACCTTGTATAGAACTGGGAGGTGAGCAACCCAGGCCAGCATGCTAGTCTTCTCTGGAAGTTGGGGCATGTGGCTCCATGAAATGGAGGTAATGGTGAGGTACTGAGCTAAGTGGAGACTTAAGTTGGTAAATCCAAACTGTAAAGTTCTCTGTCATGCCATGTCAACTGAGATCAGTGGGCTTACTTTGTGGCCATCCACTGGTGGAGTACAAATAAGCAAGAAAGAAATGTTTTTTTATGGCAGTTTGTTGGTTGCCAAAGAGGAGAGATTTTCATATCCAATAGCATGGCTCTGACTCTGTTCCAGACTTGTTATGTAGCATCTGTTGACCTACCATTTCTCTAAGGATGAGATGTCTCTCATCCTTGGTCTTGCAGCTGGGATGAATTTGGTCACTAGCATCCTTCAGTGAAAAAACTGAGGACTTCTTTATTAGATGAAATCACAGAAGCTGCAGCAAGGCAGTAGTAAGTAAATGTAGAATCAGAATCAAAGCAAAGAGCCCTGAAATGCTTTTCTAATGAAACTTTGTCATATAGAGGAGGTGCTTTCATAAACCCCCAGCTGTCTTTGACAGCCAAGAACTGCTCTCCTTGGGCAAGGGAGCATCTGCAACGTTCCTCAGATAGGCAGCATCCAGTGTCCTGCCACTGTCACCAGGGAGCAAATGGCAGCAATGCAACCTCTCCTCTGTTCTCATCCATCCAGGTCAGAAAGGCTTCTGCCCAATCCAGCTGCTCTGACCTAGCTGTGTTAACGCCGCACTCCCTGTGTGTCAGAAATAGTTTGGTGTTTTTCCTGGAGCCACCTGATGCTGGCATGGCAGCTGTGTGTGTGTCCTACACTTCTTTACGCTGCACCGTGCCCTTGATGGCAAGTTCTACTGGCAGCAAGTTGGATTTAGCAAGCAGACTCTTCTGCTTAGTTCTTTTGTTCATTTTTCTTCTTCTGATGGACCGTGAGCAATCCAGTTTCCACCGCAGTAAATGAGAGCTGGGAAGAAAGCTAAAAGTCCAAGAGTTCGAACCATACAACAGTAGCTATAAAACAAATTCTTTGTAAGAATGGGGAAAAGGATATGTAGAAATCTGGCTTAAACACATAATTTATTGATTTAAACTCTGCACTGTGACAATCCTTGAACTAATTTTATATGACGTGATGAATTAGAAGCAGAGCTCTTGGCAGCTTGCTTGCAGGCTCACAGAAGAGTCATTGTTTCTCTTAGCGGTTACATAATTTCCCACTGTTAATTATTCTTGATGCTTTGGCTTGCATGGTGACCTCCAAGCATGGGAGAAAATCTCCAGGTAAAATTCAAACTCATTGAAACATAAATGTGCTTTTATAAAAACAAAAGCAAGCCCCCCTGCCATGCACATCCCAGAGCTGAGGGGAAGAGAGAGGGCTGTGTTTTTTCCAGGAGGAAAGTAAAACCAAGTTACCGCTCATATTCTCTCTCTCTCCCTATTGTTGCGGCAGAGTTCTGTATCATATAATATGGAAAAACTGAAATAAATTTAAAAATGAACAGTTCGATCTAGATAAAAAGAGAAACTTCTGCACCCTGAGGACAGCAGGCTGAGGAACAGGCTGTGGCTGCACAGGCTCCATCCTTGGAGGCTTTCAAGACCTGATGGGACAAAGCCCTGAGAAGTCTGGCCTGACCCGTCTTGGAGTAAAAGACCGGACTAGAGATCTCCTGAGGCCCTCCCAACCTGAACCTTGATCCCAAAGGCACATGGCTGCAGCTCTGCTGCCAGCTGTTTCTGCTGGTCCTGGAATTGAGAGGCTGTAGCAGGGAAATCCCGAGTGGAGGATGTGGGCAGGACGGGAGCTGGTGGACAAGAAGGCTGCTCCTGCCCTCCTCCAGCTGCTCCAGAAGGAGAGGAAGCCCCTCGCTGCTCTCCTCAGCGCGCAGCCAGGGCTGCAGATCAGGGCTGGCAATCATGCTGAATCCAGCTGAGGGCTGTTAGGTTTTCTGATTCGGAAGATAACTTTTCAAACCCTAGATGTTCTGGAGGAGGAGAGAAACCTGGAAAGGAGCAATGCTGAGAGGGAAAGAGCTAGCTGAAAAGCATATGAGAGGGGGATCTGCAGCATGGCAGGACAGCAAAGAAAGAAAGGCCAATGCAACGCCATCAAGATTACTGTGCAGACTTCTGGGTATCTCATTACTAAGAAGTTATTAACAGCTTGGAGGGAGTTTAGAAAGCAGCAGTAAAACTGATTTAAGGGGCTAGAGCAAACCAATTTAGGAAAGAGGAAAGCAAGAAATGTGCTCCGTTTCAGCTAAAGGCCTCTCTGTGTTTAAAGATTATTAAGGGAAGGAGGAATTTTTTTTTTTTTTTGGATGGAAAGACAATGAACTATGTAATGAGGCGAAGGAAATGCAAAGGGTAAAATTAGACCAAAAGCGAGCCAAGAACCACCTTTGAGCAAGACATGGGGCACAGCATGCCAACCTCCCCAGCATCAGGGATGGCTGGCAGTGCCGCATCCCCGGTGTCAGGCAGCCGCCTGGTGTGGGACAGAGCTGCCTGTGGGCTCTGGCGACAACGTCCCTGGTGAGTGGCGAGGGTGACCAGCTCCGAGGCAGAAGCCTGAGTTAAGTGACTGAAAATTAGGCTGGTGTAAATCTAGGCCAGTATTTTTTATCGTTTTGCTGAAGATGGGAAAGTCCAGGGTTAATCATTACAATGCCTTCTGCAAGACCTTGCAGCTGAAAAATGGGTCAAAACAACGCCCCAGTAACTCTGCCAGTGACATGAGCCTTGGCAGCAATTATAAGATCATTACAGCGTTCCTGGGCTGTGTCATCTCACCCATAGGACTACCAGATGCTAGAGAGCTGTTCCCAAAAGAATTGTAGGGGGAAAGAGAGGTAACACAGCACGATCGGGAACACATCCAGGTGTGTTCCCATGTGCATCAAAGGTATTTATTAGGCCCTGGTTTAGATGCTTATGTGGTGTCACGCAGGCATGTTTGCAGTATGGGAGGTGCACACCTACAGCATCTATCTTGTGTGACTGCTGTCTTGGCAGATAGTATTAAGTCTCCACATGTATTTTTAATTGTCCTTGCTTGACATCTCTTTCTTCTTTAATTTGCTTTATGGGAATTGCTTCAGTCAGCAACTCTATCAAGACAAGGCTGATTTTTGCTGCTTGTAACATGAGGGTTTATCTAGAATAATTCTAGCTGCAGAAACATGAAGGATGAGACACCTACACACATAACTGCTGTTTCTGGGGCTTGATTTGATTCATTTTCTTCAAAATGCAGTTTTGCTGTGCGCTGGACCATTTCCAAAAAAGTATTTGCATGCAGTTCTTGCCAGCAGAAATTGCAGCCCTGCTTATCACGGGCCGCCCAGGCACTTCAGATGTGAGCTGCACTATGGGGCTCTGCAGTGGGTATAAAGTAAATGTTATCTAAATGAAAATAAGCTCCTGCTCTGACATCCCAGATCAGAAACCAGTTTCTGCTGTCTCAAGTCTTCACTTTGCATGTCAAAGAGGGAGGGAGAAGGAAAGCCTTGGCAGGGGGTGAGGGGCCAGCAGGAGCCTGGGGCTGGGGAGCTCGGTGGGGAACTGCAGCTGGGCTGGTTGGGCACCCCCAGAGGAGGCTGCTCGGTTGCCGTCATAGCCCAAAGCCCACTGAGGATACTGGAGAGCCCAAGAGAGGCTACGATCCCCATGACAGCACCTGTACGAGCCTCGCTGTTGGGAATGCCGAGGGCAGCTGTGTTTTCCGAGCACTCCGGAAACCAGCAGCCTTGCCACGTGAGCTCCCTGCCAGCTGAGAGGGAGAGGAGGAGGGAGAATGGCAGCTGGCACCTGGGCTCTCCTGTCACATCCAACAGCATTGCTCAGAGTTAGGAGGTCACACAGCCCGACGGCCAGGATCGGCAGATTAGTCTGCTCTCAAGTGCTGCAGGAGCAGAGGGGCTGGATGACAGTCAGAGCGTAATGTTGAAGGCAGTTGCTCTTTAGTGTAAGGAGATGATATTTTAAGATGGTTTTTCAAGCCTTGTTGTTTCATCTGTGTTTCTTTAACACATGCATCAAACTGTTCCCATTGCTCTTGGTGCAGGCAGACTGGGAGGTGCAGTCTGCTCAGTAGCTTTTGCTTGTGGAACATTTCAGATTTCTTTTGTTTGGCAGCCACTGCAGTAGGTCTCCAGCATTCCCCTGTCCCTGAGGGACACTTGTGTCTCTAACTGGTGTAGCATGGGAGTGTCTCCTGGGATATCTCTTATGATTCCTGGGGAGCAAAGAGATGCTATTCTCCTTTTCTATATGCTGCAGAGCCCACAGATGACCTGTGGGTGAACCAGGACCTGAGCTACTCCTTGGAGCAATCCTCCCCAGCTTTTCACAAGCTCCTTCAAGGTGCCTCTCTGACATGTGGACATCCTAAATTCTGCATTGCTCAGGACCAGGAATGAATCTCTATACTGTACTTGAGCTGGAGCCTGAATCTTTTCAGGCAGCACAGCTCCTGGATTTTGTTTTCATTGGCAAACAGGTAAAGAACAGAATATTTAGGGCTATAAACCATTTCACACCATTCCCACCTCTCTTTGGCACAGTGGGAGGCATGCAGGAATAACTTTCTCCTTTATGCTCCCTTTGTTCCAGCTGCTTTCTCCCCCTGAAGATATAACGAAAGCACAGGGTACTCACTGATGGTCAGCATTGTTGTTCTCTGGGCCTGGTGGGCTTCTGGTTGACAAAGCCTGGGAAAGAAGAAAAGTCAAATATTTTAGTTACAACACTTTAAAGTCGAGGGAGGTGATTCTCCCCCTCTGGTGAGACCCCACCTGGAGTCCTGCATCCAGCTTTGGGGTACTCAGCACAGGAAAGACATGGACCTGTTGGAGTGACTCCAGAGGAGGGCCACAAAAATGATCAGAGGGCTGGAACATCTCTGCTCTGAGGACAGGCTGAGAGAGTTGGGGTTGTTCAGTCTGGGGAAGAGAAGGCTCTGGGGAGACCTTACTGCAGCCTTTCAGTACTTAAAGGGGGCTTATAAAAAGATGGAGAAAGACTTTTTACCAGCACCTGTAGTGACAGGACAAGGGGCCATGGTTTTAGACTGAAAGAGGGTAGGTTCAGATTGGATGTAAGGAAGAAATTCTTTATGATGAGAGTTGCCCAGAGAGGCTGTGGATGCCCCATCCCTGGCAGTGTGCAAGGCCAGGTTGGATGGGGCTTTGAGCAACCTGGTCTAGTGGAAGGTGTCCCTGCCCATGGCAGGGGGGTTGGAACTGGATGATCTTTAAGGTCCCTTCCAACCCAAACCATTATTTATTTCTACAAAACCTATTTCTGTCTATAGTGGGTTGTTTTAAGCCCCCAAATAACCTCTGTGGAGACAATACAGATAAAAGAGAGTCCCCTTTACTAACTACCGTTCTGCTTGCTTTGTTTCAGTGTTCAGGGCAGCTGGGAGGCTGCAGGCTACAAAACCAAAATCACTGAATGTTAACTCATTAAACCTCCCAGTTTTCCCATGAATATGCACTGCCCTGCCGGCTGACAGGCAGCAGTATGAACATACCTGCTAAGGAAGGAATTTACAGCAACGTGGACCCAATTCTTTTCACCTGACAAAGCCATTTCCCTGAACTGATCCATCTGGAGTGAAACATCCACCTTCCCTATGCTGGAAGCCCACAGGTTTCCAATGGGGCACCAGGGGGGCAACCAAAGCCAAACCTAATGGTGTTTAACATGGGAAGATGATGGGACTCTGTGTCTGTCTGAGCCCCCAGCTGGACCAGTAATAAAATGAACCTGCTGCAGCCACGTGCTACTGCGAAGAATATAACTTTCATCTTTTTCTACTTCTTCACTGTACTCTCACAGGGAAAGGGAAGGGGACAGGGACAAGGGCTGTGGCTTTCCACAAAACTAGACCCATTTGGGCTTGCCATTATTTTTTCTGAGCTGCAGTCCTAAAGCTGGTGGGCCTCCTTCACACAAGTTACCTTGAATCTCATGATGTCACTAACAGATGTTAAATGGGTAGCACACACAACCGGTGTGAGGACTTGGCTTCCAGAAAACAGAAATGAAAAGTTATTCCATCAGTGTGGAAAAGAGGAAAAGAATTTTCTGTACAAGAAAAAAGGGAAGTGAAGGAAACAGGGAGTGGTGTGGAAAAGCTTACAGCTCAGAGCCATCGCCTGTACATCTGCTGTTTGGTGTTTTTACAGGGCTGGATGGGATCAGGCGATCCCTCAGTAAGATCACGTATCTGCTCTTGAAACAGCTCAAACTTGTGCTGCCTCGAGGTCCAGCAGTGCACGGGACTGGGGCTGGTAACTGTGGGAGCTATGGAGGGGAGATACTGCTCTATAGGCAGTGCCAGTACAGGAATGATGGCTTCATACAGTTTTGCACTGATTTAAATCAGTTGGTATCAGTCAGGCTTGTATGTGCCATCCACTGGATAGAAATGTCCACCTGGGTGTCTAACTGCTGTTATTGCATGGCACATGATTTTCATTTCAGAGATGTTTTCACTGCACTCCTTCCTTAGCTGTTTCACATGTGGAGGGACGGGAGTTGAGGTTTAAACACAGCGGTCTCAGACACTGCTGGGCAGGGAGGTGCTCAGCAACAAACTCTTCGGCTCTTCCCTGCTTCTTGGGTGGTCTTTGTGCTGCCGTGGTCACCTTTGGCTCCCATACTTGAGTGGGTGAGATGGGGGGGGCTGCAGCAAAGACACCTCTCATGGCGCTGGGTCAACATCTCTTCCTTAGGCGAGCCCTAAGTAGCTTCCATTTCTGGGGCTGGGAAAGGTGTCTGCTATTCACGGCCTTTCCCCTCCTAGCTGCTTGCTGAAAATTACAAACTAAATCTCTGTGAAAGACGTGTAACATCTTTTGATACCTGTTAAAAGGCACTTCACTTCCTTTCAGAGGAGCCCCCGCCCTTTGGCAACACTTTGTTTTCTCTGGAAGAGCTTGAACTGTTCTAGAAACAGCTTCTGGCTCCAAGCGGAGATGAGGCTATGTGAGAATGCTGATGGTAAGGGAAGAGAGTTCCCGCCTGTTTTTTTAGCATCGTTTCTTGGCAATCTCCCACAAGCGACAAGAGCAAGCGCCAGTGCCAGGAGGATGCTGTGCTGAGCTCTCAAGGCTGACTTCTCCTGGGAGCACACCCCACAACGCAGCCCCTCATCCTCATCATCACCATCACCCACCGGGTGACTGCTGCCGCCCCGGTTTCCTTCCACCAGACAAAGAACATTATTCATCCTCAGCACCAAAGGGAATACAGTTCTCCAGGAGTGCTTTGATGCTGCTCTTCCCACAGCGAGCACCCAGCTTCTAACACTTCTGGGCAAAGGATGGGTTTGGATCATTGTAGGGAGGGGTTTGAATTGTACAGTAGGTTGTCTTTTTTTCTTCCCTTGTGGCTGACTCCTCTGAATTACGAGCTGTACGTGTTGCGTGGGTGGAAGACAGAATTAATTAGTCATCAGGACAGAGCAGCTCTGGTTAGCAAAATTTGCTTCTCTGTGCAAAATCAGCTCCCACCTTCTCCAAGGGATCTGTCAGCAACAACACTTATTTCCCAAGAGAACTCAGCATTGGCACAGGTAGATATCTGCCAACATTTAATCCGGTGCGTGAGGAAAAAAGCTGTGGCGAGTAAAAACAAAAGGCACCTCCAGCCTCTGCCTTTCCACCGCCGTCAGAGCCTACGCGCTTCAGGAGCTGCTCCTTGGTCCTCTGGGCGAATGACGCCCGGCTCTGCGATGCCCGAGTGACACCATGCGCCAGGCAGCAGCAGGATGGGGAGCACCGGCTGTCACGGGCAGCGAGACATCACAAAAACTGACCCCACCCAGCCCAGTCCAGATTGCTGCGATGTGTAGGCTCCAAGTTCAGCAGATAATTAGTATTAGCCCTTTATGTGGGTTAAGATGATGCACACGTCACAACACTTTAATATTATGGGTTCCTATCCTACAGCTAAATAAGTAATTGCTGGCCTGGTTGGCCTATGCCCTGTTAAGAGATAAATGAAGTCAGCTTCTCCTTTCTGCAGCTTGCAGTCATCTTTTTATTACTCATCCAGACCACAGCGCGCCTCCTTGTTTTCCGCCCTGTTCCTAGCGTAGGCATCTCGTGCTGGGGTCTGTTGTGCTACAAAGCCCCACACCTCCCCCTCCTCCAAGTTTAAAGGCTTGGATATTAAGCTCACCCAGGATGTACTTGGGTTTAATTTAATGTGATGAGATGTGAGGTGGAGTGGCTTAACAGCCGTTGCATACACAGTTCAGCCATCCTTTACGTTAGGGCAGCGGCTCCTGGGAGCAAGGCAGAGCAGAGAGCTGGAAGCAGGAGCTATTTCTCCCTACTGTGTGCATGAACCAGCACTCCCTGAGCGCAGCTTCCCCCGGCCCGCTGCAAGCTGTGGCTGGTGTTCCTCACGGTCCCGCCAGCCCTTGCCTGCCATGCTCCCTCCCTTCTCCCTCCGGCAGCTCTAGCTGCTGCGGGTGAGCTGGGTGAGAACACCCTCCTCTGGGACCCGCAGGGCAATCTGGAACCGGGCACCTTCAGAGGCTCTGAGATGCCCCCGAGCTGTGTTGAAACCAGTCAACTACAGTCTTGACTATTAAAATCACATCGTCTCCACAACTGGGTGGCCCATTTCAAGCTGACTCTTAACGATGGTCCCTGTGCTGGCCCCTGAACTATGGCCAAGTGTTATTTGGGAGGCTGCAAGTTGGTCCTGGCAAAACCATGCCAGCTCAGCGGGGCAGACCATCGTGGTCCAATGCCAGGCAGCTCCTACGGCAGAGTTTACCAGTACAGATATAGCCCTGAGATATCGTGGAGTACAGATATCGACCCTGAGTGGTCCCATTATATACAGGGGAGCCTCGAGAGTGGCTGAGCCACCTAAAGTATAAACAGGGGAGCAGTGTGGTCCCACGCCAGTGCTCATCCGCTGGGCCGCGGTTTCATAGCGTGGCTTTTCTGCAGGATATTAAGCTAGTACCTCCTTCCCTGCCTCTGCTCCTCTCAAATCCCTCTGCACAAAAACCCTGTGAAGTGGACCAGAGGACCGGTGTGAGCTGAAATAAAAATCCCCCCCCCCCACTGGAGAGGAGGGAGGCGATGTCAGCCAGAGCACATCGCAGATGCCGTTTGCCGCAGAGCTGCTGACGGCTGAGCTAGTACAGCAGAAGGGCAGCACCCTCCAGCGACGCCAGCAAATGATGTGTGTGGCTGAGCCAGTCACCACTGGTGAAAACAGTCTCTCATGAACCCGCTGCTGGAGTTATCCCTGGCAAAAAAATATAATCTATCTTACCTAACGTGTCAGTAGGTACCAAACAGGATGTATAGCCCCAGCTGCATCCCAGGCACAGCACTCCCAGCCTTGCTCCGGTCTGCAGCAACATCCTCTGGCCAGCGAGGGAATTAGGAACAGGCGGTGGATGGGAAGTGAGCAGGGATGTGGGGACTTCCTACGCTTCCCCTCTCCTGCCAACTAAAACACCAGCTCCCAGCTATTCTGCGCACGCCCTGTGCTTAGTTTTTAGATCAGGAATGGTTTCAGGGCAAAAGCGACCCATGCTCTGCCAAGTGATGTGGGGGGAAAAAACCCTAGTCAGCAGTTTTCCAAGCCCAGCTGCAACACAGCTGTGCTGGGAGGGTGACACTGGCTGAGGGGACAGCACAGCTCGCTGCTTGCTGGGCTCTGGTGAAGTTTCAGGTGCTTTTAAAAAGACAAGGAACATAACATGAGAGAGAGGGAGACCTTTTGCTCAGCAACCGCCAGATCCATACCTGGACATTAACTGCAGAATCTGAAATAATCTGACTTTGGACTTTTCACTTAGCTGCTTCCCTAGTTTGGAGCTCAAGGAGTCCCAGATACTCATCTGGAAAAGACCTTTTCTGAAGCACCCTGGCCAGGGGAGCACAGCTCCCTGCACAGCTGTAGGAGAACGTCTTGACTCAAGGGCATTTTTGACCATTAATACAACCAAGAAGAAAATGCTGAAATAAATTTCTGACAATAGCACTGAATTAGAAAGATCAAATTTCTGTTCAGAGGAAGCACATTTTAACAAGAGAAAAATAAACCTATCTGAGTAAGAAACTAATGGGGCATGACATTAAATGTCCCCACAGGACCCTACATCTTTGCAGCTGGGACCAGCCAGCCACGAGATGACGCTGCACCACATCAATCTGCAGAAAGAACATTATCTGGCTGAAAAAAATCAGGCAAAGCTTTGAAGACCTGGTTTTTTTTAAAGTATATGATAGTCTGTCTAGAAGTCAGTTAATATACCCTCTACCTGTGTTATTCCCTCGCTGCGGCTGGGGTGATTGGCTTACTGTAATCACATCCCGTCTCCAGTCAGGAGGAGTGACAGCACCATGGAAAAAGCTGTTAAAAGCAAGACCTTAACGTGTCTGCCTGATTCTTCCATTTCAGGAAACCAGTGGGGAAATGCCTGAGGCTGTGGCCTCTCCCCTGGTTTCCACCAAGAGCTGCCACCCCGCTCTGTGATGTGGCAGCACCCGCAAAACCACAAATACTTTTTCTGCCTTGGATGAAGAAACAAGGAAAAAGCATGCACAACCATCTGGAATTGAGGGCAAACCTAAAAATGGACACTTGATGCTGTTAAGGAGGTGTTGGGGTCTGTTCTGAGCTGGGTTCAGGTTCCCCAACAGGATTTGGTTCCCAGCCCGCTGCTGTGATGTGCTTTCACCCTCTCACTCCCAAGCGCTATTTGAATGCAACAGAGGTAGCTCAAGGCTTTAAATGCAGCTGCATCCCTCTCCAGCAGCCCTCGCCACCTGGCCCAACCGCCCGCCAGCACTGCCAGCTCGCTGCTGCATCACCAAGTGCATCGGGGCTCAGGTGCGAAGCACAACATTGATGATGCACATCATGCCCAGGAGAAACCCAACCATGACAGCGGAGAGCTAAGCCCTGCTGGCGGGCAACCGCTCTCTTCTGGCCTGTGGCAAACCTCTGCTCTCCTCCCACTGGGCAGAACCTGCTCCTCCACTGGCTATTTCCCACCGGGCTTTTCTACTGTAGTATCTCCTCATCGCCCTTCCTCCTTCCTCCTCATCTTTTCCCCATTAGCGCTGTCGAATCAACTCATCCTTCTCTGAAATTTCTTTGCTCACCCTCCAGTTTGCACAGCAAGCAAGTTCCCACCACAAGACAGAAATTACAAATGACTGGTTGAGAAGCTGGCAAGACTAAGAGAAATTGCCCTCAAAATTCCTAGCAACGAATGAAGTGACACAACAAAGCTGGTACCCCTTTCCAGAAAGCTCCTCCACCAGCCTCTTGGGAAGGGTGGGACTGCAGTTTGCACAAAGGCCTAAAAGGCTAAATTGCATCCAGTAAACAACCAAAACTTGGTGCTGCAAACAGTTTCCTCCCTCCTTCTCTCAGGCTAGTGACTTTTTAGGCCCCAAGGAGTCAGAATGGTAAGCCCATGACTTCTGTCTTTATTTACCATGGCCACCTCGGGTTCAGGTAAAGAAAGTGCTACCAAGAAAAGCTTCAAGTTTGCCCTGAAAGTATCTAAGACTTCTCTTGCATGTCTCTTCTATCTTTGAAAAACACTTGTAATCCTTTCCTGTCTTTCAAACAACCTGTCTGGGTGCAACCAGAAATGGGAACTTCCTTCCCAAACAAGAGGTATCAGCAGCAGCTGGACGAGGAGACGCACAAGATGCTCGGCATCACTATCACCTCACAGGTGGCACAGCTGTGTGCTGCACCCACCTGGCCACACTGGGTGACCAAGGCCCCATGTGCTTGCTTCAGGCTGAATTTTGAGGGCCCTCGTGGACATCTCCACGCTGCAAGGCTTGGTGGTGATCCCGCCCTGGGTTTGCACCGATTGTGACCGCAGCTCGGAGCAGCCAGGATGATGCTGCGGGTTCCTCACCATCCTTTCTGCCAGAGGAGGAGGTCTGCAGCCGGCAGCTGGGCACGGTGACACCCTCCCCCACTCCCCCC
>JANZLQ010000017.1:13674813-13704019 GCA_026212715.1 Elanus axillaris
CCGGCTGCTGCCGCTGCCCATGGCCGCCGCCGGTCCCGGAGCCAAGGGGCTGTGCCGGGGGGGGCGGCGGGAAGGGCTGCCGGGCCCCGCCGCCTCGCCGGGGCGGACGCGGTTCTTGGCCGCTCCCCCCGCAGCCTGGCTGTCCCCAAGCCTTTTGGTTTTTTTGGGGGGGAGGGATGGTGAATCCCACCCAGAAGTGCCCCACAGGCCAAGGGAAGGAACTGGTGGTGCAGGGGAGGGATGCACGGACGTTCCTAACGGCGCTTTTTGAGCCCGGAGCGTGGGCAGGCTGCCTCGCCCCACTTAATCCTTCCAAAACCTTCAAAACCAGCCCGTTATCTCATAAAACTTTCAAACGCAGCCCGTCATCTCAGGCCTCGCGAGCCTCCCGTTCCTTACGCACATCTCCTGGAGCCGGAGGGGGAACGTTGTCATCTTCACGGACCATGCGACAGGAACAGCAAGCCTGGGCTCAGTTCAAGCCCACCGCACTCAGGCGGGTCTTGCAGACCTTTGGAGAGTAACGCAAGCCGGAGGATGTTATTTGGGGCAGGTTTTGGGCACTGAGTGGCCATTTGGGCAGTGTTGCTGCGCCAGGGAAATTTTCTGCCCTTGGACTGACTAGTGAAAGGAGAGGAGTTTCAGGGAAGCCCCCGTGCAAAGGATGGGACAGCTGGGCACCTCCTCAGCCTGTCCCCATGGATGGAATCACTCTCCGCTTCCTGGCAGCTTGTCGAGCCTGTGGAGCAGTTCCCCTAGCCGTCCTCGACTGCTTCTTTCCATCTTTGCTTCCATCAATAAAACATTTGCCCAATTGTTGGACACCCTGGAAGGTATCACTCAAATTAAAGAAGTACCTGGTAAAGGCAAGGCTGTCATTTCCCTCCTGGGGGGGTGAGCAGGGGGGTAAAGCGGCTGTTTGGTTTCCAGCCCCTATCTGCAGTGTGCAGGTCCCGCAGGGCTGCTGTTCCCCTCCTCCCAAACCAGAGGCTGATAAAAGCAGGAGGGGCAGAGGTGTGACTCCTCTTGCTGCTCCTCATCACCGATTGCAATGATTGCATCTACTAGTCATTCATTCTGCCGGCTCTTCCTAAACCACCAAGCTAAAGCCCAAGAGTTTGTAACAGAAGGGCTAGAGGAGGGAAGGCAATGGGCGGTCAGATCATTGCCAGAAGAAAGGGCTTATAAGAATGGGGGCTTGTAAGAAAGACAAGGACAGACTTTTTAGCAGGGCCGGTAGCGATAGGACAAGGGGTAATGGTTTTAAACTAAAAGAGGGTAGATTCAGACTAGATATGAGGAAGACATTTTTTATGATGAGGGTGGTAAAACACTGGCACAGGTTGCCCAGAGAGGTAGCTGATGCCCCATTCCTGGAAACATTCAAGGCCAGGTTGGATGGGGCTCTGAGCAACCTGGTCTAGTGGAATGAGTCCCTGCTCACTGCAGGGGGTTGGACTAGATAATCTTTAAGGTCCCTTCCAACCCAAACTGTTCTATGATTCTCTGAAGGGTGTACTGCAGGACGATGATCAGCTGGGAGTCTGGGGATGTGGTGTCACACGTGGAGCCTGGCTCCAGGGCAGGGGAGGTGACAGATAGATGCATTGGATCTGAGGCAGGTCTTGGGGAAAGGAGAAACGAAGGGGCCTGCTTGTTGAGGAGGGGATGGCAGAGCTGAATTAAATAGCCCCAAACAAAATGCTCAACATATGAAATGGCTGAAGGATGCGAGGCGAGGAACTGCCATCGTTCTGGTCTGACCTGGCAGCACACACTTTATGAAGACCTTCTTCTTGGCAGGGAGGCCAAGGGACTCTCAGGGCCACGTGGTCATATTTACTGAGTGGTTAAAGACAGCCCTGTCTCTCCCCACACACCGTGTGGCTGCAGGCACTGGCACATCTCACGTGTTAGTGTCATGGGCTATTCCAGGTGGAGGAGGGTGGCGGGACAGGAGAGGACTTTTGACCCTGGCCCTGCTAACTACACCGAGGGACTTCAGTCCCAAGCTTTAACTCAAGCTGCTTCCTTGAATTAACCCAACATACATCGTTTCATTGCTGTAGTCGTATTGCTTTTTGGATAAGATGTAAGCATCTCTGAGAGCAGAGGAGGCAGCTGGGGCTTTGGGCTGGGCGGGAGCAGAGGTGTTGTCAGCCCCCATGGGCTGTGGAGGGGCTTTTCCTCGGGGCTCACTGGGACAAGGGGCTCTGCCACCTTTCCCTGGCCTCTTTTCTCAGTCTGCGAGAGGCAGAGTTTCTGAGCTCTCCTCGGCGTGGGCTCCTGGGGTGCTGCGGGCTGAGATTCACTGTGTGTGGCACATCCCAAGGGGAAAGGTTCTGCAGGCATCAGGGACAAGAGCATTCTCAACAAGAAGTGAGCAAATTCCTCCTCCTCCATTCCTGTGGGCTGCCTCTGAAGGACTGGAGCCTCCTGGAAAGTTTCATGGCTGCCCCATGGAAACAGTTCATTCCAGGGCAGTCCCTCAGATTCACTTGGAAGAGTTGCTGGCTCCATAAACCTGCTGTCAAAACAAGCCAAACGCCTTGCGGTTTGAAGCAGCTCACTGCTGGAGCCAGGGAAGCTGTCTGAGCAGTGTTGCCCAAATACTGCTATGGTTTAGCAGTGACACTGAAGGACTCTGAGGCATTTCAGTGATATTTCCCTCCTGTGAAGACTTTAGGGCTGCTGAGGATTAAAGAGAAGATTTTCCAAAAGCTAAAGGCCCAATAAGCACATGACTTCTCAGGAAATCAATGAAAACTGGCTATCAAATTCCTCTTTATGATGGACCGGTGGCTTTTAACACCATTTCCCAGAAGGGCCAGTGGATAATATCTTGGCTGATCTTCAAGAGCAAGGGTTGGAAGTGTGCAGTGCAAGTGCCAAGTATGGCGTGTGGATCAATTTTGGATGGCACCCAGCCAGGCTGGAAAGGAGCCAGGAGCCTTTGCATCCAAAGCACAGTGTTGAGAGAGCCAATGGCACCATCTCCCGGCTCCTCCCGAGTCCTGTGGGAGGCCAGGAGCTCTTCTGGAGGATGATGCTGGAGTTACATGGCAGGTGGCCTCTTCTGGCTTCTGTTGTGCTGGCACCCTCAACCTCTGCTCTGGGAAAGAAAAGGACATATGCTGTATGTGAAAGGTTGCCTACCTCTGTTAGACAGCACTCTTCAAACCTGGCAATCAGTTCTTCTAATAAAATAATTAATTATGGATATATATATATATATGCATGCATAGACACATACATCTATACTTACCCATATTAACACCCAAGTCTTGCCCAAACCTTCATGTTTATTTGAGGAACACGGGATTATTTTAAGATTGCTATTACTCATTGAAGCTGCTAGCACTGATCTGTCCTGCTGTAGTGTTTGACTGGACTTCCAAGAGAAAAGGCCAAAGTGGAGTTGAGACGTGCAATTGCTGGGACAAAATGTGACTTTCAGATCTTATTTTCAGATTGCTCATTCCCCAGGTATGAGAATAAATCAGACCAACTCAGTCTCATCTTGTGTCTCATCCTATCCCCAGACTACAGGCAGGACTGTCACTGTCCTCTCTCCTGACAGTCTTTCGTCTGTGAAGGAACAGGGCATGTGAAAAATTGCAGCCAGCTCCAGCCAAGCTGGTGGTTCCCTGCCTTGTCCGCAGTCCCTGGTTGCTGTGGGGTGGTCTCACAGACCTTATCCCACACCTCATCACAACCTCAAAGTGAGACTCCATAGTCCCAGGCTTTCTCTCTGTTGAAGCCAAGGGTCGTTCCTCTGCAATCCAGAGCCTGAGTTTTTTGCTTCCTCAGGCCTTTGCTCTCTGGCTCCAACCCCTGAAGCACACCCCTGGGCACAGGACAGATCTTCATGGCTTTAGCTGGTGCAAGGACCAGCACAGCCCATCCCTCGCACTCAGCAGCATTAGTGCGAGGAGGGGACGGAGACGGTAGAAGAAAGACAGATGCCAGCACACCCTCTGCACTACAGACAGGTTCCCCTGGCAGGAGCAAGACCCTGAGAGGGTCCCAGCACCAGCATTTGGGAGGGGGTGTTGTGGCTGCGCTGTGCTGCTGGTCACCCTGGCGAGGCATGATAGGCTGCTGTGACACTACCAGTAGTTACTACGAGAGCATCAGAGAGCAAATGTATGAGGAGTTTCCTTGCTGGGAAAAATAACAGGCTCCCTCCGATAGAATAACCAAAACAGAACCTGGGGAGCTCTGTTTTTTCAGGTTTTTGTTCCCACCAGAAATTTTCTAGGCTATTTGCAGTTGATTCACTGAAGGAGCTGATCTTGTAACAATAAATACCACACCACGTGTGTTTAGGCTTTGTCTTCTTTCCTAATACTTGCTGTATTTTCAGCAAGTCTTCAGCAGAGATAGATATGGTCCCTTGGCATAAGAGCTCTGGAAAGTGACAGGGCTTTTTGTAGTCATCTATATTAACCACAAAAAGGATTACAATTCAAAGTTAAAATCCATCATGTCAGAATGAATGTCTCCCTCTTGCCCACTGACTAAAAGGCTGGTTTCTCCTGTGCTGTCCAGGCATCCCAAGGTCTCCCCGCAGGGCACCTGCTTCCCTGGGATGCGACACGGAGAGATGCTGCATCTTCCCGGCTGTCCTCTACCGTGGCACGGATGCTGGCCAACCACTGCTAGGACCTGGACTCTCCCGCCTTGCACCAAGAGGACTCGCTTTTGAGGCAAGTTTGGAGGGAGCCTGGAGATCTTGGTACAGATTTTTACTATGGATTTATTAGAAGCAGCCCAGTGAATGTCCATTAGAAGTCTGTTTAGATTTCAAACTAGCTTAGGCAGATTTTGCCGTGCTTTAGGAAGAAAATAATAAGATTTGGTCTCCAAGGAGCAAGCGGGAAAACCTTCATCTTTCCCACTGCAAACTGCTGGACTGGTGTTACCCTTCAGTGAACAGGTTTAGTTATTAATCTGCCTTTCTAGCATTAGCGTGTGTGTAGCAGAGGCAATGCGTACGTGCTCAATGCGTACATGGCAATGCTCAAAGCAGAGCCAGCCTCTATCACCTGGCTTTCCAAACCTTTTCCTATATATCATCTTCACTTGGATTTTTCTACAGTTCTGACCCAAAACCTCCTGCAAAAATTTATTTCTAATTTTGACAGTTCTTCAGGCCTTTGGTTTGATGCAGAGCCCTCAGGTCCTGTGAGTCCGAGCCACGTCCTGACCTGATGTGCTGTGAAATACAGTGTGTGGAAAAAGCTGGGCTTAAGAACAGAGCACAGAGCCAGTGTTGTCTGCCTGGGGACCCAAAGGGGGAGTGGGAGGAGGGAATTGGCTTTGCTGCCACAAGCTGCCCAGAGAAAAACAACTGCAAGAGAGAGGCCAGTGAGATGCAGAGAGGAAAGGTCCAAGAGGCTGAGTTGGAAGGTGATGGTTAGGAGTTAATGCTCCTAAGCCTGCTCCATTTCTGTGGCTGCTCAAGGTGCTGCCACATGCTGAGTGTCCCTTTCAGCGGCTGAGATGAGCTGGATAGGTGGGTGCTTCGCAGCAGGGGAGACTGGTTCCCTTGCCGTCCTACAGCAGAACAGGGCCAGGACGCAGCGGGAAAACCGCAGCAGAGGAGGGATGGAGGTTGCCCCTATGTAATTAGTGGAGCTGGGCTTTGGCCCAGGGCTGGAGTTTGACTCATCTAATTTGCAAAAAAAATGCTGAGAACAGATGTTTAAACATAAAAGCATCTTTTTTAGGAGTGTCCTTTTAAGACGTCTTGGATTTTACTGCACCCTAAGCACTGTCAGTAAACACTTTCTTTCTCCCTGCTCCCCACATTTTAAGGGAAGGGCTCTGCTTTATTCAAAAAAATGAGAACAAAGACCCGTCCCAGGGAAGAGTTACATTTTGTGTGTCTCACCACTCTGTCTTTCTGCGGTCTTTCCTTTGGGAGTGCGGAGGGCTTGCACCGTGGGAGTGCTTCCGCCAGTGGCAGCTGCAGACGGCTCCTACCCCAGCATCTCTGCGCGCCAGAGAGGCAGCTGTGACACAGCTGGAGTATGACGGTATGTCCCGTATGAGCGGCTTGCGTGCTGACAAGACAAGCCCTTTCTGTTGAGTCCCTGCGCGAGGCTCAAACTATGGCCAGATGAGGAAAAAGGCCAAAATCCCACTGTCACCTGTGGTAGGGGAGGGGATGCTCTCAGGCATCCTGCGAGTGAGGCGCAGCACCGTGCGGATGAGTTACTGTCCACCTAGTAGTGCTGCATTCCCAGCAGTGACTTACAACCTAAACTGTGACTTCAAGTCAGTGACCACAGTATGGATGCCGTTACGAAGGTGGGGGGATGATTTGAGCTGTCTGCATGGTGTTTGTACCTCATTGGTAGCATAAATGCCCCCCAGCCCAGCCCCACTCAGCTCCTTCGAGTTTGGCCCAGCTTCCTTTTTTCAAGCCTGGCTTCCCCTGGCCCTTCCCGTCGTGACTCCCAACCTTGCCGTCTCACCAAACAGGGATGTCCTGTGGACCTCACACCCCTGCCCCATCCCAGGTGAGCTGCCCTTCTGCAGAGTCCTGCCAGGCTTCCTGCTGCAGCTCCCCAGCCGTGTCCATCTCCTCTCCTTGTCCTGGTACTCGAGGTAGGACTTCGTGGGAGACCTTTAGAGATGGCTGCTTCTAACTCTGTTGGGTAAACACAGGGGACCAGGGAAGCAGAAGAGCTCTGCAGACATCTTGTGGGTGTATGAAGCTAATCAGCAAGAGATGAACATCCCCTTCCCAGCAGAAACTTTGTTCTTCCAGTTTGGTGAGATCATTTATCATCCTCAGTGTGGACAAGGTCTGCGAAGTCTATGAAGACCAGCTGACCTCAGAAAGCCTAACATCCCCTGCGTCCGGCAGGCTACAGGATTTCAGCTAAGCAAGGTGCTATGTCCCAGACTTCAGCAGAGACAAATGTGCTGTAGGGTTGCTGGGCTTGGACATGGGCAGGCTTGCACAAGCCTGGGGTGACATCAGGCAGGGTGTAGGTGAGCAGGCAGGTGACACCCAGCCTGGCTTCCGACAGCAGAAGCTGCTTTGCTGCCTGGGCAGCACCTGATTCTCCTGTGGCTTTTGCCCTGTCCCAGCCTGGGAGAAGGCAACCAGCTGCAGGAGCTTCCCCAGCTGCCCGCTCAGCACAGACGTGCTGCAGCCTGGCGATGCTTTGTCTGGAGAGCAAAAGTCAGCGGTGACATCAGGGAGCCCTGTTGGTCTCCTTCACCAAGCTGAGCTATTGCAAATGTTTCTTTCTGACCAGGCACGTCTCTCCTCTCATACCTCCACCTCTGCTTTCTTTTCCGGCTTGATAGCCTGCAGCCCTGCAAATGAGGCAATGGGGGATCAAGGGCAAACATGAACTACTGTGACTTGAGACACTGTTAGGTTTGTTGGCCTCCAGCCCTGCACCCTTTATCACCACCAAACCGGGGCTCCTGTTGTTAAATAACTATTCTGCTGTTCAGTTCTACAGAGCCAGGGCCAAGCCCTGTTTGTGCAGGGAAGCCTGATAGAGGAAGACCACCAAATATAGATGCGATCAGACTGGTTTAACTTGCACAGAGGGAGAAAATAGCCGAGGTAAATGCCTTACCAGCAAGCAATAAAACTGACCTGATATTCAGACATACATCTGAGTTATGGGAGCTGCCAGGGTTATCCCCTGGCAGCAGGGCCGTGCTAATTGTCCCTCTGTGCCCTTACCCCACTTCAGGCTTGAGCTAAGTCCATGTCTGACAGATGCGCTGGGTTAAAAGCATGCACTTGAGTAATGTCAGGTTTTATGGCTCAGGCCATGGAATAACTTGATGAGTGGCTGTAATGAGATCTTGCCTGCTCCCTTCATGGTATGCATGACCTATCCTGGTGCTAGCAAACCCGTGTCTCCTAACAAGCCCCAGAGATGAGGCAGGTTTGTAACAAAGGTCTGTGAAGCTGGCCCGTGATAGAGCATATCCATCTCCCCGGTGGGGTGGAAGGGGGACCACAAGCCGGGTGGCCTGAGAGAGAAGCAGGGTAGGACTTTCCAGGGTTTTATCTGCAAAGGGCAGTGTGAACAGGATTGGATCCCTTGTGCTGGCAGTGACAGTTGTGAAGAGACCTTCCTTTCATCTACCTTGGCTTTAATGTGCAAAATCACGTGCTTCTACCTCGAGGGGAAGCCTTTGCATTCCTTAGTTGAAAGAACTCGTACAATATTTGGTATTTCACATGTGAAGAGATTAATGGCAGGGAAGTTTTTAAATGCATTTCCTTTATAAAAAAGTTGACCTGTACAGCATGTAGCTAATGTACAATATACCTTTCAGCATGTAGTTAATGATGTCAAGCTGTGCTATTCCAGAAGGCAGGCCTGAGGTTTGGGAGCACAGGGATTGGCGTTACCTTCATCTCTGTGCTGCTGGGAAGTTACAAAAGGGAAGGAGGAGAGCCAGCTTTGCTCCTTGATCTCCCCCAAAATATGGGTCACAAATCCAAGGGTTTGGCTCTTAGAAACTCAATGACTGCATCTTCTCTGAGCGGCAAATCTGGAAACACAGAGCAGCCTGACTGGGAACAGACATAGGCAAATCAGTACTGCTGGCAAGGAAGATTTTTGCTTTTCCAGCTCATGGAGAAGCAGAGACTCCAGCAAACTATGGCTCAACTGAATCTCCAGATGGGAAGATAGAACCATTTTCGATGCCCTAGAGATGTCCCACCTGTAAGGGTTGCTAGTCCAACTCTCTGCTCAATGCGGGGCCAGCTAGATCAGGCTGCTCGGGGTCTCGTCCCATTTTTAATATCTCCAAAGATGGAGACTCCACATCTTCTTTGGGAAACTTGCTTCGGTGCTTGAACACCTTCATGGCAAAAACTCATTTCACTTGTTCCAATGTGTGCCTGTTGCCTCTTGTCCTGTTGCTGAGCCCCTCTGAGAAGTCTCATGGATGTTATAACTGACTAGAGCACTGATAGCAGCCGATGTTTGGGCAATCAAATCCCACCTCGTGATGAGAGAAATGGGCTTCAGACAACTCCATAAGAGTTATAAAGAAGTCGCTTTATTCTGCTTACAAGCTTTCTTATATAGTCTTAATGGTTATACATGTGTCTTCTAGCTTTACCAGGATTGGTTTTCATAACATGTTCACGCACACAAGCTAACTATACAGTTGGCTACTAGCTCCTGTCCATGCTCCCTATCACAGGCTCTTAGATCATCCTCTTCTCATGTACTCCGCTTCTCCTGCCAACAACCATCTGATTTCAAGCGGTTCTTATCTCTTCTGTGAAGCTTGTTTCAGCATCCAAGGTCCTTCAAGGGTTTTAGTAATTATTCCATGCTGTCCATCTCAAATACACTACCTACAACCTCGGGAGGGATGGTGTATTTTTGCTAATGTGCATGCGGGCTGTCTGCATGGCAGGGAAGAACAACACATGGCCCAGCTTCTGACCTGTGGAAACAACTGAACTAAACGATAATGCTTGCTTTTTTACCTTTCCCACAAGTGGGCTACTGAAACTCTCAGGTTCTTTGCTCAGGATTATTCCCAATACTCATTGGCATGACCACCAGTTATTAGTTCTCTCAAAATGTCCATGTGACATGTTGATGGACACACTGAAGCCATGATCTAGCAATGCTGCTGAAGAAGGCCGAGGGGCAGGTTGTGACTGCCAGCCCCGAAGCCGGCTGGGCCAGCGTGTACCTGAGGAGCACAGGACCCCACTCCCAGGCTGCCCGCTGGGATGTCTGAGCTGCATCTGAGACAAGTAAATCAGGATGGCAAATAACCACTGGCTGGAGTGGGAGTGCGAGGGCAATCGGCGGAGAGCACCGAAGCCTGATTTCCTGCACAGTGGTAACAGTGGGCCTGGAGCAGGCAACCACCACAAGGCTCTTTCCACCTAAATTTTCCTGTGACCTGGTACCGGGTCTGTCAGGGTGTTGTATTGACCGTAGGACACAAAGCTGCCGGGCCTTGGTGGCAAAGACCTTCCTGCTGGGAGGAGGAAGAGGAGGCAACTGCTGTGCATCCCTGGCCCCTGGAGTTCCCACCCGTGGCCTGGACCAGCCCCACACAGGGCCATCAGCCCAGGAAAAGGGTCCAGAAGGCTTTGGGGAAGGGGTCCTTCAGGTCACTCTGTCACAGGCCCGCTGCTTTTTGGGAGCCTGTGCCTGTCTCAGCACACAGGGGCAAGTCTGAACATCGTCCCTGTCTGTCCCCCCACCAGTGCCTGCTGAGTCTGGGCAAAACTCGTGTCCCTGGTGTTGAGCTGTGGAGGCAGCTGTGTGCTCTGGGATGGGTCTTGGGACTTGGGAAAAATCTGGGAAATGTTTCCTATGAATTCATCCATACAGGTCACCCTCTTTCCTCCCATCTGCACCTCCCCCAGTGCTCGGCTCAGGCCAGCCCCCCAGTACGCACACTCCCTGCAGCTCCATCCTTCCCTTGGCCTCCACCAGCGTTGGGAAGATCAGCTTTGCACCCACACCTCTCTGCCTGGAGACTAGCATGAAGAGGCTGGAGCTGTAGAGAGGTGACCAGGCTGTGTCAGGTGGCCTCTGGTCATGGACAAGCCTCATCTAGTTTTATTTACCAACACAGATGGACTCTCTGAGTCTTCTCTGGAGCCGGTGGAAAGCTGGAGGTAGATGTAGTTGTGTGTAAATTATAACCTTAGTGGATTTGTCACCTATGTGTGGCTGAAGATTGAAAACCTGAGCAGAAGAATCGGGGAGATGGGGGTACTGTGTGGGGGCAGACCCCAGGGATCAAAGATGCTCTGCATAGAAAATTAATTTCAGAAAAAACTGTGGGATCTGTCACACGATGTACTCATTACCTTTACTCTCACATGTGATTTTCTTCTGCCATTATTCTGCTTTTCTATAGGCCTGAACTGTTTATTACCATGATGCCAGGCATGACCTTAAATGACCCTCTATACCCTTGATTTCAAAAATCTGTGTGCAATACCAACTGGACATCATCTCTGCAAAATATATTTCCCTTTCTTGTTTAGGGCTCTTGTCCCTGTTTAGCCAGCTCCCGGATGGTATGAAATGTCAGCAACAATTCAGTAGTGCTTGCAGTCAAGTCTGTGTTTCCAAAACATGGGGACAGGTTCCCAGTAGAAGGAGGTCAAGTGCCTCAGGTATTTCTAGGGATTAGTATTCAAATGACATCTGGCAGTGATCAAAAGGAAACATGGTTTTGCCCAGGAGATATCAAAAGTTTTATCTGCTGAAGGCCTTTAGTGGTCTTCATTAGCAGACCATATGGAAGATCATTGTCACATCTGCTCTTTTGATCAGTTGCCTTGAGCCCAAGAGAGACCAATGACTGGGGTCAGTGAAGCATTGCAATGAAAGAGAATTGCAGTTATAACTCAGGTCTCACAATGAACAACACGGCTTTGGATGTCTCTGTTGACCAGTCCTGAAAAATGTATTGGTTTTAGCCCAGAAGGCTCCAAATCATTTGTCTTTCCTCCACTCCTGTGTTCAGATAGCCCTCTGAACCAGGCTTGTTTTCAATGAAGATAGAACATATTTTATTCTTTTTTCTTTCTTTTTTTTTTTTTAATAGTGGGGTAAATAGTGCTCACTGCATCAGAGACAGTTAAAGTAAGTTGATTTAACGTCACTGAGTCATGAGGGAGTCAAACTTCTGCCTACTACCTGCTTCTTCTGAGACATGTCAGGGCTTCTGTAAGAGCAGAGCCTAGTTAAGTGGGAATAATAGGTTGCTTAATAACAAGGATTTTTTTTGCTGAGCTTTGTGAAGTGCCCCTTACACAGACTGAGTATTACAGTCCTGGAGACACTGCTGTAGTATGTGACACTAACTATTACAAAATAAAACTGTAAACATGTGGTTTCCCTGCAAAAGCATTGTGCAACCGTCAGTTAATTAAGCTTCCCTGCCCGTGTTGGGGTGGATGTGGTCACCTCCGTCTGCAAAGGGCAAAACAGAGAGCACAGAGATGGTTCCTTGGCTGGTATAAATGCTTCCCACATCCCCAGAAGAACTTAATGCTAAATCTCCTGATAATGTGGGTAGGTTTTGGTTTTGAAGTAAGCATAGACTTATTTAATTAAAGTTTTGTGGTTTTTTCCTTTAAAACCGCAGTTACAAAGGCCGTAGAAGAGGCTGCCCTCACTTTCCTTGGCTGGCAATGTGCTGTACAACTTAACGACTAGATAGCAAATTCTCGCTTTACAGAGGTCTGGAGCAGTGGTTGTTAGTTAATATCCACAGCATTTCTGCAGTATCCTCACTTAGGTGTAGTTACAGGCAGAGTAATTGTGTCTCTTCTAAGTGCACACGGTTAATGGATTTAACTGCAAAGCTCTCAAAGCCTGTATATAACAGAGCAGTGTCAATGTGGTTTCTGTGCTATCATGATATGGCTTCCCATAGAGCAAGGCAAGGATTTATTAACCACTGGCCCTTGCAAACAAAGAGTAAAAATGTGAGAAAAGTGGGCAGCCAGGGCAGGGCTGCACTATTTCTAGCAACATAGTGCTCAGAGCAAGGGATGGAAAGGTGAGGATTTAATTGCAATGTGCTAACGCTGAGGCAGGCTGCAATTGTTTTCCAAGTCTGAGTGGTTTGTATGCTGTGGAGCAGGGTGCAGGGCTGAAAATGAGCATAGCTATTAGGATGCTAACTGTTGCTGTTTCATCTTCAGGATCTCATTTGCCACCTCGGTGTAATAAGGATGGAAATAATAAATTGTGTGCTATAAAACCTTGTGTGTGGACTCACTTTGTGCTGACAGTGGCACATTTTCCATTGCTCAACAGCTGGCAGCGATTCAGAAGCTCCTTGGTTGGATGCAGCACATCTTCATGCTCCCTTTTGATCTGAGGGGTCCCCAAAGGATGTTTATCTTAGAGGTGTGAGCCTCAGCCTGTTGTGGCAGTAGGTTTAATTGACTTTTGAAGTCCTGCTGAAAGAGTATGAAGGCTCTTGGGCTTTACGGAAAACATGCAGTGGAAACCACCGGTGGTGGGTCTCTGGCCTTGGGGTGAGAAGATTGGGTTTTATTCTTCATTCTGCTGTTGACCTCCTCTGTAACCAGATTTATCTTTCTTTCTTTCAGCTATGTGCTCCATGTACAGCGCCTGGCAGAGTGGGTCCTGCTGCGCCCACTGAAGATGCGGTTTGAGCAGTGCAGCTCTCGGTCATGCAATGATCCAAGAAATGTCCGCACCCTGACGCTGGTGCCTGGGGCACGCACACGTGCTAGAACACGCTGCCCAAAGCACAGACAGACTGTGCCAAGCACCAGGCCCTGCTGCATGCTTGTGTCCATCCCTGCGTGCCCAAGTGGTCTACCCACCTGAGAGTAACTTGCTCATCCCTGGGTTACTATGGAGTGTGACTGGCGTGGAGTGCCCTACCCCAGCACAGCAGCTGGATGCTTGGGCCAAGACATACGCTTACAGCCTCAGCCACTGTCTCTGCCTGCTTTTTGCAGCGTTTCTAGCTCTTCATTGCAAAAGCAGACCAAATGAGGCCATAATCTGAATAATCTACCATGTCCTGAGATAGAGAAGTCCTAGACCGAGACCTCAGGTCCACGCTGGGGAACACCGCCACATTCCTGCAGTGCTTTGGATGCCTCTGCCTCAGGATTGCTTACAAATCCTGTAATCCATTAACACTGACTGCTTTAATATTGTACCAAAGTTACCTTGATCTTATTAGCTCTAAGAATGATGCAATGACTGCTGTTACATTTGTATCCTTAAATTGTCATTTTAAGACATCAGGGGAACAAAGCCCTTTTTAAAGTTGGATTCAATAACTTTTTATAAAGGAGAAATAAATGTATGACATCTGGAGAGACATGAGAACTTCTCAGTGCTTTGATTTGTTACTTAACTACATTGCTTTCTCTAGCTTTTTTGTAGTATTCAGATTTCTATATGAATTTCAGACATGGCTATTTCATAGGCTTTATTTTAAACACTTAATCATACTGAAACAAAATCAGAGGAATCTACATTGTGCTACAAACACAAGCTGGTATCAACAGGCATCTTACTGAGGATTTCTATTGCTTTTCATCTAGCTTTATTAAAAAAATCAGAAAACAAAAGGAAAAGTCTGATCTTTTAAAACAGTTGTATGATGTCTTCTTGCTGTTAGTTTTGAATATTGGGTACAGGCATCTGTAAGTTGTTGTTCTTGGAATCTCAATTAACTTAATTTTCCTCTTATCATAAATGAACCTTTTAAGCCTTAAAGACCTGAGTCTGCTAATTAAATGCTCATAGGCTTGCGATTTGCACATGGTCCAAGCTAAAGGGGAGTACAAAAAAAGGACTCTTCACAAAACAGAAGGCAAGTATAGCAGCAGAGGTCTGCTTTGGGAAGAAGGAGGATATGATTTCTTCTTCTCTTTTTTTTTTTTTTCCCAAGTTTGTTTTTACACTGTTTCCAGAAGAACTTCCCATAAAGAAGTTATTTAAGTTTGAAAGGAGGCTTCTATTAGCTCACCAGACAAAGCTTTCCCCTAGCTCGTTTAACACAGATTAGACTCAAAAGCAGACTTTTGAAGGCATTTTAAGTAGAATAATAATCGTCTTGAAAGTATTGTGAGTGGAAGACCCCCCGCCCTCCCCCTGGTGAATAAAACACAGCCATTTAATGCTTAATAGAAACCAGTGAGCTTTTCTGGATTAGACGCTTGTTTTTTCTAGCTCACTGCCTAGAGGCTAATTTGGCTTTAGGTCAAAAAAAACGCAACAGAAAGCCCAGCTTCACCATTTTTTTTTCTCTCTCTAAACCCAAACTGTCAAAAGTCTTTTTTTTTTTTTTTACAGTGGTAAATGTAAATGAACCATAACCGGTTGTACAATGTTATAACAGATTGAAGCAGCTTGAGCAAACAGTGAGAAGAAGCTATCTAAAAATATGCTCATAACATGTCACTGCTGGAAGCCTGTGAAAAGGAGATAACACAGAACAGGGAAACGTTTGTCCAATTTGGTGACAGAAGTCACTGTTTTCAGTTACCTCGGTATATGCTGATTTTTATGAGCACCTCTCAAACAGTGAACATCTGAAGCATGTTACCTTTTGGAGGCAGGAGCAGACCCCAGGGGTGCAGCCATCAGTGCTTTCCACCTCTGACACTACACAGTTCAAAACATAAACCTACATGGAAATTGGCTACTGCTTCAGCCAACGTCAGGCACCAAGGGAGTGTGAAAACGTGGCTGTAACAGTGGTGTGTGCCGGGGAAACCTCTTATTTACCACCAGGACATGTCAGCAGTGGTACCCAGGGTGGCTGTCGCCCAGCACTGTCCCTGACACAGAGCCTGGATCAGACCTAGGAACTCAAAAGAAGGGATGGAGAGGGACGCCCAGCTCAGCAGCAGCTCCTTTTGCATCACCCTGCTCTCCCGCCGGGTCCTGGTCCCCTGGGAGTCAATGCCACTGCTGACTGCTTTTGTTGGGTGGTTTGGCTGTGGCCAGCCAGTTCTGAAGGCTGTCCCCCCTCCCCGTGCTTCTTGTAACCCCTCAAGGATGCTGTGGCTGCAGCCTGGGAAGCGGCAGGAGGTGGAGGATCAGCCTTTCAGCTTGCAAGGCCCCTCCCGGCCCTGCCAACTGGAGGGGCTGTGCCAGAGCCCCCCGAGGGGATGGCCGCTGCTTCTGCGCAGGGTACAAAATCCCCTGCTCATGGGGCTTGCTATTGCCTGAGACTTCAGAAGTAGCTCAGAGGTTTGCAGCCTGCCAGCCGCTCCCAGCGTGGGCTTTGTTGTGTGCACATACAGGCTGTGTGCAAGCAGAGCATCGCTGGGCGCCTGACACAGTGGGGATGTGCCTCAGCAGCAACAGCCAGGGATGGTTTTAGCCCCTGCCCTGCATTTAGCCGGCTTGGAGTAATAGCCAGGGCGGTGATGTACCTGCATCTCACGACAGCTGTGAAGGGCTTTCCAGGGGTTGCCAGCAGGCTGTAGCTGAGTCCTGCAGTCTTTGCTCAAATAAAGCCATCTCCATGAAACCAGAGGTGGGAGACCAGCGTTTGGCCGAGCGCTGGCACCGGTCCTGCCTGGCTTTTGCAGGGGCCTGATGTCCCACACGTCTCTGCAAACACATAGGTGAGCCTGCAAGAGGTCTAATGAGGAATAAGGGACTTGGATACCTGCTAGGAAAAGTTGGTTCTCCAGACTCCCCCTGGGCTGGGTGTAATACCCCCACATAACAGGGATACCTGATGGGGGAGGTTTCTTTGCTCTCCTGCCTTTGGACACTGTGCTTTACCAAGGGTTTTTTTTTGCCCCATTGGTTTGAGGTTCTGCTATTGTGGGAGGCTTTTCAAAGAGCCCTGAAAACGCTTTGCAGCATTTTCTGGAGACAACCACATCCACCTCATCGCCTCTGGAAGTTAGCAATGCTTTGTTCCCAGCTCTCACCTCAACTTGCTGTGCTGTAGCTTGCGGGGGGACTGCAAGTCACCTGCTGAAATCTGGGCTCACCCCATGAAATTAGGATCAAAAGCCCCAGCTGACTCTGGAGGCTGAGACACAGCTGGTGGAGGGAGATGTCAATGGCTGCGCTGTGCTCCTCGAGGCCTGGACCATGGTCAAGGCAGGCAGCCAAATGCTTTTTTTGGTGTGACAGCAGGGTGGTGGTTACTCTTTACATCATCAGGTACTTGTATAAATGCCCAGCTGCTAAATAGGTCTGGGTTTGCTATATTTCTGTTCTGCCTCATCAGAGCAGATGATAGCTGTTCACCTCTCTGGCAGTAAGAGCGAGCAGGGGCAGCTTAGCATCACTGAGAGAGGTAATAAACTTCTGAGCCGTGGTTGCTCCTCCTGTGCTTGCCAGGCAAGCTCAATACAGCTTTCTTCCCGATTTGACAAACTTTGCATGATTTGTGGCTGCAGTCAGTTGGACTGACTTGAAAAATGAAGCCATTGTGGGCCCTCCAAAGTTATGGACTGCATTCCTCATGATCCCTGACTTCCCCTGGAGGTAATGTGCTGGAGAAGATGCTGGCTTGATGCAGTTTTGAGTGATGCACATTGAAGATGTCTTCTTTTAATATTGAGCCAGCTGACAAATAGAGGCTGAGAAGAGACTCAGCAGCGGACTCCCGCCAGCTGACGTGAGCCAGTGCCGAAAGCCCACCGGTACATGCTGCAGCGCAGATGTATATCGTCAGAGCTGCTGCCACCGGCACAACCCCAAGCTCTGCTTCCAGGAGCAGAGCGCAGATGTCCGAGTTGCCAAATAGCTGGACAAGAAAAGCTGATTCCCCTCTAGTGCTGCAAGGAAGGACACACTGGACTGACATTGTGTTTTTATTAGTGCTTCCATACAAAAGCAGCGTGAGCACATTAGGAAAAGGCACATTCTCCTCCCAGCAGCAGTGGGAGCAGGAAATGCTTGGCCAGAAGTTAATGTATATTTTCCCTAATCACTAGCACCACTGTGGGAGACAGCAAGGGCCTGCTCTTTGCTCTTATCTGGTGAGGACCATTCCTCTTGGCATTTAAATGCCTGTGTGCATATGCATTTGTTTGGTGGTTAACTAATTTCTTGTGATGGCAGGGACCTGGGAAACTGGTGATGGCCCTAATTCCTTCTCCTTTCTTCGCATGGCACATCTTTCTCTGGGCTTTGAGGTTATTGCTATAGATGATTTACAGGGTATCAAGAGGTGTTTTGTAGAAGCAGTGTGATGGGACAACCAGTGCCTTGTTCGCCACGTGTGCCAAGCGCGTGGCTTTGAATATACAAGACATAACCAGGCTCAGGGTGGGTGGTGAGGGCTTGTGCCGAGGTACAGTATCGTGGCAGGCCCAGGGCAGGAGTGGGGTGGAGGGACCCTCATCCTCAGCAGCCCCATGCCCCTTGTCCGGCCTCCAGGAGCTGTGAAGGATGTGCATCCCCACCCTCACTTCGGCATCGCTGATGTGGGACCCTTCTCCCCAGTGGTTCAACCCCACAAGGGAGCAAGCTGAACTCTGGCACCCAGGATATTTTAGCTCTATTACTAGTTTTTTGCCTTCTTGCACTGTCTTATTATCTCCCACACAGTAATAAGTGTGATAACAGGGGATTGCTTGGGAACAAAGCAGTGGGATCCGCAGCCCTGCTCCCACATGTCACCCTGTCCCGTAGCCTCTCCCAGAACCTGCTGGCAGATGCTCTCCTAGGTGCCCTGGCAAGCACCTGGCTGCAGTATTGCAGGCCATGATTTGCTTGAGGAAAATAAGGGTTAGGACTGCGGGAAAGTACTCAAAACAGGGTCAGAAGAGCAAAACCCTAGGAGTGGTCCTCTGTGCAGACACAGGAGACAGACTGGTCTTGCAAGAGGTGGACAAGGCAGAGCTGTCAGCAGAGACTTCTGTTTGGTATCTTACTGTGATCTGAAATATTTCCTTCTCCCCCAGTAGCTGCAAATGATGTCACCTATGAAGGAACCGGCTGAGAAATTCCAAACCACCATGTTTTAATAAATATTAGTATTCTGGTATTCCCAAGGAAAGGGAAGGGCTTCGGCAGGAGCAGCCATGTAGTGCCTGTTTGCAGCTGGTGTGGCTGAAGTCAACTCAACTTGGCTAGCAATGCTGCAGCTTGCACCCCTTTAGCCCATCAGCAGGGGAGAGGGGACGAGGTGATATGGAGAACAGAAACCTGAGTGTGGGGGTGTGTGAATTTAACCCAGTGCTTATCTCCACCTGGGGTGTTTCCTTTGCAAAGTGTTTTGATAATTGCCAGCACGAGATGGGGAGACCGTGTTCTGCTCAGGGCCAGGGCAGCTGCTGGCAGGAACTTGGGCCATTTTAATGTTATTTCTAAGAAAAGGCACCAGGGTGCATGAATTTCAGGGAGACCAGAAGAAAGGAGAGGAGCTTTTATAACCCTGGGCAAAATGGGTTTTTTTGGTTTTTTGGTTGGTTTTTTTTTTTGTCTCTAGGGGGTTAAGGATTTTTAATTATTTGCTTTTCCTTGCTCTCTGTACTATGTAACTGGACACAGCCTTTACAAAACCTTGCCGTAAGCTGTGTAAATATTCACTGGAGGTGTCTGTGTGTGCATGGACCAGCGATAGTCTGAGGCAGCTGCAAGCAGCCTGCAAAGCCACTGACACTGAGCTCTGGAAAGCTTTCTGGGCCAAATGCTGCCTAAAAGGGGCTTGGAGTGATAAGCAAAAATACCATCTCTGGTTCTTGAGATTCTGTGTCCTCAGCAGTGGGGCTCCAGCGGAGATATTCAAGCCTGCTGCTGCTGCTGCTGCTGCTGCTGGTGCTGCTGATGTCTGTGGGGACTCCAAGGGTCTGCAGCATCCTCTCCTAGGAGACACGGGACCTGGCAGGGAGTGCTTATCCATCTCCTAGGGTCATTCATGACCCACCCACCCCTCCTGCATGGGCAGCCCCATCCCGGACACCAGGGTGCCATGGAGTGGCAAGGGGTGACAGCCTCTCCTGGCACCTTCCCCATGGCAGAGGTGGTTGGAGGCCTGCCACCTCCCTTTCCCATCCTGCCCATTAGGTCCCTGCTCCGGGGACTGGCACTGGTGAAATGCTCTTCCAACACATGCATCCCTGTGGGAGCACTGGAAACCTCCAGGGGAACACTTGTCTCTGTTGTAAAATCACAGAATGGTTTGGGTTGGAAGGGACCTTAAAGATCATCCAGTTCCAACCCCCCTGCCATGGGCAGGGACACCTTCCACTAGACCAGGTTGCTCAAAGCCCCATCCAACCTGGCCTTGGACACTGCCAGGGATGGGGCATCCACAGCCTCTCTGGGCAACCTGCTCCAGTGCCTCACCACCCTCACAGGGAAGAGTTTCTTACTAATATCTAAACTAACCCCCCCCTCTTTCAGTTTAAAGCCACTACCCCAGGCCCTACTAAAAAGGTTGTCCCCATCTTTCTTATAAGCCCCATTTAATTACTGAAAGGCCACAATAAGGTCTCCCCAGAGCCTTCTCTTCTCCAGGCTAAACAATCCCAGCTCTCTCTCGGCCTGTCTTCATAGGAGAGGTGTTCCAGCCCTCTGTCTTACTGCTGCTCTTTCATTTCTGTTTTTTTTGTACTGTGTCCAGGTGGCTGACTTTAAAAACAGATGATCTGGACCAGGAGAAACATCCCTGCGTTGCTTTGCTTGCTAAAAGAGAAGTTACTGCACATGGTGTCTGGGACCTGGAAGACCAAAATGCTTTCATTCGTGCATCCCAACAGAACATTTCCCTGGACTCTTCAAAGCCCTGATCTGAGACCTGGGGCTGTGATTGCTGCCTGTCCTTGCTGCCCTCTGGCAAAGTATCCGATGCCTGTGCTCTGGTGTGTTCTACTCCTGCTCCCCACTTCGTGTGTCTGGTCTGCTAAACCATGTGAAGTCTTGTTCCCCCTCCAGGCAGTGCCCAGAGATTGCCAAGAGGGATTATGGCTTTATTAGGCTGGATTACGAAGTCCAAACAGTGCAGAACCTCCGCACCCTCTCTCCTCTCCCCCATGCTGCTCTGAGGTCTGTGCCTGTGCTCATTAGCTTTGCAGCTGAACATTTCTGAGCTCTGCAGAGAAGACGTGATAGACAAACTAGTAGTTGTGGAGCAGTCTTATCCCTTTTTTTGACTTTGACCTTAGGAAACCAATTCAAACTTAGGCTGTCATGTACCTGCATCCTCACTGCATGGAGCTGGAGACATCAGGTCTTATGATAAGGGGCATGTACCTGGGATGTCAGGACTATGTATGGCCAGGGAAGGGATGTGTCATGCATGGAGTGAATGCCGCTTTTCAAAGCTGCTTTTGAGCTGGGATCTGCGATGGGATTGGGAGCTGAGGCACTGGGCTATGGATTTGGGGCAATTGTGGAAAATGAGGCTGGAAGCAGCTGAGGGAGCCTGGTACTCAGCAGGGCCAGCTCAGACGTGAGCCCCAGGGCCAAGGTGGGGAGGGGGCAGGATCCCAGGGGAAAGAGGGTGCAAATTGTCTTGTCATGAGGAATTCATATGGTAGCACTGGAGAAATGGGAACAGAAGGGAACTTAAAACTAACACTGAAAAATACCAGAAAAAATAGAGAAGAGAAGGGGAAAGCCACAGGGAAGGCAACTATTGTAGAAAACTGTGGAGATGCAATTCTGTAATGCAGTGTAGGCAAAGAATGGTCATATGAAGCCTTGCTGTATCCATCTGTGAATGATCTAGGATGCTTACATAGCGCAAGCTTTCCCAGCTCTCACTAGGAAGGAAACAGCAGTAGTAATTCAGCTCCAGAAACATATCTGTTAACAAAACAAAATAATCCCTCTTTTTTCCCCAAGGACTGATGTGGGAAAGGAGGAGAGAGTGGGTCTGTTTAAGGGTTTTAGAAGGAAAGGAGTACGGGAAATGCTGTATCCTTTAAAGGAATTATTTGTGTGTTGGCTTCGCTGAAAATGCTAGAGGTCACTGAACCCTCGAATGGGAGATGTGGTGATATGTGGTGGAGCAGGTACAGTGGGTCTCTGTGGCGAAGAGTTGTCTCTCGTTTTATATTTTTTTCTGCTAAAGTTACATGAGACCAGCTTGTTCTGGTGAAACAAAATGTCAGTGGTTGATTTATTGATGTTTTCATCGTTAAAAACTTTATCTTGAAGATTTCCACCCCTGCTCCCCGCCCTTTCTTCAGTTGGGTGTGCCCTTAGGCACGGCTGGGGGAGCTAAGCTCCTGGTGTGCCCTTGAGCTTGCTGTGCAGTGAAAGAGCGTCTTGATGGATGCCAGACAAAAGGACTAATAAAATAATCTATCCTAATCTTTTTTTCTCCAAGCAAAACTTGCGAATAACTGCTGAGCAAATCATAATATGACTGAACAAAACTGTTATGTGAAGTCTTGAAATCATGACTGGGAATTGAGGAATCTACCGTGTCCCCAGAGAAGCTGGTTCAGTGCATGATTACCACTGATGAGAAATATTTCCTTTCTGAAACCCATGTTCTGGTTACTGTTCAAAGCTGAAAGATCTTACACCTTTTTTTTCCCCATTGGTTGATTACAGCAACACTTGGTCAGGGTGGTTATCTAGTCACTCCTCAGCTTTCTCTCAGTAGCAATGAATAGGACAGCTTTTCCCAGCATCTTGCTCCAGGGCTGTCTTCTGAAATGCTTCCACCTTGTCAACACCCTTTCAACCCTTTGCTGCCGAGACTGGGCACAGTGAGTGTGTTCCATTTGAGATAATGGCAACGCATTTAGATACCCAGACGTGGGTCTGTCGCATATCGGGTGCCTTGACTCAGTTGCCTAAATATAGACATTGGTGCCATTTTAGAGGCTCCAGGGGGCCAAGATGTGTGGCTGGCAGGGGTGACACGGGAGGTACGAAAGACCTTTAGGGATCAGCGAGGGCAGGCAGGATGCTTTAGGATGTCTTGGGTACCCTCAGTGCCTACACATCCCACCCACGGGTAGACACCTGCCTTTGGGTGGCTGAATCTTGAACTGACCCCCCCTGGGGCTGTCCCATGGATGATCTCCCACGTGGTGCAGGAGGGAAGCAGTGCTGCCTCCAGCTGCCGTCCCCCTGCCTATGGAGCGGAGGACTTGGTTTGCCCCCTGACCGTGGGTTAGCCTGGGAGGCTGCTGATGGAGCTGCTACATATTGTCACCCAGGAGCCCCTCTCTGCAGGGGCAGTCCAGCATTTCATAAGTGTGATCTGCAGTTTTCTTCCCTAGGGCATGATCTTGCATTTAGGCTTGTTAACACCAAGGATAGAGTGAGACAGGCTGCTTTTACACTCATTGCTCACCACCTACCACATCTGCCACATGAAAACATTGCAGATGATAATCTCAGGACACTGAGCTGATAATGATATGCCCCTACAATGACTTTCTAATGTCTACCAGTTAACCAATTTTAATCCTCTCAATGTCACAAAGCAGTAAATCAAATATGCCTTTATGAAGCAAGGGATTTTGTTTGATCAGTGTGACTGTACTACTGAAAGGATAACGGATGCCAATCTTTTTTTGTCTCCTATATCCCCATACAGGCCTCTATGTCATTAAATATCAGACCTGCACCAATTATCCACCTGTGGTTACCCCTCTGAATGCAAGTGGAATATAAAACCACTTTTATGTGTTTTCGTGGTCCCTTGAGTGCTGCAGGCGCTTGTCTCTATCTTTCTAGTTTCTGTTTCACCTCTTTTTTTCCCTGGTTACAATTGCTAGGGTCAATTCCTGCCTTTATACGCCTATCTCGTATTTCACTTACTTGAATGTATTGGGGATCTTCCCTATTGCTGCCCATTTGTGCACAAGGACTGACCAGGTACACAGTCCCTTGCACCTTGTCCTATCACTATGGGGTCACTGCTAGGCCCCACAATGATATTTGCCCTGGCAGAGCAACAGGACACGGCATGGAAGGAGCCTGCTTTTCCCAGTCCCTTTTTTGGTATAATTGCAATTGAGCCCTGACAAATACTGAACCTTCTCACACTCTGCAGGGAAGAGTCTGGCAGATGCCACCAGAAAAATGTGCAATGATAAATTTCCCTGTTTTCTCTGCCCTGATGGAAGAATGCAGATGTCATGGGCATCTGGAACAGAACAGAACAGGGCCAAAATGTTGTACTATCCTAAAGACAAAGAGGCAGGATCCTTTCTCACCAATCTTGATGAGGTGATTTCTTGGGGTAGGGATGCCAGAACACACCAGAAAGTCTGGTTGTAGGAGGTGTCCACTTTGTTGAAGATAATCTGCATTGTCCAGGGAAAAAAAACCTGTGCTGGGGAAGAAAAGGTCATTGGGAGCAGATAGAGCAGGGATGGGGGGTACCTAGGACCCAGGACTTCCCTGAGGATGAGTAAGTTTTGGGTGATAACCAAGCTGCCTGCCACTGACCTGGTTAGGAAAAATGTTTTGCAGTCCTGCCTTTGTCTCCTCAGTTATTGACCTTATGGTTTGAGGTTGGTTTTCTTTGAAACCATTCAGAAGTATAGGGGGGCTTCTGACTGCTTTGCTAAGGTGTCAAGCTTGTTTTCTGCCACAAGAGGGAAAGAGTAGCACAGACCGCTTGGTATGTGCGGTGGCAATGAGGGAGCAAGAACTCTGCTCAACATAAACAACATGAGCCTGCCCAGAAATGAGAGACCTGGGGCTGCCTTCCTCACCTAGGCAGTTTCAGGTGAGTAAGGGCTGAGGAATGTAACCCTGAGGAAAGTTCACTAATCCTCTGTGGTGACTGACAGGCAGCTAAAGCAGGAATGACCTGTAATTTTCCATGTGTGGCAAGAGGTCAGCTGCAGTCTCCACAGTCAGAGCACAGAAGCCGAGACCAAAACCTGCTTGAGGCAAGCCAATTGTGGGCTAAAAGTCTTCTGCTGCCATTGACACCTTCTGCTGCAGGAAACAAGAAGGTGGAGCTACCAGAACAGAAGAGTGACAGACTTCTTGAGCACATGTCTGAATGCAGTGCTGCATCTCGCTACTCCAGCTCCACAATGTGCACATGGATCCTGATGAAGGCACCAAAATCAGTGGTGCTCTTGCCTATTACTGACTACTGATGACCAGCAAGTGCAGCTGATTGGAAAACTTCATTTTTCCAGCTCTTGCAAGTCTTTTAATGCTGGTTCCTCTACTTGTACTTGTGGGACTATGCCTGCAGCACTGTGCCCTGCTTCATGAACAGCAAAGTAACAACATGTCCAGTTACACCATTATAACCCCATATGTGGTCATATCTTACCTTTGTCCTGAGAGTTGTAAATGGTGGGTAAGGGCATGGAATAAATAGGCGAGAAATACAGTTTTAAAAAAATTAAGACATTGGGGATGCTAAGCATGTGACGGCTTTGCTTTTCAACAGCTGCTCATTATCTCCAGAGAGGCTGGTCATCAGGTAAGCAGGCGGCTAATGACAGTGCTCTCAAACTTGCAAATTAATGGGCTACATCAGCAAATGTGATACCCAGCTAGAATCAAGCTAATAAAGACTTGTTTTTTTCTGCTCTAGATTTCTCAGTGAATCTGTCTGCTAAAGTGCCTTGGCTCAGCAGGCAGAGCCCTGCAGCTCAGTTTTCGCAGAGTCCTCCCTCGAGTTATAAACGCTGCAGCAAGTGGAGGGCAACCACCTCTAACTAAACAGGGAGGCAAGCTATTTGGGCCATTTTTTCATTCAAACCATGGAAGCTTTGGTCTAAGTCCTTATGGCTCAGATTGTTTCTGGGGAGATGAGGAACATCCTTCTCCTCAGCACAGCTGGGTGGGGGTGCGAGGAAATGCCGAGGGCTATGTCCAAACCTGTTGGAGAAAGTGGTGGCCAATGAGACCACTGCTTGTCATCTCAGAGGTATTGGCTGATGGCCTTCTCCTGCTCACCCACCCTGTCTTAGCTTATATTTAGAGTACTCAGATTTCTTTTTGCTACATGTGGAACTCAGACTTTGGGATTCGCAGGCCTAAGCAGGGACCCTTCAGCATGATACTCTATACAAACATCAACCCTGCCAGACCGAGCAATGGGTGAGGATTTCAGGATTTGGCACGGATGAATGTGGCTGGATGAGGCCATGCAAACAAATCACAAATTTCATCAGTTAGACCAGTCACTGCAGTGATGGGAGGCAGTAGGAAACCTGGAGCCACTGTCTATATGTCCTGTAGGCAATCGGCATTAAAATGGAAGAAAACCAATCCTCTGAGCAAGGAAGACCCTGCCCGGAGCATTACCCAATGCCACCAGGTAGGTCGGCTGAGAGCCAAGGCAGCACCCATCATGACGAAGCAGACGTGTGTGATGGGGATGTGAGGTTTGGATGCTGTAAGCTGTGCCTGCTGGGAAGGGGCTTTGCTGTGCTGGCACTGAGGATACTGCAACAGGGGTGGCTGGGGCAGAGGCTGTTGCTGAGCTCCACCTGCAGCTGAGGAGACGTGCCAGGGCCTGGGTGGAGGTGGGTGCTGGGGTCTCTGCTCTGGCTGGGACCCCAGGTGGGCAGTCTGGGGGGGGACCTGTGCGAACAGCATGGTTACACAGCACCCCGCACTTGTCTCACCCAGCTGCCCCAGGCTGCTCTTACTTCCACCTTTCTGAGTGTCTAAATTCCTGCAAACAAAGAAGGCGTGAAACTAATTTGAGTTTTGGTGTGGTTGTTTTTTTAAACATACAGTACTCAACTCCGGGCCAGAAATCAGAAGAGCAGAGCATCCTTTCACACACCCTCAGAGAGGGCACGAGCCAGCTGACATCCCCCAGTGTGGTGCTGAGTGCTGGCACCTCAAAGCAGGGCAGCAGCCTGCTGCCTTGAACCCAGCTCTAGCAAAGGACCTGGCTTGAAATTGCTGGTCCCAAAATGCAGTTGCAACATGGAGAAGGATGTGTGTGAAGGGGAGAGGGCTCCTCATGCTTGCTTTCCTCCATGACGCCACTTGTAGGTACATGGCTAAGAACCATGCACAGCGTGTAAACCTTGGGGATGTGCCCTGAGGAACAAGTGTAATTGGGTTAAACTGCTGTAATAGGAAAATTCAGTGTGGACACTTACTCCCAAATAACATTTTGCTGCAGCTACAGCAGCACAGAGGTACAACGTGCTTCCTTGCAGGCCCTCTCTCTGCTCTCCCTGGCATTTTCTCTCCCTGCAGAGCCATCGTCCCAGGGGCAGGGCTTTGATCCCCTGCCATGGGCTTCTGAGAAGAGTGGCTGAGCTGCAGTGATAGCACGGCCGTTGCATCGTGAAGGCCCTTGGTGGCAGCCCAGGGCTTGTGGGCTGATGGCTTTGCGGTCCTTTATTGCGGTGGGGGGGTAAATGAGTTTGGCCAGGGCGGGGAGGGTGCTGCTGTAGCTCTCTGCCAACCCCTCCAGCAGCTGCAGAGGTGGCAGGAGATAGTAGGGCATTACATGGGCACTGGTGAGCCTTTGGGGACCTGCCTGGAACCCCTGCCCCTGGGAGCTGCTTGCCTGGCACAGAGCAGGAGCATGTCCACACCTGTCCAAGACGCTTGCTAGGATGGGGTTTTGTGGTGCTCGCTGTCCTGGGATGAAGATGTACATTTAGATTTGTATATTGGGATGTATATTTAGCACAGAAGGTCCCACAGAACATCTCCTGGATGGGTGCCTGCATCAGTCTGATGTCCTAACAGGACAAATAAATACCACAAGCCTAATCTCTGCTGGAGGTTTCTGATACATGCCAGCTGAGAAGAGCTCAGATGCAAATTTGTGACCTTGACACTGACCTGCTGAAATGAATAATCAACCTGAATTTAGAGGGTCAGAGGTGATGCCAGAGGGGAGTACTCTTGTTTTTCTTCCAAATCCATTCATTACAGCAGTAAATTTAACATGCTATCATTATACAGTTGAAAGGACCGTACTGACTCTCCTGAGGGGTCAGTCTCCTGCTGCCCTCCTGCCCTACCTGCTTCTCTTCCAGCCCAGTGCAGTGCAGTGGCTGGGCTGTGTAACTCATCGTCCCAGTTCCCGGGAGCACGTGCTCAGATGACAGTGACCACTTAGTGTCATTCAAGGACACTGTGCATCCCACGTGGCAGAAGAGCCTCCAATTCTCATTAAGCTCTTGATTTAATTAAGACTGCCTCAGGGAAAACATTTTGGTTGGCAGGAGCAGATCCTTTGCGGAGCTGGATGGGGGAAACCATGTTGCTCAAATAAAGGCGATTTAATTAATAAAAATAAACACCGACTTTTAAAAGAAGATGAGTATTGTCCTGGTTTCAGCTGGGATAGAGTTAATTTTCTTTCTAAGAGCTAGAATAGTGTTATGCTTTGGATTTAGTATGAGAAGAATGTTGATAACGCACTGATGTTTTCAGTTGCTGCTAAGTAGTGTTTAGACTAAGTCAAGGATTTTTCAGCTTCTCATGCCCAGCCAGCAAAGAGGCTGGAGGGGCACAAGAAGTAGGGAGGGAACACAGCCAGGGCAGCTGACCCAAACTGGCCAACGGGGTACTCCGTACCATGGGATGTCATGTCCAGTATATAAACTGGGGGGGAGTTGGCCTGAGGGGGATCGGTGCTCGGGAACTAACTGGGCATTGTTTGGCGGGTGGTGAGCAATTGTATTGTGCGTCACTTGTTTTGTATGTTCCAATTCTTTTATTATTATTATTGTAATTTTATTATTGTTATTATTATCTTTATTATTTTTTTCCCTTCTCTCCTATCAGTTCTATCAAACTCTTCTTATCTCAACCAATTATTTACCCCCGATTCTCTCACCTGTCCCACTGGTTGGGGGGGAGTGAGTGAGCGGCTGCATGGTGCTGAGTTGCTGGCTGGGGGTTAAAGCACAACAAATATTCACCTGTTCTTCTTCATACTTGTGTTCTCCCTTTCTTGTGCTATGTATTTAAAACACATGGAACCAGGTGGCACACGGAGTCAGTTTCTCCAGGAAGCCAATTTCTGTCACCAAATACGGGAAAGAGAAATGTGTCTCCAAACACAGGAACCGGTGTTGAAAGTGAAAATGAATCCGTAGGTAGGAGGGCCCAGAAAAGAGAGAGGGAGAGCAGGACAGGGTGGGGGGCAACAGGGCATTTCCCGATCTCTACCTCAAACCCAGATTATGGCCATTCCTGGACTTTTGCTACTTCCCTGTCGCCCCCCGGTTCTTTTAAAAACAGGTATAAGGAGCACGCAGGACACGCAGCTGCGCGTCTCTCCGCGGCAGCCTTGCACGCCGCGGGTGACCAGGGCTGCCCCTGTGCTCGCCCCTCCCCTCTCCCCGCCGCCGGGCCGGCCAGCACCGCCGCGCGCCCCTCATCGAATTCCGCGCCACGCCGAGGGCGGGGCCTCCGGGAGGGGCGGGGCCTCCGGGAGGGGCGGGGCCGCCCCGCTCTCCCGCCTTTTCCCCCGCTCCGCCGGCGCCAAAGCAAAGGGCAGGTCTCTCCCTCCCGCCACCGCCGCCACAATGGCAGGCGGGGCCCCGGCCGCCGCGCCAGCCAATGGGAACGCGGGGGCGGGCGGCGGAGGGCGCGGCGCGGGCCGTGAGTGGTCAGCCGGGCGTTCTGGCGCCAAGTTCGAAGGGGATATAAAGGGGCGGCGCGCGGAGTCCGCGCTCCCGCCGTTCGCCGCCGCTCGTCTTGCTGCCGCCATGCTGTCCGCCCGCGCCCCGCTCGCCGCCCGTCACGACCAGCCCCGCCTGTCGCCCATGAAGAACCTGGCGCTGAGCGACAAGGAGAACACGGTGAGCGCC
>JANZLQ010000017.1:13704119-13714248 GCA_026212715.1 Elanus axillaris
CCCGCCCTCCCGCTCCCCGCCCGGGAGCGCCGCAGCGCTCTCACCCTGCCACTCTCTCCCCGCAGCCCCCCGCGCTCAGCAGCGCCCGCGTCCTGGCCAGCAAGGCGGCCCGCAAGATCTTCCAGGAGGGCGACGGGAAGCCGGTGAGTGCGGATCACCCGGGCGCCGCGCCCGCCTTTCTCCCCTTCCCCGGTGGCGCGTGTAATCCCCGCTCCGCTGTCCTCTTCCCCACGCGTGGCGCCTCCTTTCTCTCGTCCCCGCCGGGGGCTGCCGCCGCGCCCCTCTCCCTCGCGGCGGTCTCCTTCCCGCCCCGCCCCGGCCAGCTGCCGTCCCTCAGTTTCCCGCCGAAGCCCGGCGTCGCCTCAGCCCCCCGCCCCGCCGCTGAGGTGAGCCGAGCCCAGCCCAGCCGCCCTTCGCCGCTCCAGGTGCCGCGGGGCGAGGAGGAGGAGGAGCCGCTGCTGCGGGACAACCCCCGCCGCTTCGTCATCTTCCCCATCCAGTACCACGACATCTGGCAGATGTACAAGAAGGCCGAGGCCTCCTTCTGGACGGCGGAGGAGGTGAGGAGGGGACGGGACCCGGCTGCTCCTGCCCGCAGCCCCGGGGGCCCGGGCCTCTTCGTTTGTTTCATTGCTTCTTCTTGCAATGTTTTAGGTGGACCTTTCCAAAGACATCCAGCACTGGGAGTCCCTGAAGCCCGAGGAGAAGTACTTCATTTCTCACGTCCTCGCCTTCTTTGCTGCCAGCGATGGCATCGTCAATGAGAACTTGGTAAGTCTGTGGAAACGGTCCTGACAGAAACCCTGCTTTGTGAAGGTAACCGGATAACTAACTACACGTTTGACATGCTTGCTGGCTGATCTAGCTTGTTTGCTAGATCGTACAGTGTTACAGCATTACAGCATGTAATGCTGTCTTATGCTAATTAGCACATTGGGGTTGCTTTTGTAATCCCCAAGTTTGCTCACTCCCTGTGGGGCACTGAGTGTTGCCTTACAGTAACACTTGGCCGGTTCAGAGCCCTTGTTCTGCTTCTACCCTCATGGTACTCTTCTCCCTAATGGGGGTAAGTAAAACTAAGAAGTTTTACCATTTCTCTTGGGACCAAAGAGTTACTTGCAACTTCGAGCTGAGGGGCTACTCTCTTAATATTGCTGTTAATAATCCACACCTCTGGATTTAATCAGAAAAGGCTTCTGTGGGCTGAGCAAGAGCTGTTAAAGACAGCATCAATGCCTCTAACCTGCAGCTGAGTTATAAATGCTTTTGTAAACACTCATTTATTTCCTCTAGGTGGAGCGGTTCAGTCAAGAAGTACAAATCACAGAAGCTCGCTGTTTCTATGGCTTCCAGATTGCCATGGAAAATATACATTCAGAAATGTACAGTCTTCTTATTGACACCTACATTAAAGATTCTAAAGAGAGGTTCGTATTGCTCAACGATGAAAGGTTCAAAACTTTTAAAGTGTTGAGATTTAAATGATGCATATCTGTCACTGACTTTAAGGCTAATTTTAGGTTTTAAACTAGATTTATATAAAATACCACTGCTGCTTAAGAGCTGCTTTACTTCAGAATATCTTTCTTCTCTGAAGTGTATGAGCAAGACCTTGCTTAGATTAACAGTGAAACTGAAACCACTTGATACTGAAATAAAGGAATGAAACCATATAAAAGATGGAGCAGTCAAATAAGAGGAGTATATTACAGTAAGCACTCATATGGAGGACCCCTGCACCTAGTAGAAAGCTATGTTGGAAAGTTTCTCTGAGGATACCACTTTTATTCAAATGTCATCTCTAAAACCCAGTGCATTTAGTTAACAGCTAGCACTTTTACATAGCATGTGCTGCCCTTACTCACTTGAGTATTTTTCTTGGGGGCAAAAAAGCATGTTCCATTTGCCAAAAAGTGGCTTTTGGTCTTGACTAAAACTGAAACCAAATGGTAAAGTTTTCACAGCAAGATGAATCATTTCAACAATGATACCTTAAAACTAAACACAGGGCTTTGAGCAGTCTGGACTGAGTTATTCTGGTGTTGCCTTGTCAGACCAACACCCTGTTCAGTGAAATGTGTGGAATTGCAATGCTATTTGTAGTCTAGATATATCTAATTGCTGCTACTTTGTAAGAAGCTGACCATGTCATTTCTACTCTGGGATGGTTAATTTCAGTAAATGTTTAAGGAAAAACTGCTTACATGAGAGCTCTGGTGCCTTGCCACTGGAAAGTTGGAGGCTGCTTGATCTGTAGTTTTGAAAGCCTTGTTCAAGTACAACACTTGATGAAACAGTACTCCCCTTGATATTGTCATGGAAATTCATGTGAACTGGTGTTGATGTGGGTAGGTGATGAAAAGGTAGTTGATGGGTACAAATAGAGCTTGATTGCTGCAAAAAAAGATGGGGAAGGAAATTGTCAGGGTGAAGGTACAGAGCACTTGTAAGTGAACAAGGCCATCTATGGCAGTGAATGCTTGTTGTAGTTGTGCTGATGTCTGATTCTAATGAGCTCTGTCCTTCTCAGGGAATTTCTTTTTAATGCTATTGAAACGTTGCCATGTGTTAAAAAGAAGGCTGACTGGGCCATGCGCTGGATTGGGGACAAGAAAGCAACATATGGTGAGTACATCTATTGGAAGCAAAGTGAAATTCTTTCCCTAAAAAAGGTGGAGCAACCGCCATTTCTCATGACTTGTCAGTTCATAGGGATTATCGTCCCTGTGACAACAAGTGCTCTCTGGTGTAAGATACTGGTATAATTCTGGAGATTAATAAAATAACTTTCATCTTGCAAACGAGCTACTGACATGAATCTCTAAAATTGCTGGCATTTTAAATAAAGTAGCTCATGTGTCAATCCTCATATGCTTGGCTATATGATCAAATTGTAAGTTGCCATCATGTGTCCAGAACTGTTCTTGCCATCTATTTCCAACAGACATGTACAGTTGGAGGCTATAGTTCTTGCCTTACTGATTCTTGATGTCTTGCTTCAAAGGTGAGATGACATGGTACAGATCATTATTTCACTAGTATTAAAGCATTCTTCATGGCCAAAGTTCCTTACTTAATCAAAGATGAGCAGACACTGACTTAAATCAGCTGTTAAAATGACTGCTCTTTTTCAGTGTGCAGTCTTTGAAAAAGGATGGTATTGATGGTTAACCTAGTGGAAGGGTCCTTGGCTTCAGCTATTTAGTAGTGACTTTAGTTTTTACTTCCTCTCATGTTTAAAAGCCTTTATTTTAATAGCTTTTAAGGACAGGCTATAGCACACTTCAGCAGAAACTTTTCCATCCCCCTTGGAGGATGCAGTTCACTCGTCTATTTGCAACTTCTAGGTATTAATCCTGGCAAGCTTTCTGTGTGATATTACTATCAATCTTTTCTTAATAGGAGAACGTGTAGTAGCTTTTGCAGCAGTGGAAGGAATCTTCTTTTCCGGCTCTTTTGCATCAATATTTTGGCTGAAGAAAAGGGGATTAATGCCTGGACTCACTTTTTCGAACGAACTCATCAGTAGAGATGAGGTATGAATCAAATTCTAGCAGTTAAGATGGTAATGTGCCACAGTAGCATAAAGTAATAATACTCTGTTGGAGCCTATATTTTTAAACAGGAGAGTATATTTAGAAACAGGCAGTCTATAAAGCTCACTACAGTGTGTAAACATGTGTCATTGTGGATCTTACAGTAGAGAATGAATGAACTTAGCATTTTATTTCCTGTAAAGCAGTTCTCGCCAACTCTTGCACTTGGTATACCTTGCCATTTGGAGCAGTTGCAGCTGGTACTGGCTGAACTTGCTTATGCCTCCTTCTGGTTATGCAGAAAGTTGTCTGTAAATAATGCTAAATAATGTGGCAAGTGCAAAGATGGTGCCTAGATATTGGGCTATTTATTCTGTGCTCCTGATTTGAGTGGCTCTTCTAAATCAGTGTTCCTGAAATAATTTTCTGAAACTTCTTTCCAGGGCTTGCACTGTGATTTTGCCTGCCTCATGTTCAAGCACTTGATACGCAAACCATCAGAGGAGAGAGTAAAGGAAATCATCATGAATGCTGTTCTCATAGAACAGGTAATTGTCTGCTCCTTGTTTAGGAACTTGATCGCAATTAAGAAGAAAGCTGGGGAGCTGTTGGGTATAAAATTAACCTACATGATACAGAGTGAATACCAGTTTCTGTACATCAAGTGTCTCTATTATCTGCAGGAATTCTTGACGGAGGCACTGCCTGTAAAGCTGATTGGCATGAACTGCACTTTAATGAAACAGTACATAGAGTTTGTAGCAGACCGGCTTATGTTGGAACTGGGATTTAACAAGGTAAGGCTCTAATATACTGCATCTTTCATGGGGAAAAGATAATATTAAGTTTAATTTCCTCCAGAAACCTGAATCCTAAAATGGCTGCAGCAATATTGGTATAACTTGTAAAACCATTTAGAAGTCTTGCTGCTAGATCCTGTTTGGAGACTCACAGAAGGAAAAGCAAAAGGATGCTGTGGGAAAACAACTATATAAGAGTTGCTGTGCTTCTGTCTACTGCAGCTAAAAGACAGGAACAATTACAGTAGAGAAGGCTTGGGGCAGAGATTTTTGTCCACTACATAGTAAGCCTCTTGATAGTGTCATTAGGCTCCTTCCAGCTGATCTCTAATGCTCTCACGTATTTGAGATGTGAATACTTGTAGTCACTATAGAATTGCCTTTGCATTTCAGATATACAAAGCAGAGAATCCTTTTGACTTCATGGAAAACATCTCTCTAGAAGGCAAGACCAATTTCTTTGAGAAGCGAGTAGGTGAATATCAGAGGATGGGAGTCATGTCGAAGCCCACAGACAACTCTTTCACCCTGGATGCGGAATTTTAAATGAACTGAGACCATATGAGTTAGTGTGTATGCTCTCCTGTTTACAGGGAAACATTAAATATATCCAGTCACAGTGTGACCCTATTCCTGTCCTAAAATCCCACTCTTGAAAAGTGTGGTGATAGTGGTACTTTTTGGGAGGCTAGTGTAGCTCCAGCAGTAAAATCCATTTTTATTAGACTTTGCCAATGGTGTTAATTCATAGAATGTTTAGATGTATCTCTTACAACATATGCTACCCCATTTTGTGAAAGATACAGGCATCTTCCTTCTGCAAGATGGGATGTTATGGGCACTGACCACTAGCTTCTTTCTGCCTGCTGTTCTCCCCAAAAGCAAAGGAGCAGTTGAGAAATTCTGGTCTTAAATTTGCTGAACACTGCAGAAAACTGGAGGCAACTACTTGACCTCACTGCTTTATTAGCAGGTTTTAAGTTTACCTTTTTTTACTATTGTTTTAATAGTTTGTATGTAAACCTGGCACTTTAATGTTTAAGATAAAGAACTGTCTTGTAATACTCGACAATGGTAAAGTGCAAGTCTAAATCTTTAGACTTTTGCAACCTAACCTTTCAAGATTTGTGCTTCTTTCTGGGTATGTAACTTAAAAATGGTGCTGTGGATCAAACTATATTGATTTTAAAATCTGTTGAACAGGAAGACAGTTGGTATGGAAGGTGAAGGACTTGGTAAGTTGGATATTCTGTGTACTGAAAAGTAACATGCAACTGGCTTCTGGACTTAATAGCTTTTTCTTTAATATCTGGGAACAGTATTTCATATAATGGTAATAAAGAGCTGGTTGGATTGAGTGTTTGTATTGGCTTCAGTGGTCCAATGGGCAAAGCTATGTGATAATTTCCTTCTGAATTGTAGACTTTCTGAGGAAATGCAAGTTCTGCAGGAGATAGCTGCTTAGTCATGTGGTTGGTACATGTCAAGTGAAATTATGCTTAGCTCTGACTTTAAGATGGACTGCACTAACTGAATGGTATTTCAGGGTAAACTGAGCTAATTCAGGATGGAGCAGCATTCTTGGCTTCTGCATCATGCAGTTAAGTTTTGGTTTTAATACATAACTAGTGAAAACAGTATGTGCTACAACATTGTTACTCCATGCTAAACATGGAGTAACAGGAATGGGTATGTGTTGTGGTTTCAGCCCAGCTGGTAACAAAGGACCATGCAGCTGCTTGCTCACTCCCCCCACCTGCTGCTGGTGGGATGGAGAGGAGAATCAGAAAGAGAAAAGAAAAAAAATGGACCCTTGAGGCTTGAGATAAGGACAATTTACTGAGGCAACACAAAAAAAGAAGTTAGAACAATAATGATACAAATAAGAAAATACACAAAATGAGTGATGCGCAGTGCAACTGCTCACCACCCAGAACCTGGCGCTCTGCCACTTCCCCCACTGAAAGCTGAGAGAGCCCCCCAGCCTGCTCCCCATTTATATACTGGGCATGGTGTCACATGGTATGGAATAGCTCCTGGGCTAGTTCAGGTCAGCTGTGCCCCCTCCCAGGTTCCTGTGAAAATGAACTATCCCAGCTGAACTCAGGACAGTATGCTTAATGTAACTTTGGTAAGGGCATGTGGACTGTGAAGGAGTTCTGTATGGCCCAGATAAGCATTCCTGCAAATGATCTGCAGGGAGATTAAATAACAATGCGATAGACTGAAATTAGCTACTGCCTGGATGTACAAAAAGGAGTTTATTCCATGATCTAATCTAACAACTAACAAGTACTGTCCTGCAAGTCAGCCTTTCTTCTTCAAGTATTGTTGATGTGGAAAATAAATTTTACCAAACCTAAACCATTTCCTTGAAAGAATGCTGGAGTTTGCTTCCCTCTGCTAAAGTGCTCCCTCTTTTGAAGTATAATATAATATATATGGTGCTTCTTTGAGAGATGCTGCCTTGGTATAAAATTAACTGACCTGTTGGTCTTTCCTCCTTTGCTCTTGATTGCACTGAAGGTGATGGTGTGTGACTGTTCTTCCCCTGGGTCTGTGAAGCTAGCAGGATGTGCATGTTTCCAAGGCTATCCTAGGGAGAAAAAACATAAATAATTTAAAAAGTCCCAAGCCCCAAAGTCTGGGATTCAAACTAGCAGATACAAGACTGTTAACAGATGGCTCTCTAAGGCCCCTGCAGCACTGATGTTGGTAACTGGTCAGTGATTGTAGTGGTCTGAAAAGAATATATTAGGTACTGGAATAGGGACATGTTAAGTTGGACAGCCAGACATCATTTTGAAGCACTGAAAGTTAATGCTTGTTTTTAAAGTTATGCAGGTTTCTGGCTAAGTATCAGAATTTTGTTCTCAGCAAATTGGGTTTTGTGCTTTTCCTTGGCTTCTCTTAGCAGTCAAAAAGCTTTGATCAAATTAAGTCTACAAAGCATCAGGACTCATGGTGTAGGGCTATGTTGTTTAGAGCATAAATGAGATGGTAATAATGTACTGAGGTCAGTTTGCACCCAAATATGATTTAGCAATATTCAGTTTATTCGAATCTGTTAATTATATACTTCTGTAATGTAGAAAAAGGGTAAGGCTAATCTACGAGTAGGGTCTAGCTATATTATATAGCTATCTCTTCCCACTTGATTCCTAGTATGTGTCAAGGATCAATGCATGGAAGTGATTAGGGTGGAAAGCTTTAATTTATCCTTAATTCTGGGAGATATGAACTGGAGAACTGTATTTTCAAGATAATATAGAAGGGCTGCTTGGAGTGGATGTGTGATGGCCAAGTAATCATTTGTAAAGGCAGGTAGGAAGAATGTCCTTTTTGGCCAAGGATTGCTCTTACAGGGTAATATATACTGTAGACATGGATGCATTAGAGATAGATTAGGTAGGAATTAGAAGTGATTCAACAAGAGAATAAGGCTTGCTGTGGCTGGTATTAATCTTATCCTGGTGCCACTGATGTCTAAATGCCTACTTAGTTTTGGTTTATATACTTGCTATAATGTAAATCAGTTTTTAATGTATAGTCTGGAGAAAAGCTATACATCTGGTCCGACCTATTTTAATTCTCAGTTCCCACAAATTTAAATGTGCTGTTGCTTAGGTTGCATAGGTCATGTCCAAGTTTTGATAAAATACTTGTTTCCTGAAAACGGATTACTTTCCAATTTGACTGAGATGCCAGTTGTTTTGACACTTGATCCTCTTAGGCATTGAGGAGATAATCTTTTATTTCTTTCCAAAAAATAAACTAATAATGCTGAAAAATGTTTCAGTAAAAACTTAACTGACCCTTTGGAATATGTTTTGGAATGGAGTTTGGAGAACCAAGAGAGATTTGAAGCAAAGTGATGAAAGTGCTGATTTTTTTAAATCCATGTATGAATTGGAACAGCTGTCTAGTAGGGGTTCTGGCACAGTAATTGCTGCAAGTGAAAAGCGATTAGGCTAGTAAAGTAAAAAAATACTGAGGGATAAGTAAAACCGGATATATTTGGTGGTGCAATACTCTGATGTCTGTTGTTAATTTCTGCAGAACTGATCCCCAGCTATCCCTGTGTTTTTATTGCTGTTAAAATTAATGGCTTGTGATAGTAGTAGATAAAGTGGAAGAACAGTAGCCTCAAGCATAGTTTCTCATGTTATATTTCCTACTGTAATTTATGTTTTTTTTTTTAAATGCATAGGTTCAGGTAAGAAAGCTACTGTAACACATTTTCACTTCAGGTTACATGTCAAATATTGAAAACCTTAGGCAATGTTGAAGACTAAGAGCAGCAACCTAATGTCAGCCTTATCCTTAGGAAGCAACTACAACACTAGAGTGTAATGACAAAAAGAAAATGCCCAGATTTCTCAAATTTCCTGGAGTGATTACAGCAATTTGTGCCCAGAAGAGGTCAGAGAACAGTTGCAGCTGCTCATGCCTGCAGCAGGGCACAGCCAGCCCGCAAATCTGTAGGCATATTAAGTGTGGTGTGATCCCTGATGGGTAACTGCTTCCTCTGCACCAGTCAGAAACTTTGTCTGGCAGAAAGCAGTAAATGAATGAGTTGAACTCATTCAAAGCCTTCTTTTCAGTTGGCTGTGGCTTGTTTTATTTTAAGCTGTTGATTACCTCTTGGTGCTTTGGCCTCTCTTTTTGTGCATAATGAATTGTGAGAAGTAAATGCTTTTGTCAGGAAGGATTTGAGATTTAGAGAGATAAATCTTGTGTCCTGTTTGCTGATGGACAGCTAGCTTTTTGTTAGGAATTCATCCCTTGGGAGTGTTACTGAGATTCTATGATCTGCACAGCCCAGGCAGTCGTTTGGTTTCTGTGGTAAAACAGTCTTTACATGAAGAATGGCTGAAAGATTAAGCTAACAGGGAAAAAAAAAAGTCCGATATGTCTCTGATCCTTCTGTCAGATAGTGGTTTTACTGTTAAAGTTATGCCCAACTGATCTTTGAAGTAATGATAATATTGCTATTTCCTGAGCCTGCAGAGAAATGGGGGGGGGAAACATTTTTATCCCTTTGGGGTCTATTGTGGATTTCAGTGATGAGATCTTGCTGGCATCACTGATCAGCAGAAAAATGGTGGTGTTTGGGCATCTGCTCTTAGAGACAGCTGTGAGACACTGGGTGGGATGAAGAAGGAATACCAGTTTTCATTCCCCCAGCTGGGTGTTACTGGTGCTCTGCTGAGTATCAGCTGAGAAACCTATTGTCATGATCCAGAGGTAAGGCCAAGCGAACGGCAAATCCCAGGGTGTTGACTGGCCACCAGAGCTGTGGCTTTGGCTCCTGGCTTTTAGGTTTCTCCCATACCACATTGTGCTTCTGAATCTGCTGGAGAAAAGAGTTTGAAGGCAAGCGCTTCGTGCTCTAGAAGAATGGGTTGTATTACAGCCCTCCCTGCTGTGGATGCTTATCCTCTTTCTGCAAGTACAAATTCTGAGGTGCATAAGGGGTGGTGAAGGAATTTAAAATGAATACCTCTTCTTCCCCTTGCTGTTAGTCATTCTTTTAAAACTTCAAATATATAGAGAAGAATACCTTAGCAGAATTGCTTTGCAATTCTTTCCAATAACCAAATCTCTCTTGTGCTTTTTTCCTGGTGTGATGGGTTGACCCTGGCTGGATGCCAGGTGCCCACCAAAGCAGTTCTATCACTCCCTCTCCTTCACTGGATGGGGGAGAGAAAAATACAACAAAGAGCTTGTGGATCGAGATAAGGACAGGAGAGATCATTCACCAATCACCATCATGGGAAAAACAGACTCAGC
>JANZLQ010000017.1:13722081-13732502 GCA_026212715.1 Elanus axillaris
TAAACTCGGGGGAGTGGGGGTGGGTAGGATCATTGCTTGGGGACTAACGGGGTGTCAGTCAGTGGGTGCATCACTTGTGTATTCCAGTATATTAGTTGCTGGCTGGGGTTAAACCACGACATCGACCAGTGCTGTAGCACCATTGTAGAAGGCCACCGAATTTGTCAAGCACGATTTGCATTAAGTGAAGCCATGTTGGCTGTCACCAATCAAGTCCTTATTTTCCATGTGTTTTAGCATAGGTTCCAGGAGGTTCCCCTCTATCGTCTTGCCAGGCACAAAGGTGAGATTGACTGGCCTTGTATTTCTCTGGCTCTTCCTCTTTTCCCTTTTTAAAAATGGAGGTTATGTTTCCCCTTTTCCAGCCAGTGGGATCTTCCCTGGACTGCCATGACTTCTCAAATATGGTGGATAGTGGCATAGCCACTTCACCTGCCAGTTCCCTCAGGACCTGCAGATGCATCTCATCAGGTCCCATGGACTTGTGCACCTTCAGGTTCCTTAGATGGTCTCAAACCTGATCTTTTCCTTTGATGGGTGGTTCTTCATTCTCCCAGTCTCTGCCTTTGCTCTCTGCATCTTGGGTGGTGTGGCTGGAGCCACTTGCTGGTGAAGACTGAGGCAAAAAAGCTGTTGAGTACCTCAGCCTTCTCCATATCCTGGGTAACCAGGTCTTCTGTTTCCTTCTGGAGAGGGCCCACTTTTTCTCTTGTCTTCCTTTTATCACCAACGTACCTAGAGAAGCTTTTCTTGTTGCCCTTGATGTCCCTGGCCAGGTTTAATTCTATCAGGGCTTGAGCTTTTCTTACCTGATCCCTGGCTACTTGGACAATTTCTCTGTATTCCTCTCAGTCTACCTGTCCTTGCTTCCACCCTTTGTAGGCTTCCTTTTTGTGTTTGAGTTTATCCAGGAACTCCTTGTTCATCCATGTAGGCCTCCTGGTGTTTTTTGCTGAACTTCTTCTTTGTTGGGATGCATTAGTCCTGAGCTTGGAGGAGGTGAGCCTTGAATATTAACCAGCTTTCTTGGGCCCCTCTTCCCTCCAGGGCTGTATCCCATGGTACTCTACCAAGCAGATCCCTGAAGAGGCCAAAGTCTGTTCTCCTGAAATCCAGGGTAGTGAGCTTGCAGTGTGGCCTCCTCACTGCCCTAAGTACCTTGAGCTCCACCATTTCATGGCCACTGCAGCCAAGGCTGCCCTTGAACTTCACATTCCCCACCAGCCCCTCCTTGTTGGTGAGAACAAGGTCCAGAATAGCACCTCTCCTCATTGGCTCCTCTATCACTTGGAGAAGAAGGTTATCATCAATGCATTCCAGGAACCTCCTGGATTGCTTATGCCCTGCTGTGTTTTTTCTCCAACAGATATCAGGGTGGCTGAAGTCCCCCATGAGGACCAGGGCTTGTGAACGTGAGGCTGTTCCTATCTGTCTCTAGAGAGCCTCATCCGCTTGGTCTTCCTGGTCAGGTGGCCTGTAGCAGACCCCCACTATAATGTCACCTGTCCCTGCCCTCCCTTTAATCCTGACCCATAAGCTCTTGGTCGGTTCCTCATCCATCCCCAGGCAGAGTTCCATGCACTCCAGCAGGTCACTGACATAGAAGGTGACATCCCCTCCTCATCTTCCCTGCCTGTCCTTCTAAAGAGCCTGTATCCTTCCATTCCAACACTCCAGTCATAGGAGCCATCCCACCATGTCTCTGTGATGCCAATGAGATCATAGGCCTGCAGGTGTGTGCACATCTCGAACACCTCTTGCTTTTTACATGGGCTATGTGCATTTGCATAGAGGCTTTTAAGTTGGGCCCCAATGAAGCTGACTTACTGGCTGGAGGGGCTGGAATTCCTTTGTGATGCTCTTCAGGTGCTCTCCTCCTGACCTGTAATCCCTCTCCAGGCTCTGGGCATCTATTGCTGGCAATGGCATCAAACTATTAGGAGCGGGATGGATTGAGGTTCCCCTTCCCTGGCAACCTCAATTTAAAGCCCTCTTCACCAGCTTGGCAAGCCTATGACTGAAGGTGTGTATTTTTAAATATCAGACTGTCAAAGGATTTTTATTTATCTTGGGCAAATTGCTGCTGGCATGTGGTAGCATGACAAGCAAGTGGCACATGTGAGTTGTCTTGGGATTAGTTTCATCTAAGTTTCCATGCTGATGGCAGAGAAATTTGTATCTGGGCTGGTAACCCCAGGCTCCCATTGAATTGATGAAAGAGAAGGGGCGACTCCTCTGACCAGTGTCAGACACCAGCTTCCAGAGGGACGGAAGGTGCCTGACAAGTACTTGTTTCTTTCCATGGATGGCACAGGCAATCTAGGTGATTAACTCCTGTTCTAGCATTTGCATCTGGTCAGATGAATCCCAGCTTTACAGAGCTAGAATCACATCATCTCTCTGATGTATCTGAAGCTCATGGGCTTTGTAAATGGTATTCTCGGTGCTGCTGGGCTGCTGGTCCTTCACATCATGCTGGGTCCAGCCTGTCCTCTGGTTTTCTCTTTTGTGCCTCATGCAACCTTTTCCAGACCTTTGAGTGGGTACTCTGTTTGCTGCTTAATCTCTGGGGTTATGTGATTGCTAAAGAGTGACGAACCCAAGGATGGCGGCTTACACTAATACATTGGACTATGAGTGGCAGGCAGGAATGGTGCAAGCCCCTACAGGCAAAACCAGCCCTGCCCATGTCAGAGCTGCTCTCCATAGGCTTGCAGGCTATCATTGAGTTTTGAAAGGCTGCTTGTCCCAGGCTGGGAGTGGCCACAGCCTGGTTTCAGCAAACATAAATAGAGAGACATAGAGAAGGCATTCATACAACAGCCATTTGGATAGGAATGAGAGCATCATAATACCTACTTGTGTTTTAATCCCAGATGGCAACTAAGTACTGCACAGCCACTTGCTCACTCCTCCCTGGTAGGGTGAGGAGGAGAATCAGGCAAAAAAAAAAAGTAAAATTTGAGGGCTGAGATAAGAACAGTTTAACAATCGAAATAAAATATAATAACTGTAATGAAAATGAAGATAATGGAGAAATAAAGCCCAAAACTGACAAGTGATGTACAATGCAACTGCTCACCACCTGCTGACTGATGCCCAGACACTCCCCAAGCAGTGATCTGTCCCCCCCGGCCAACTCCCCCAGTTTATATACTGGGCATGATGTCCTGTGGTATGGAATATCTCTTTGGTTAGTTTGGGTCAGCTGTCCTGGCTGTGTTCCCTCCCAGCTTCTTGTGCACCTCCTTGCTGGCAGAGCATGGGAAACTGAAGAGTCCTTGACTTATCCTAAGTGCTACTTAGCAACAACTAAAACGTCAGTGTGTTATTAACATTATTCTCATAGTAAATCCAAAACTGCACTGTACCAGTTACTAGGAAGAAAATTAACTCTATCCCAGCCAAAGCCAGGACACTACTGAAACCCAGTCATATATGGGCTCCTTGCATCTCTTCGCCTGTCAAGTTCATGAGTGCCTGTCTCCTGAATTTGCCTCTTTTGTTGCTGATGTCATCTGTTATGCTTTTTGTTTTGTGTTTTTATTTCCTCTTTGCATGACTCGTTTTCCTTCTGTCTCCCCTGTGCTTTTGCTCCCTCCTACCTTGCCCTGATGTTCTGCTTGACATGGCATCAAGGCAGCTGAAATGAAGAGTGCAGGCAGTGTGGTGTTGATGTTGATATTTTTTTCCCCATTTGATGCTTGTGTCTGCAAAATGTGGCTGAAAGAGGAGAAGAAAGGGGTGTTGGAGCATCTCTGCCCAGGTGGGTGCCGGCAGTCCTGAGCTCGCAGAGCAGATCCTCAAGCTGTGTTTGCATTCATGCAGGTTAGTACCTGAGCTGTGCAGCAGCCCCTTTGGGCAGAGAGACTACCTATAGGAACTATAGCTCCCTAAACAAAACTCTTCTCCTGCAAGAGCGTGTGAGAGAGGCAGGCCAAAATTTAGGTCATGCTTAATCTGTATCGAAGATTAACTTGTTGAATTGATCTTCATAAGCGTGTCATGAATGTGAGGAGCATGTAATAAAATCAGATGAAAGTAGTAGGTATTATGGGTGGACATAACTTATTTACATGTTAGCTCATGTATTTACTAACATATGTAAACACTTATGTATTTTGTGATCATTATTAACCCTTTATGTGAAGACTCTGAACAGAACCTTCGTACAAACATTCCTTTAGACTAATAGTGGCCTGCTGCTTACAGAAAAATGTGTTTGCTGTGCTTTCCTGCACAATGTTGTACTGTCTATCATTCTCTGCTTTTGTTGTGGTTTTTTTTTTTATTCACTCACTCCTATGACAAGACCTCAAACTGAGAATTCCCTCTGTTCCTTGGCTGCTAATGTACTTGACAGGTCTTTGGAGGAAAGAAACTCTAAAACTTGATACTTTTTCCCCCTTCTGCTGACAGGACCAGTGATGAGGACAAAGATTGCCCTTCTGATCTTATCTGCTACTTGGAGATGCACCCTATTCCAAAACTGGACTTCCTTTCTGTTGCACCTCACTCCAGAGTTAGACCTGAGACAACTGGGGACCCTTCATTAGCAAGCTCCGTGTTTGCAGAGATGCCCTGGCTTGCCTCTGGCTGTGGACAGCATCTTTCAAGGAGTTGCAGGTGGGGCCTGGGCTGTTTGGGAAGCATTGTTCTGGGCAGCCTGATGTGTGGAGGGAGCAGCAATTTGCTGACAGTGTTGAGTATCTAAAATGGTAAGATGTGGCAAATTTATTACCAGGCTGTTGCTTGCAACAGCTTTTTGCAGGGTGAAGAGATGAAGCAGACGATTAGATTTGTGAAGAAACAGAATGGTGATGCACAGCCTTCCCTAGGGTGAGAGTTAGAAAACCAATCGAGCACTTCTTTTCTGTCTTGCAGAATTAACATGCTTCCCTCATAGATTAAAGGACCACGCTGGCCTGGCTGTGCTCTGCTATAGCTGCTTGGCAACAACAGAGTGCCCTGGTATAGGGGAAAACCCCTCCTGCTTAGTTCAGTCTGCTGAAAAAGCTGTTTGCAGTCAGCAAAAGGGGCTAGAAATGACTCCCCACCACCCATGTTTCATCTGTCTGCTACAAAGCAGCCAGAGGCTAAACCTGCTAGAGGTGGCTCTCAGCCTGTACCTAAAATCCCAGGGTATCCATCCTTCCTACCAGCCAGATTTCCTCAAGGCTTGCAGGGCTGGTAGCAGCAGCAGTGAGCAGCTGGTACCTGGCTTTGCTGATCCCCACAAGAGGTGTCTCCCTCTGGTTCCCCCTGCCAGCTCTCATCATGGGGTGCAAGTGATGTGCTCCCCAGGGATTTGTCCTCTGCCTGTCAAACTTGTTCCCTCTTAGGTTCAATAACTGGGTGTTTGCTGGGCCAGGGAAGAGCCTCGGAACATCCATCCATACTTTAATGTGAGGGTGGCCAGCTTGCAAGCAATTTGAGTGTGTGGGGAGAGTAGGAGCTGCTGATGCTGGGGCTGCCAAATCACTTGAAGGCAGCCTGGCTTTGCTCAGCTGCTTCCAGCAACCAAGCACTGGGGCTTTTGGGAGCTAGTGCCACCTCTCATCCCTGCTCTTTGGCTTTCTAGGGCATGTGGTGCATATTTTGTGGCTTGGCTAGCTTGAAGCAGCAGTTTTTTAGGGTGAGGGAAGCTAGCTGCTCCTCGTGAGTTAAGAGCCTGGTGGGGGTCACCCATTCCCAGCCAGGAAATGCATGACCAGAGTAGGGAAGTGACTGAGTGAGCCCAGCCCTGAAGGACCCTGGAGCCTGGGGTTAATTTAAGCAGCAAAATTCAGGTGCTGGCTCAAGTACCTGGGGCAGCTGAAGGAGTTGGACCAACTCTCTTGTGTTCCTGATAGAGCAGCTACTGCTGTATGAGACTCTTCTTCTGTCACCTTTGGCTGGGAAAGGTGGCAATATTTAAGGTATGTGTCTTCTTGCCCAGTGCCCTGTCTTATTCAGAGGCTTCCATGTGTCTTCAGTCAGTGCTTCATTATAACACTAGTGGTGTTATCTTTGGAAAACCATGCTCAGGTAGGACATACAATATATTTTACATTACAGCAACTCTTCCTAGCTCTCTTGTAGCTGACTCTTGCTGCTTATCCTGCCTCTTCTTTGCCCCAGCAGGTGATCCCCTTGCAAAGCCCATCTGAACCTGCAGTGGGTGAGAAAACAAAAGCTGAATTAATTATAGGACTGGGCCAATTCTGTTGTGATTATTGAAATGAACAGAAGTACCTGGCACTAGGTAGAATAATGGATAAAACCAAACAAATCTGAAGAACTACTAAAAATACTGAGTTGTTCTGCAGTGCTTTAGTAATGAGATTAACAGTGAAATTAATTGAAAGATGTGAAAAACAAGTCAGCCTGGAAGATAAATATCTCATGATCTTCCTCTGTGTTTTACTGAGTTTGCCTTTGAGACTTGCATGGAAGAGAGCTACAGTGAATGAAATATGCAGAATGTAAACAAACACAGGTCATGTTTTATTCAGTTTAAGGAGAGGCAAGATTTAAATTACGTGGTCTTGGATTCTGAATCTGAACCTAGGAGCAGCAGGTTCCAAGGATGGCGTACTTTAATGCTATATTGTCATTCAATGATATTTAAACACTTGCAGTCTACAGGAAATATTTTTTAATTGTGTTGTGGGGGTAATTTAATTCAGATTATCCAAGTCATCTTCATCAAGATAAGGTCAAATCCCAAGGTTGGGAAACCTTAATATTTTAGTCATTACAGAAAGATGTAGGTAAAAAACCCCACAGCCCTGTTTTTGAATGTCTGAGGTTTAGCAGTTTTTTCAAGTGTGAGTGGTCTGATAAAGCCTTAACAGTAAGAAATGTTTTTTGTTTAAGTATATAAATATGATGATTATGTTGAGGTATGGTTTCTAGCAATGCTATTTCAATTTTAGCAGCTACGTCTTCATGATTGCTTTTCATTCCAGTAGGTAGATTGTTGGGCATTTTCCCTTCAGATGCTCACTTACTTCCCTGTGTAATGCTCCAGGGCTTGCTAAATTCATCAAGGCTTTGTGATGATCCAGGTGGTTCCTCAGGTTGCACTTGATCAAGGATCACAGTAGCATGGTTAGTGTCCACACATTGATCTTAGATTTATACTTACCTCTTCACACGGAGGTGGTGTGCCAGAGGAAGTGATTGGCTTCCAGCTGAAATTGGTGGCCAAGCTCTTGTTAGCCTTTTCAGACATGAGTTTTCATGTGTAATGGTATGGTGCAGCTAGAATAGCTCTTTTTTGATTCCTAGCCTGGTTGTATACACTTACGACTTTGCTGATGGAGAAATGTCTCCACTATCCATCTAGAGTCATGCTTTGACTCATGCCTCTGAGACTGAACCACTGTATGCCAGCCTTTCTCCTCTTGTATTCCTCAGCATTAATTTTTCAGTCCTCTTGTTTTTGAGACTGTGCTGTTCTTGCTAGTGAAGTTTCCACCTGTGGTTTCAGTGGCTTCTATTACTTTCTCACAGACTTCCTTAAAACCCTTGTGCCCTTGTTTACCAGTGAGCAGATGTGTTTCTTCTGGAGCATCTGCATTGTGCTTCGGACTTGTCTGCATGGGGGAGGTTTACTTTTGTAGTAACAGCTCTATGTGAAGTGGCAGGTCACAGCTATGTCCCAAACAGCCAGTTAGTTCATAGCTTTCATTTTGCATGCTCTAGGATGCTTTCAGAGTACCCACCACCACTGCTGAGTGTGCACCATCCTCTGAGCTGCCACTGGGATGTGTGCACCATGGGGCTGTGATTCCCCAATAGCTTGGCTGGGTATCTGGAGAGTGGGTTTCTAAAGTTCCCATGACCTTCTTCCTGGCCTTTCCATGGTTGATGATGACTTAATTTAAAAACGTTACCAGATGTGGGGAGACCAGGTGCCTCTCCTTGCTGCAACTCTGGTCAGGGGATGTACCGGGTGGTCAGATATATGCCTGTAACCTGTGTAACTGAAGTGCTGTGGTTTCTGCAGCAACAGGACATATGAGCAAAGCTTCCTCCTCTTCAGACACATCAAGCTTTGTGTGCTGTGAGTGAGCTCCATCGACATGATTTCTCTGGGAGGTTATTTGCTCATACACTGTACATCAGTGCCATCCTCACCTCCCCATCACTCTGGGACCTCACATGTTGGACATGGCTCTGACCAGCAGTGAATAGTGGATGTGGCTGAGGAACAGGCTGCAGGATCATGCTGCTGATGGGGGATACTGGGTCTGCCAGCCACAGCCCTTCATGCAGACAAGGTCTCTGACATGGCTGGACTGGTGGATGCATAATTCTCCTCTTCCAGGAGAATTGTGAACTTCCTTTTCTTTCTCTCAAGAGAAATTCTGATCCTGATTATGTATTCTGGAATTAAGACAGGTACATTCACAGTTGTCACTGCTGGCTGCAGGGAAGAAACTGTATCCTCATTAAATAAAAGAGGATGGAAAAAAGAGAAAAAGAATGAAAAGAACACATACATGACTCTGCTAGTTTGGATTAAAACCCAGACAAAGTACTCTTGCTCTTTGTCTGAATGACTTGCTTGAATGACTTGGGGGGCATGGGAAGAAAAAGTTACTCTAATGCTGTTCTGAAATGTCACTCCTGGCTGTTCAAATACCACATTGCACTAAGGCTTGTAAATCACACATAATTTCCTAATTAAAAAACGATGAGCATAACTGGGTTTTTCACTGCTGTGGCAGAACCTCACACAGACAGGCATGCTCCCAGGGTTTCAGCTGCTGGGGTGTAATCTGCCATGTCTACCTCCTGCTTTCCTTTTTGGAGCTAGACTCATCAAGGAAAGAGGTTAAGCATATGATGGATTTTCATTACTGGCAAGGGGATGTAGAATAACTGATTGTAAAGAAAAAGCCCAGGAAAGCATATTTTCTCTGTGCTAAACCATAATTTTGAATTGAAGTCCAGGTATAAGCTACTGCTACAGTAAACTGCTGAAGAAACTGGTGGGCTTTCTGGTTCTTGGTCTCTTTGGAGACATTGCACCTGTATCATTTGATTTAGTGTAGCCTTGGGTTTCATAGTACCAGTTATAAAATATCTTTCTGGATATAACTGTCCTGAAAAATTTTAGAAGTGTATTTTCTGTTTTGGTGCAACTCTTCCGTGTATGCAGACAACAATTTCTTTCCTGTGGAGGAGAGTGCATATAAATTTTATGGACAGAAGTTAGGCATTTTTGGTTTAGGCCCATAGTAGGCATTTCAAATAAAGTAACAGTGACTGCTTTTCAAGCTCTGGTTGTATTTTTTTGCTCTCCTTCACTAATTAGAGCAATGGATGTTGCTTTAGTTATCTTGCTATGAATAGCAAGCCACTTGGGGGAGAATGGATATTGACAGGAGCTGTTAGATATTTGAGATTTTTTGGGGGTCCACTGAGGTAAAAGGGTTTGTGGACCAAGCACAGCACAAGTAGCTGGGGCCTCCCACAGAGTCTGCCTGCCTTCTGGGACCTCAGCAGCTCAGAGCTTCATGTGCTGCCATGATGGCACTTAGCCAAGCTGAGCTTCCCTTCCAGTGCTGTTGGCTTCTTTCTGCTCGTATTCCTTGATCAGGTTGTTTAATTTCTTCCCAATAAATAAGTAAGTGAGTGTGCTCATGAGGTCAGGTTGGTTTGGTCACTGCTGGTGTTGAGAAACTGGCCAGTGGCTCTCCTTACCACCCTGCAGCCCAATAGGCAAAAGGAGCATCTCTTCTAGGTGCCTTGGATGTCCTTCCCAAGGCTCTGCCTCAGTCCTGGTCGGCAGGGCAAAGCCCATCCTCGTGTGGTCTTGAGTGCATTTCAGAGCACGGTAAGAGCTGCTCAGTCTTTGGATATCCTAGTGGAGAGGGTGATTCAAAGCAGGCATGGGTTGTTTTCCTCTGGGCTTGGGGGCCAGGACCCCATTCCACACCTGGGTGCAGCCATAGAGGCCAGGCCTCCAAAGGGACCTGCAGAGGTCAAAGGCCATCCCTTGTCCCAAGACAGGGTAGGCTTTGCCTGAATTACCTTACCTTTACTTACATTCACCAAACAAAGGTTTTATACCTTAGCCCCAGGCAACCTGTTCTAGATCTTCACTATCCTTACTGTTAAAAAATCCTTCTTCTTGTCTACCCTAAGTCTCCTTCTAATTGAAAACTTTTGTTTTTGCTGCTAGAAAGGACATCTAGTCCTTTCTGGCTTGGTAGCTACTTCTTACATCTTTAAAGGGAATTATCAAGTCTCTCCTCAGCCTTCTCCCCTGTTACCTGCCTAACCACCAGTGTGATGGGTTGACCCTGGCTGGACGCCAGGTGCCCACCAAAGCTGCTCTATCACTCCCCTTCCTCAGCTGGACAGGGGGGAGAAAATATAACAACAGGCTTGTGGGTCAAGATAAGGACAGTTTAATAAGTGAAAGC
>JANZLQ010000017.1:13739703-13750535 GCA_026212715.1 Elanus axillaris
TACCAATGCAGAACACAGCACTATGAGGGCTGCTATGGGGAGAATTAATTCCATCTCAGCCAGACCCAATACACAGAGGTAGGGGTTTTTGCCCCTCATGAAAGGAAGAAGAGCTGTGGGGTTATCTGAGCAGAGCAGCCGTGTCATTACTGCTTTATCTAGGAGTGAGATTTAAAAACAGGATTTGGGTAATAAATAGAGGCTTTATGCTAGTTATTAAAGCAAACACAGAGTAGCAGAGATAAGCCTGCTGCATTTATTCATGGATAAGAAGTAATATAGAGGAACACAGAAATACTTTGTCAGAGGAAATCTACTCCTGAGAGTACTGTTTAATTGCAGTTGCCTCGAGGGAGCTAGACCCCATTTGTGAGGTCCTCCATAAACATGGGAGGAAGAGCTTGTGATCTCTCTTGTCCACAATGAAGAGCTCAGACTCAAGTGACTACTACATAACAACTTGCTGCTCCTTATCCTCTGGTGCCTGTCCATGTATTTGCTTTTAGCCATGGCAAACATGAACTAGTTCAGCTTAGTTCAGAGGGACATGTGAAGTCTAATTGCCTTACATGTCCCAGAGGCTTGGAGTCCACACATAGACCATTGCTGGGGCCTGGACGAGGCTCATTAAGTGCAGCAGTTGGATCGTGACCCTAATGCCTGCTTTAAGATGAAATATGGTGGGTTGTTGTAACAAAAGAAGGGTGCAAGGCAAGAGTGATGCTATTTATTGAATTCCAGATAAGAAGATCCAGCTGCCAGATCCCTGCCAGGACAATCCCTCTGCCCTGGGACACACTAGGAACTCTGTCCATGTCTAAGAGGTAGTATGGGAGGAGCAGAACAGGCGAAGAGCTTAAAAAAGGGAAATCAAATAATTTCTGCTTTTGATATAACATTTTGGAAGAAAGGATCCATCAGGTAGGTGCTAGATGGAGAGGGAGGCTGCCATAGTAAGGTGTTCAGAAAATTTCTGGAGTAAATGAGGGCAAGATAGTATTATTGAAGCCAGCAGTCACCAGGTCATGGTGAAACTACTGTTTCCCTTAGCAGTTGCTTCAGGTGTTGTCTTTGACCACTTCAGCTCAGGTGGTGGTAATTTTTACAGTGGTGAAGGAAAAATCTTTTAACTAGAAAGGGAGGAAAGCACTGACGGATCACCTGGGAGGTTATAATCATCACCAGTGTTTTCAAGAACAAGCTACATTAATGTATGCCAGGGAGAGGCTAGGATCCTTTGCTCCTCTCTCTTGGTGGGATCACTTAGATGATTTTTTGAGGACATTTTCAGTGACTAATTCAGCCACTAAGAGAGTAGGCTGTAATGAATATCTTTCCTCCTGTAATCAGGAAACTAAATCATTATTCATGAGAGATCCAGGAAGACAACCTCCAACAATGCAACCCTTTTGTTGCCCTGAGTTCATTTCTGCTACTTAGGTTGTTGAGAGAGAGAACCTGAAATGGTGGTACCTACCCACAGGAAGTGGCTAGGTTAAGGAAGAAGCTTTGAGATGACGTTTAGGCAATCTTTTGACTACTGATGCAGGAAAATGTGTCTGTCTTGGTAAAGCCTGCTCCAAGCCATTGCCCCTGATTCACCCAGGGTGCACAGATATGGAAGAGTAGAGTGTCTTTAGTTTCCTTTCACTTCTGTGACATTGCAGAAGAGGTGGCATGGTAGGAAGGTTTTTCTGGGCGGATCCCACACATATACCTTTTAAGTGGGCTGTGACTGGGCATGCTATGGAAAATAAATCCAGATTGTCCTTGATAGGTACCTAGTTCAGAGCTTCTGCCTCTGAGGTCCCGGATCCTTTTTCAACTCTGATTCCTAGGCCAAATGGTGGGTCTGATTTGAGTGTTGTAACCTCTGTCAAGTAGGAAGGACTGAGTTCCAGCCCAGATTTGCTTCTGGCTCGCAATAGACAATACTGTTGTGGTTTAAGCCCAGTCAGCAACAAAGCACCACGAGGCTGCTCTCTCAGTCCTCCCCCATGGTGGGATGAGGAGGAAAAAATATAATGAAAGGCTCATAGGTTGACACAGGGACAGGGAAGGATTGCTCACCAATTATGATCAAGGACAAAACCCAGACTCAACTTGGGGAAAACAAACAACATCAGTTTAATTTGTTACTAATCAAATCAAAACAGGATAATGAGAAATAAAACCAAATCTTAAAACACCTTACCCTACCCCTCCCTCCTTCGCAGCTCAACTCCACTCCCAGTTTTCTCCATCTCCTCTCCCCCAGCAGTGCAGGAGGACAGGGAATGGATGGCATGGGTCCTTCCCACAGGCTGCAGTCCTTCAGGCACAGCCTGCTCCAGCACAGGTTTTCCCACAGAGCTCCAGCCATCCTGGGGGGCATCCCCCTGCTCCAGCGTGGGCTCCTCTCTCCCCGGGCTGCAGGTGGGCATCTGCTCCCCCGATGCCCTCCCTGGGCTGGGGGGGACAGCCTGACGTCTGCCCACGGGCTGCAGGGGCATCCCCTCCTCCTCCCCCTCCTTCTTCACTGACCTTCGTATCCGTGTAAGTGTTTCTCTCACATTCCCATCCTCCTCTGCTGCAGGTTTCCCCTCTTAAATCTGTCCTCCCAGAGGCACTACCACTGTTGCTGATGAGCTCAGCCTGGACCAGTGGCGGCTCTGACTCGGAGCCGGGGAAGCTTCTGGCAGCTTCTCACAGGAGCCAGCTCTGAGGCCCCTCCACTGCTACCAAAACCCCACCACACAAACCCAAAACAGGGGCACAAGTTATATTGCCACAGCCTTTGGACTGGGAAGAAATTCCAAGGTTTCTAAGACTCAATTAATGGGTGTTAGTAAAATCCTGATATGTGTTAAAGATAGTTGTATGGCTATTACTGTGTGGGGTTTTTTTTTTTTTTCTTTGTGGCAGTGCCTTGGAGCTCTGTCCTAAGCTAGAGCATCATTGTGCTAGATGCTGTGTAAGCAAAGAATAAAAAGGCCTTGCAACAAAGGTATCTATGTAAAGATAGGTGTGCTTTGGAGAGATACAGAGGCCATGAGATAGAACCTTGTCAGTCTTGTATATGTTGTGTAGATGCTGAGGCAAGCAGTGCTTGACTGACCAGTAGGATACAAACAGCAAGCTGTCAATCTTTTATTTGATTTATTATGTCTTTCAAGCACTCAGTTTAACACTCAGGTGGATATGTAGATCTTTCTGAAGTGGGCTGTTAAACTGATATTCTTAATAAGGTCAACAGTCTTAGTGTAATAAGATAGAGCAGCATAAATGAAAAATGTTCATCTGAAATGGTCTTTATTTTCTTGTCATGTTATATGTCACAATCGCTCAGGTTTATTCAGTTTCATCTCACCAAAAATTATAATAAAAGGGAGCATGAAAAATCCTGTTTCTCTTGGAATCTGGAAAAGATTGTATGGGAAAGTAAATCTATGAAATTCTGTCCTGGATTGAAACTACCCCCCAGGGTCAAAAAAAAAAAGCTCAGGTGTAGTGTGTTGTGTCACCTCATTACAGATGTAGTCCTATTTCTGGGCCCAACCCTTCTTAGGGTACCTCTAGTAGAGTGAAGATCAGTAAATTAGGGTGGCTGCAACAGCATTAGCGAGATGGTTTTGACAAAGGATACAGTCTCAGTCCTGTTTGCTTTTGAAAGCTACTGACCAAGTCTCAGCAAAATATACAAAATACTTGAGGGATTCAGGTTTGATGTAAACAGCTGGGAGGACATGTAGAAATAACATCCAGGGTGACTGGGATGGATGCTCACCAAATGCCTCCTCCAAATGTGGAGAGGACAGCGATGAGGGGAAGCCTCTCATCTGCTGCCATCACCATCTGCTGCTTTGTCTATTTCAGAGTCCCACCTAGAGATGTCCCCGCAGACCTGTCAAAGCTAAAAGTAATATCTGGGCTCCTCCACTCTTTCTTCCTGTCTTATGGCCATTTCAGTCTCCCTCTGCTATGTCTTTTAATAAACTAGATCATGTCTGAAGGGAGAGAGGTGGCTAAAGATGATTCCGAAGTGAAGGATGACCCCTCTAGGGCAGTATGGTCGGAGGACCAGAGGGACTGATCACAGAGTACTGCTTCAGTTGCTGTCTCCTGTCCTTTGAGAGGGAGTGACACGAGTCAAAAAGCTTACTTTGAATTCTTCTGAACTCTGAAGGTGTGAAGATTTTGATGTACTTTAGTACCTAGAACCAAGGAGTTTACATAATAAATGCGTTGTTTTTCTCTTGCCTTCATCAAGTCATCTTGTTGCTACCAGCTGATGCTGAAGATCACATGCAAATAAGATGAAACCCTAGCTGTGCTTTAGCAGGATTTATTTTTATTGATAGATCAATTTTAATGAAGCTGGTGCATTGCATTGACCCATTGCTGCTTATCGCTTGCCTTTTCTGCATTTCAATGTGTTGCTGCTTAGGGATAAGGCTGTTTAATTGATCTCCAGTTGCTCTTCAGTGTTTCTGTAACATTCAGCAATGCTCATTACAAATATTTCTCCCTGTTGAAGAACTGGCAGCTATAGCAGATTAGGGAACAGGGCTGGAATGAAAAGAGGCAGGGGTGGAAAGGAGGTATGCTTGGCACTTCTGGTTTCTTACAAGTCTTCTTTAGATGGAAAGCTGATTTCACTCTTTTTAGTGCTGCTCTGCAAGTTGAAATGGAGAACTGGAAATGGAGAAATAAATGATTGCATTGGAGAAATGCTCTTTCTTACCCCTTTGTGATTTGACCTTGAGTCGGTGCCACTGACTCATTAACCAGTGGTTTGACAAAAATGACTCCTTTGAATCACTGAAATCACATTTAAGATGGCAGCTTGATTTTCTCCTTTGTCCCTTGCCTGTTGCCACCTTCCCTTGGACTCTGGCTTTCAGCCTTAGCACTGTAGTTGTCTGCATGTGCGTGACAGCCTTGCCAGTTTGATGCAAGCCCCAGCTGTGTCCCAGTGAGACTCTGCTGAGCAGCAGTAAATAACAGGCAGGAAAAAGTGGCTTCACAGAGGTAGTGAGAGGCAGCGCCTTAAACCACCTGGCAGCAACAGAATGACTGCTTTGTCCCATATAGGGACCTCATTTTGATGCTTCTCCCCTGGTCTGAGCCTCCCACCTCCTCATGGCTGGCCTGGCTGGATGCTTGGGCTTGCTCAAGGAGGAGGGCTCACTGGCAGTGCCACACTGCGTGCTGTGGGGAGCTCGGGTACCGGCTTGACTCACGCGCTGGATTTGGAGGTGCAGGATGAGGCCATGCACAGGCTGTCCCTGTGGGGTGAGAGTGCTGCCTATCTAGTCAAGGTCAGCCTCTTAATGCAGGTGTCCCAGGTAGGTGCCTGGAGTCAGCTGGGGTGGATTCAGGCCCTCATTGCTAAAAAGCATAATGGACTTAGGGTGGGATAAGCCCCCATGGCCAACACAAGAGGAGGGTTTGTGTGAAGGGAGGCTGGAGCTCTCTGGTTTGCAAATGAGCTGAGGAAAACAGGCTGGGAGATACTGCATGTTGGTGCCGAAGGTCAGCTCAGTGTCCTTTGCTCTTCCTCCTAACCCAAGAACAGGGAAAATGCTGTGAAAATGGAGGTCAATGACTCTAACAGGCGTGGATGGAGGTGTTTGTTAACTCTGTTAACTGTGGGCCTTCACTGAGGCCAGGAGCTTAACATGGTCCAAAAAACCAGACACACACATGGGTGATGAATTCCCCTGTTTCAGGGCAAACAAAGATGATATGAAGTTTGTGTGTATCCTATTTCATAGGAAACGCCAGTGAGGCCAGATGCTTCCCTCTGCAGAGCGTTAGTCAGGGCTGGGGCTTTCCAAACAGCCTTGCAGCCCGTCCCACCTCTGCAAGGTGCTGGGGGGGTCAGACAACACCCTGGGTGGGCAGAGACATGCAGGGTGTCTGTGTTTGCTTCACTGCTGAGAGTCAGGGTAGTGCATTAGGCTGTGTTACCTGGTTAGGAGAAAGTCTAATAGAGAGCTTTCTGTAGGTGTGGAGCCACTCAAGTCCTGCAGAGTGAACCTGACCTCAAAAATATTTAAAATACATCATTCCTTTTAAAACTGCCTGCAAAGCTCTTTTTCAATATCAGCTTTTTTAGTGGTCACTATAGCACTTGAAGCTAACCATATCTGTGACCTGGTTCTGGACAACAGTGTCTGTGGCACTGGTCCACAGAACCTGTTTTGATTGTTGAATCTGGCTGTTTGATCCCTTAGGGTCCTTTCAAGCCCTTAAAAAAGCCAAGTGATTATTTGGGCACTTACTTTGTGAGCTAGATGGACAGACAGAGGGTTCTGCAGTCCTGGACCCCTTGCCTCATGCTTGGTGTGGGGGAACCTGCTCAGGCTGGATGGAGGAACTGCACGCTTCCCACCCTGCTCCGTGCTGGGATCGGACAGAGCATCCTCTGGCTGGTCCCTGCGATCCCTGGCCAGGCAGGGAGCGAGCTGGCCTCTTCCTCATCTGCAGTGGGTGCTAGTGGCATAGGAGGATACATGACTGTCTTTTTTTCCTGCTCCAATTTTCATTCTTTTCCTTCATCTTTTCTGCCTTTTTAGTCTCTGAGTGTGTGGAGGGCTGGAAGCCACGGAAAACTTCAAGTCAGTGTTCAGGCTGTGTTAGATGCCCTGGGAAGGAAACCTTACTGCAGCCTGTCCCTCCGCCAGGCCACCTCCAGCAGCCATCCCCTGCAGGCATCTCTGACAGATGGGCAAATGCCTAAACAGCAACTTTGTGTTAATTGAGTTAAAAATCAGCACAATTTTGTAGAAAAAACAGGCTTTCTTAGCTCTGGAACTACTTTCTTTTTTTTCTTGTTCTCTCTTCATATTTTGCATGTTTCTGTTGGAAAAGAGAAGAAAATAAAATTCAAATAGTTTTTTTTTTAAAGGAAAAATATTTCCTTTTTGAAATAAAGTAAAAAGCAAACCTTTAGCATTCTTTTGGACTGTCATAATTTCTATATAGTCGAGCCAGGAAAGAGTAATTTTAGTTCTGTCCCTTGATGAATCTGCCAGTGTGGTTACCATTATTTTCTCTCCTTGATAGAAGCAATTGGCATGTTACTTTCTGCCCTGGGAAGCCTCAACTGCCACAAAGGGCCACAATCTGATGGGATGTCAAACTGCCGTAGCACTTGTTAAGCTTCCGTGACTGGCAGCATCTGTGCGTTTGCAATGACATCTCTAAATCTATCCAGGATACAAAAGTACTCTAAAATTGTAGCCTTTGTGTGTGTATGTGCTGTATGTTTTATTTATAAAGCTTTTAGAGATAGCAGTTTGTTCTCTAATTTATTTTGGGTTGGTGAGGAGGAGGAAATCTCATTGGCAAGATAGGGAATTTGCAATCTGAATTTAAAAGGGATGTGGGGAAAAAAGAGTCCAAGGTTCTGGGACATGTTTGCATGAATAATAATGCTTCCAAAATGATAATGGATTGTGTGTCATCCATTTGTAGAACTGTAGAAGCTGCTATGATAAATAAAACGATATGTCAAATTTTTAACAGCATGGGGCCTGTGTGTGTCACTCATCAGATACAATTAAACAAGGAGAATAATTGCCTGCTTGCTAAGTGAAAAGTTGCAATGTCACAGTGCCATGTTCAACTTTCATTTGCCCAAGGGACATTTGCTCTGGACACCCAGTTAAGGGCCTGCCCATGTTTGATGGGGAGCTGTGAAGCTGAAGGTAGGTGGATGTTTGCCAAGCTCCTTGAGGAGCCAAAGCTGTGCTATTATGATCAGTGTTTAAGACCTCTCATGTATTTGTAGGGGCTTCACCATGGCTGACACTGCTGGGTACTTGTTCCCTGCTGGCTGCACAAAGCCCTTACATTGCTAAGCCTGAAATTGTTTTTGAGCCACAAAAACATCCTTCCTTCATAGCAGTCCTGTGCATCTCACTAAGGCTGTGTTATTGGGTCTTCCCAGCCTGCCAGCGCAGTCTTTTGCTCTTGGATGATATCCTAGTCCAGCAGAGGAAGAGATACTTGAAGACATGGCCACAGCTCTGGGGAACGTCTACTAGCAACGTTGCTTTTGCACAGCTTAGGATCAGGACCTGCTAGACGAGACCCGAGGCTGCCTTGAGGAGGGAGATACATACACACTAGCTGATCTCTGGCATCGCTGCCATGTCTAGGTTTCTATACCGCACCACAGCATGAGTGTCGCTGCCTGGAGACTAAACTGGTGTTAGAGATGCGGTGCGTGGGCCAGTTCCTACAACTGCTTGAAAGGCAACAGAACCTCCTTTTTTATTCAGCCCTGGTTTGTTTCTTACTGCTACTTTTTGTTTCCAGTTGCTGGCATGTTTTGGTGCTAAAAGAACTCCTAATTGCTGTCTACTCATTAACTAGTAATAGGCAACTCCTTAGATGCAGATCATGGACAAGTGCATATTTGCCATTCCAGGTTGCTCTGTCTGCAAATACTTTAGTGGAGGCAGCAAAAAGTTCCATGAAATTACTTGAAAATGGCTTTTGGGATCCTAGCTATTCTAGTCAGAGGTGAGGGAAAATGCCCCCCCTTTTTTCTTTTTTTTTTTCCGTTGAGCAGGTATTTGTTGCTTCTAAGTCTTCCTGTGCAGATTTCAAGTGCTTTCTATTATGTGCCTGTCTCTAATGCAGGTTTATGCTATATGAAGACTTCCATCTGCATGAAGGTCTGGTGAAAAATACATTATTGTAACACCAAAATTCTACTTTTGTCATTTCAGGAGTTTGAAATAAACATTTCTGTGTCAGGAACATTAGCCTCCTTCCTTTCAGGCATGAAAGTTCCCGTTTACCTTTGGCTATGTAGTCACCTAATGCCCAAGGTTGTGTTGGTCTAGCAGAGTGTATTAGCACTCATAGATCTTACTAGTAAGATTATAAAAGTATGAAGAAATCTAATATGTTGGCTTTCATAAGACTACATTATTATGCAAGGCACATGAACAGATAGTGTTAACTCTTCATTGTAGCTTGATGCTGAGCGCTGTGCTCAGAAGCCAGGCTGACTGTGGACAGGATGGTCATTTAGTGTAATTTTCCTCTCTTGTGTGTTCTTTCTAGGTTAAAAGTTACCTGAAGCACCAGTTTCTTGTGTTCCGCAGACAGTGCTCACAGTGTCTTTAGACTGCGCTGGGACATGAAAACACACCAGGTGAGAGTGTATGATGAGCTGTCACTGGAGATTAGGCGGATAGTGTCAATGACAGTAACTTCAGTGTTATGGTACCTTATCCCAAGAAAGCTTTGCATCACTGAAATATATTCTCGACAGGAAAGCATCACTTGGGCAGCTGAGCTGTTTACTTCAGCATTTTGCCTGGGTGTTATGAGGAACAAAGTGAAACTGGCTGTGAGCACTGAGCTAGTGCAGATCCTTTGGTCCTTTTGCCTTCCAGATTTGCCACTGTAGCTGGAAAGATGCTGCTGCTGACCAAAAAGTAGCAGCAGCATCTTGTTCTAGTGAACTGTGAGAAGCAACCTGCTCCCAGGGCAGGATGGCTCTCTTGGATCCATCCCCATGGCAGACCCACTGCACATGGATGACTCTGGAGCTCTGGCTGGCCTGACAGGAGTGTCAGCAATTTTGCTCACCTTGCTTATCAGCCCAAGATCTGGCTTTAAGTGTACAAGTGCAAACATCTCAAATGTAGACAGAGCCATTAGCTTTAAAGGTCAACACTGAAGCCTTCTGTATACACAGTACAACAGCTATCTATGTTAGAAAGTTCTTGTAAATTAGAGGGTGAAAAATCAAGCATTAGCATGGGAGTAAATGGATTTGCTGGACTGCGCTCAGTAAAACAGTGAAGCTGAGATTTGCATCTGAGCAGTGCCAAGCTATCCTGGGGCATGGTGTTGTGTGCTGTCAGGCCGCTCTTCATCTGCCACCTCTGTGTGTCCTTCCTCCTCATGTGCAGCACATATGGGGACTCACCCGAGTCCTTGTGGGCTCTGAGCTGCCCAGAATCCACGTGGTTTGTGTGCAGCAGCTTGGGGCAGATGTTCATGTCCATTGGCTGACTCAGCTATAGCAATTGATCTCACTTTAGATGAGGCTTCTTTTGGTCTTTCTCGTGACCCCTGGGAAACTGCTGAGCCTGGATGCAGCTGTGATTTGGCCAAGGGCTCTGAAAAGTCAGGGCCCGCCTGAGTGAACTTTATTGGAGGATGAGGAGGAGATCCCTGGACTGATCCTGGCTGCCCAGCCATCTCCTCCACTAACTGTGGCTGTGTGTCTCCTTTCTGTACGTGGTTGGGCTGTTCTACACAAGATTTTAGGCTGGCTTCCTATGGAAATGAAGCTTAAGAGTTGCAGTCTGTGTAGGGGCATCTGTCTTCCTGCTTGGAGAGAAGCCTTGCATGCATCCAAAAGCCAGTTCCAGCAACATTTTACAGAGGGGCAGTGGTCTTAAAGATGTAATGCCCTGGCAGAGGTAGTCATGGAAGAGTCACTCTGTTATTCTGCAAAGGTAAGACTGCATTGAGAGCTCAGCCCTATTAGATACCCGAGAGTCCGTGCATGAGGCTGTGCTTATGAATTTCCCAACCTTGCAGAAAGCTTTGGTTTGAACTTAAATGTTGTTAAGCCGTGAGGGAATCCTGCCATAGCATAGAAACAGAACTCCACTAGTTTTGAGGCTTTGCTTTGTTTAGGTTTTTTTTTTCCCTTTGCTACATGAGATAAGTCAAAATGTCAGTGACAGTGTGTGCTAAATGCTGTCTGAGCTCAGGCTGCCTGTGCTGGGGACAGCCTGCAGGCAAGAGCTGGCCCTGTGTATTGGGTTTCTGTGGCAAGGTTTTGGTAGTGGGGGGGGGTTACAGGGGTGGCT
>JANZLQ010000017.1:13750635-13771890 GCA_026212715.1 Elanus axillaris
TAGCGAAGAGGGGGGGAGTGATAGAACGACTTGGTGGGCACCTGGCATCCAGCCATGGTCAACCCGTCACACCCTGCCTTGGGAGGGGCGGTGGGGCTGGAGCTCTGGGTGCAGGCAGCAGAAGGAGTAATGAAGGGTGTTACACCTGATGGAGGTGCCAGAAGTCTTAGAGGGGAGCCCAGGTCCTCCTGATTTTCAGTAAGCTCAGGTTGTATTGCCATGTACATTTTTTTATTTTTTTAATATTTTTTTTTCTCCAGAAAAGACTCCTGTCCTGGTTTTGGCTGGGATAGAGTTAGTTTTCCTCCTAGTCGCTGGTACAGTGTTTTGGATTTACTATGAGAATAATGTTAATAACACACTGATGTTTTAGTTGTTGCTAAGTAGCACTTAGGATAAGTCAAGGACTCTTCAGTTTCCCATGCTCTGCCAGCAAGGAGGTGCACAAAAGCTGGGAGGGAACACAGCCAGGACAGCTGACCCGAACTAACCAAAGAGATATTCCATACCACAGGACATCATGCTCAGTATATAAACTGGGGGAGTTGGCCGGGGGGGACAGATCACTGCTTGGGGAGTGTCTGGGCATCAGTTAGCAGGTGGTGAGCAATTGCATTGTACATCACTTGTCTTTCTTGAGTTTTATTTCTCTCTCTTTTTGTTATCTTCATTTTCATTGCAATTATTATATTTATTTCAATTATTAAACTGTTCTTATGTCAAACCACAAATTTTACTTTTTTTCTTTTCCTGATTCTCCTCCCCATCCTACCGGGGGGGGGGAGGAGCAAACAAGCAGCTGGATGGTGCTTAGTTGCTGGCTGGGGTTAAACCACAACACTCCTGTCACTTGCTTCTCTCTCCTTGCTACTCTTGTTATTTTTCAGGCTATGCCATCAACTCTAATGAGCCAGAAAAAATATCCCTTTTTCTTCTTGGAGAATTTTAGCTTTTCTCTTTTGCAAAGCTCAGATGATTTCCATGATCCTGACCATCATAGCCCTGTGAAGGCATGCACCTGCACAACCCAAGGGGGCATCAAACTGCAAACATGAGAAGCTGGGGATGGCAGAAGGGACAGGGCACTGGGCATTTCAGGTGACCCAGCAGAGAATGTCAGGAATGCAGCATGCTTTTAAACTAACCAGAGCACACCACACAGAGGCTATACCAGGTTCATGCTTTTATGCTGGTTTCAGGAAAGACCACTCTGGGTCTAAACTTAGGGTGGTTTGGGCAGGTGGTACCCAACTCCAGGTATACTGGAGGAGTAACTGCAGGTATAAAGTTCTCAAAAATTTTCTGAGGATCTTAAAACTTGTGGAGTTAATTTGTTCCAAACTCATGGGCTTATTTTGCTCCCGGGACTTCTGTGTTTGTATAGGAGCCCTAAAGCCAGATATACTGAATTGGCAGTGCAAGGTCTTCGTCATTATTACAGAAGAGGATTTAAGTACCTAAATCACACTGATACCTTATCAAAATCACACAGTAACAAGGATAAGATTTTGAAACTCAGTCATCAGAAAACTGAACTTTTTATGAAAAAATATGTCTGAACTATAAGAAAGGCCCTTTTTTTCCTGCAAAAAAGGCTGGAGGTGAGAGGAAGGGAAAGTCATAAAATATTGACAAGCTTTGTTTTTAATGCTGATACAATTGCCCCTACACAGCTCTATAATCCATCTTTTCACAGAATTTTGAAAGTCTTGTCTTTTGAAAGTCTTGTGGCACATTAGGAAAAGCCATGCTTTATCCGACAGAAGAACCCAAACAGGTGTGCTTCTCCTCTTCATGTTGCCAATGATCTTTGGGATTGGGTGCTGTGAAATGCTGGTTTGGGGGCCTCCAAGGCCTGGGTGATGGGGGAAGCAGGGGCTGGGGATTTGGGGTGGAGGGCGGAACGCCTGGTCCAGGCAGGGTGTGTTCCCCAGGATCCAGTCCTGTGTGGAGCCTCCGGGGGGAGGAGGGTCCCTCACTGCAGACCGAGTGAACGGTGCTTTGCTGCAAGCAAAGAGTACAATAAGAGAAGAGCTGCGAGATGCAACCCTCATCATGCCTTTCAACTGTCATAAATATTTTCTTCTGTTTTGGGTGAAGGAGGGTTTGAAGCAGTTTTTATTCATGAGGCTCTGCTGATCCCTGTGCAGTTTTCTGTGCATACATCCTACAGCAGGCACGTCAGGGAACACGGCACATATTTTTTTTAACTTCATGGAGGTCAAAAAAGTCAGCTTTGAAACACTGTGTGAAAATGAAGTTTTATCAGAATTAAATAGCTGGTTTAGGTGTGGGTCTTCATGTCACGTCATCTCTCCGAATGTTTTCATGTCAGCATCAAAAACAAGAGCGAGGCTTTCTGACCTTGAAAAGAAATGCCCAAGGGAAAAAATCCTTCATGAAATTTTTAATACTCTTCCTAGTGACTTTTTTTTTTCTGAACTGCTGTAGCACAATATGAGTTTGAACTAATGAATGTCATGCTCATATGGGGCAGTTCCAAAAATGAAAGACCTTGAGTGACTGAATGCTATTATTGCACTATACGAAGATGTTATCAAAATCACCTACATTTCTGACTTTCAAGTGTCTTGGTATCTTATAGTTAGCCTGTCTGATGCATGAGAGACACACTCTAGATTTAGTTTCAAACCCACCACATAAAACTTTACTCAAAAAGAAAAGAAGAGTACATAAAAGGGTGTATTATATGCTGATTATTTTTTCACCATTATTTTCATTTGCCTGATCTTTTATTTAAAGCAGTATTGCTAAAGGTTGTTCTCAGCAGCGATGTTCCTCCCTAATACTGGGGGAAGAGGGTATCATTTTCAGATCCTTTCAAAAATCATTTCATTTGCAGGTCTTTGGAAGACATGGATGAGATTGTCATTGTGGTACAACCTTGGGTGTGTTTTGTACCTTTAGCAAGGCACCTCAGTCATACTGCTTCTTTCCCAGAGGGGGAAGACCTCCTTCCTTTTAAACACCCCCCATAGTGGATGTGTTAACTACTTGAGGGAGGCTGCAGACACCAGTTCTTGTACAACATGAATTATGAGGGTCCTCCTCTGATGACATACTCAGCTTGGGCACAACTATTTGATATGATGAGCTGTTCAAGTGGGGACCTATTGTCATCAGGACAGGTGTTATGGATGGAGTTGGGTCCCTACTGAAGTTAGCGACAAAATATTCTGCGATTTCAGTGAAGGCAGTTTTATCCCTCTCTGTTTTGGACAGGAGTGTGAGGAGGAAGGGTTCACTTTTCAAATGTGGCAGGCTCAGTGTAAAAGGTAGTGGATTGGGACTATGGAGATATAGTCCTGATTCTGCCACTGGCTTTCTGGGGCACTGAAATAAAGTTACAGTACTTATTTCTGTCTCTGTTTCACTAGCAAAGGTGTCTCTCAGTTGCTAATTCCCAGGCTTACAACTTCCCCAACTCGTGCTAAATTTTTGCCTCAGTTTCTGCTTTTCTTTCAAGACTGTCACATTGGCTGTGTCTCATTTTCAGTCTTATCTATTTCCCTGGCAATTTTTTGTCTTGAAGTAGTGCAGAACTTCTCTGTACTAAAATTCTTTTCCCTTCTCTATATCCCTTCCCCTGTTGCTTCTCAGGTTAGCAAAGCTTTCCATAACTTTCAGTCAGGACTTAAAAATCTGGAAGAATACATGTCCTGCCTGAAAGCTGCTGAAGTGAACAGGGGGGTTACAGATAAGGATAGAGCATGGCATTCTTGGGTCAAAAGCAATCTTAGTTCAGTGATGCAGAGGCATGTACCAGCAGCGGGAGGTGGGTAATATTGTGGTGAGCTGCAGTGTGATCCCTGCATGCTTCTGCGTGAGCTTGCAGCGTGCAGTGAGGTATCTCATCTGGTGCAGATGCTTCTGTGGCACTGTTTCAGAGCTCCTGTTTGAGTTTGCTTCAGTTGTTTAACTTGCAGTTCTACAACGACGTACACAAATTACAAACCCACACATTTGCACTACAAAAGAATAAGATCTGAGGAGTTTTGCCTATTTGACACACATGCATATGACAAGAGACAATAACATCATCAGCACCACAGATTTCATAATTGTGAACCCCTGTCGTCTTGGGAGAAGAGATGCTTAACCTACTTTAGCAAGTGAAAGCGGCAGTGCATCAGCTTTATTTAGGTGGCCAGTGCTGTCTGTGATCCTTCCATGCCAGGACAGATTCATCTGTGGTCTTGTATGGTATAACCTGACAAGCAATGAGAGGATGTTTTAGGATAGGCATGGGCTTCTGGTTGACAGAGGATTAGTCCAAGGAGAAGGAGCTTAGCAGAAAACTGCACCCAGAGCCTCATGGCCAAACCCTTCTTGGAGATGCTGGTGGAGCCTGGCCTGGGTTCCACGGCCTGTGGCCACACAGAAGGTCCCTCCAGCCATGCAGTCTCCAGCTGCTGCAACAGGAGCCAGGGAAGCTGCTCTCTGGTTGAGCTGCTAGAAGATGGTGTTACTCCTTCCCCTTCCTAGTACTATGAGTCATCCAAAAAGGCTATTTTAATAAAATCCCTGTGCCACAGGGCTAGTGGACTTGGCTTATAGTGCAAGGCTGTTGTTGTGCTGGGGCCCTGAGCCTGTGCTTCCCAGTCTCATTTCTGCTGACCAGCAGCATCTATTCTGCCATGGAGAAATGAAAGGGCCTTGCATTTTTCTTGGCAGAACCTCATGTAGCAGCCAGTGGGTAGTATGTTGTCAAACCCCAGCCACAGCCCCATTTTCTTTGTGTGGCTGCCCGGCACAACATCCCAGGGAGGCCTGGTGGGATTGAGAAGTTTTCCACCAACTATGCCCTGAAGCTATTTGCAGTTGGAGCTGGAAAAATGAATTAAAACAGTCAGTCAAGCCAACTATGTAAAACAGAGCTTTTTGGTGGTTTTATGATGTGAGTCCTGGGCTTTCAGGTGCCTTTTATTTTCCCATGCTCTAGCCTTCCTACCCCCTCTTACCCCAGGCCCACATCAGTAGTGGTCCAGCCTGGAACAGGCTGCAATTATTTAAGCAGAACTGCTACAAAAAGTGAAGGTTGTAACTAATGAGGAAGTGCTGAGAAGAGGTGCCTGTTCCCCCTACACCGCACTGCCAAGGAGACGTTCCTGTCCCTCGTTCTGACAAAAAGCTTGCAGACATCTTCCTAGTCTTTACTGACTGCACTGGGATTTTTGTTTTCACTTCGGTGCTCCCGGTGACCAACAGTTCAGAGGGGTCTTCCCACAGCCATAGAGTTTCTCTTGGTTTGTTGTCTTCCAGCAACAAAGTACTCTAAAGATAAAACAGAAATTACTGGAAAAAAGAAATGCAAAATCTACTTTAGTTACATTTTTCTTCCTTTTTCTACAGTTTTCCCCTGAAATAGCTCTAGAAAAAATTTAATCTTAGCCTGCGCAAGCTACTGTTTTGAGTAGAAAGTATAACCCAACAGAGAGGAAAAAAAAATCCAATAATCCTGTTTTAAAATAGACACACAGGCTGGTTGTGCCTGGGTTATTTTAGACCGTGTTTTTCAACACATTTTGCAATGGCAGAAGAAAAATATGATATATAATCCTATGAAGATTGTTTTCATCAATTTACCAGGAAGAAATACGGCCTTTGTTTCCTTCATTAAATTGAAAGTCCGGGCTAGAAATAAATAATATTGTCAGAAGTGAAGAAAAATTCAATGGTTAAAGGACTTCTCTATCAGGAAGAATGTTTTCCAACACAAAAGAATACCTACTTTTTTTTTAAGAAGGGAAAAATTTTAGATACTCACATTAAAAATTCCTATATTTGCAAATATACTTTCTTCACCAAATTGGCTATGCTAAGAATTTGGTTTTTATCTTGGCTGTACTCTGTCATGCCTTACCATTCCAGTCAAAATGCTCAAGAACTCATGTTGTTAGTAATAAAATAGCCTTGGCAATCCTGAAAATTACAATAAGTTATACAATTTTACAGTGTACTTTTATAAGTTAAAAATACTCCTTCTATAGAGGAAGGTCAGCCTTTTATTTGTTCTATGGAGAAGGTCAATAGGAGAGTTGTTTTAAGGGTAGAGAAACTCACCACTCAACAGATAGTGAGTTTTCTCCTAGGTGCAAGTGATCACGCCCAAGTTAGACACATTTTGTGCAAGCAGGAGGAAAGTTCAACAAGTGGTTATGTATTCTGGTTGCTTGGTAAGTGGCTGTTTTTCCAAGAAGCAAAAATAATAATGTGAAAAGATTATTTGGATGGTTAAAGAGAAACAGTATTTTGCTCACCTATGAAAACGAGTCTGGTAACAAATTAGTTCTGCTTAAGAGGTGGTGTGAAAACTTCTGTAAACAAATCAATATTTAATAAGGGTGAAACAGCAGCTGATAGAAGTAATTAGCAGGACATTAGGAAATGCAGCCAGTTGTTGAGGGAAGATAAAAACATAAATTAAAAAAATCTATAACTAATGAGGTTAAGGAGTTGGCTGCCCTACCCAAATGACATTTATGTCTTAAAACCTGATTAAATGGCACAACCAAAAAATATCTATTATCAGTTTGCAGCAGTGATCAGCAAAGATATGATTTGTTCTTGGCCCAGAGTTAGTCAAGTTTTATACCCATGACTGTGATGTCTTAGTCACCTGTCTGAGATGAGTCTCCCTCTGACAGTGGCCTGTTTCTCTTCATTGCCAGTAAAAGGAGTTCTCAGTGACAGGCTAGACAAACACCAGATAAAGCTGAGATTAATTCTCCTACTACAGCATTGCTAGGAGCAAGAATCCTTGATCTGTTTATGAGTTTGGGTTAAAACCCACGAGATTTTAGGGGAAAATAATAATAATGCTTGCCTTGGGTTCATTTGGTTTGTTTTGCTTTGCTCGTGTTGGACAGGTTTCTTCCATAAGCAGAAATGATAGAAACATCCTTTATAATAACAAGAAATAAAAGCAAAGATTGCCCCTTCAACAGTTGGAGCTGCAGCTTGAGGCTTTATGGAGAAATCTCTGCCATCACGTGGCCCCTGATTAAATTGCAATGCAACCATAATGCCTCTCTGTTCACCCACAATGAGCGTGTCCTACGGGTGCCTAAGGTACAGATAAAGTCTGACTCCATTAGCTGTGTCTATGTTGGTGCGACAAGGGAGAGCACAGGGCTTTACATATTGCAGACAGAGCGCTTCAGGAGTAGGATGAAGTCCTCTGCAGAAAAGGTGATGCCATGGGCTGGCGTCCTGCTGCCAGCAGTGGTGTGGGGGTGCTGGGACACTGCATCACCAGCTGAGCTGAGCAACGGTGCTCGCTGGGCCCTGCTCCAGCTGTAGCAGGGACGCCTGTGCTGTTGTGAAGAGCCTGCTCCTTTCCCTTCTCTAGAACTGCCCAGAACATCAAAGACAAGTATAAAGGGAGTCAATGGCCATCATTAGGGAGCTGCATTTAGGACAGAGGCCTGGGAGTCATTTTTGAGTCATAAAACAGGTATTTTGAAATTGAAAAGGAAGACCTCTAGAAACTAGGTATAAGGTGTGGGATTCAGGTCAAGAGTAAGACCCCTAAATTTAGGTGCCTACATGTACACTTGGTATCTAACCTCACATTATAGTCAATGAAGGTCAGGCCAATGGAGCCTGGAGAATGATGCTGCTCACCCTAAAGCGAGGTAAGCTGGCTGCTCAGCTGAATCACTCCTTAGGTCATTTAGACTACATTAGCTAGGTGTAGGATGCAGTATCCTAAAGACAGGTGCCGTTCACCATTTTAGAGATCCTAGGAGGTCCCACGGGGTCTCTGGAAGAACACACGTCTCTGCAGACATCATGGCGTGCCCACCAGCCCTCTGCAGACACTCCTAGGTCCCTCAGATAGCACTCAGCAGCTCTGATTAGAGAAGCAAAATGATTCCTAAAACTCCACTGGCTATGTTGGGGGTTTATGCACTCAGTGTAAATGTAGATATCTAAAACTTAGGCCTCTTAATCTGAAATTGAATCATAACCAAGCTCTCACCAGTATCATTCAGCAATGGGTACAATATGACTGCTGTGTTTAAATGAAATGTGCTGTATTTTTCAGGGTAGCTAAGTGGCTTTCCAGACAAATCTTTCTCCACTCCTAGCAGGCAGTCCTTTCAACCAGTCCACTTCCAGTCCCGACTACTGGATGGTTTTCAGATGTAAGGTGGCAAAGGGAAAATCCTTCTACTGTGCCCCAAACAGGCAGGGAAGCACGAACTCTGGCCACCTTGCTTACACCAGCAGATTCTCAGGGACTTGCAGGCACAGTAGCTCTGTTCTGCTGTGCCCTCACCTCCCCCTCGCCTTGGTCAGCACCTCACAGCTTGACCCGAGGGGTGGATGGACACCATGGGGGAAGTACAACATGTGGGGGCAGTGAAAGAGTTGCTTTGTGTATAAGCCGTGATGTGAAATCCCTTATTTCCGCAGTCGCCTTGGGGCAACAACTCTTGTTTATTTTCCCCCACAAACTAGCTTTGTCATTAGTAGCTGTAATTCAGATGCTTTTTTAGACTTCAGAAATGCCCTTAGCCTCCTAGAAAACTGCTTTGTGTGTTCACTCTCCTGCTGAGGCTGTCATTAAAGCACCCATGAGATGACCCCTCACCCAGGTGCCTTTTTGGGTTCTCCCTGAATGGCAGATGCTGTCCCAGCTTTTCTCACCAGTTTTTTTTTTCTGGTCCTTTGCTGCACACTGGCTTTTGGTTTACTCAGATGCTGCAAAGTGCTATGTATCTCAATTTTCCACTTTGCTGCTGTGGACAAGTGTGCACGCAGGAGGGAGAAACGGTATTTAAATTTCCCAACCTTCAACTTCATATTACTGCCTGTAAAGCAAACCCCCAAATCATTTATTTCTAGGCTTCTGCCTTGATTCCCAGAGTTTTGATTTAATCTTAAAATATTTAATCATTTCCTTGGCAAATGACACTGAAATTGGACAGATGGTTTAAACTTAGCTCTCTTCCCTGGAGAAAAGCTGCTCAATTAAAACAACTGTAGCTCTCACACATTCAATTCATCCTTATCAGCCTGTCCCAATTAATCCTTTAAATGCAGTGTTACATAACATGGGATCCTCTCTCTCTCTCTCTCTCTCATTTACTTTTCCATCTTGTCATTATTTCCTCTGTGTTTGCTTACCTGCATGGTGTTGTTGGGAGTAAGAACAGAGCTGCGGCATAGGGAGAGGTGTGTGAAATTTCCAAGTCACATCTGTTAGAGCAAAAGGGAGGGACATACATAAGCCATCATACTCAGTCACTCATGCTTTTACTCTCTGCCTTTATTTTTCTCCATGGACAGATGACCTTTGCAAATCCTTAAAATAGCAGAATTAAATTTCTATTACGCTGTTTTCTGTATAGCTATGTAATCCCTTTCTGCTGCTAGAGCTGGAATTGCTTGGCTCACATGGTACTCTCTGCTTGTGAAAATGTGTTTCTCTATGTGCTGGGGGAAGTGAAGTTTGTTTAGCTGCAGAAGGGAGAGAATTAGAGCTGGCCTCAAAAAGACCAGAGTAAGTGGGCATAATAAATCCCACTGGAGACTTGGAGATCTAACACTGTTAGTCTTGTCTCTGTAGTACTGCCTGCATCGTTTCACTCCACCGCAGTATCAAGAACAATAATTTGGATTTAATAGGCCTGGATGGAATTCAAGCAGTCAGTGAGGGCGAAGTTCCGGTTCGAAGAGCACTGCCCCATGTTCCACGGCAGTGCTCCCACAGAGGGGTGAAGAGCAAGTCTGGGAGCAGGCAGATGCACACTGGGTCCCCTGGCTCCTGCTGCCTGTTATCTTGGCTGTATTTTGGGCTCAGAGCATCCTTGGTTTCGTTGGGTTCAGGGTAGCTGGCAGTGGCTTGGACTGGTGGTAGTGTGGGCTGCTCTGGGCCCTATGTGGCTTTCATGTGCCCCATGGCCATCCAACGGTTTCAAGGTGGGTCTCCAGAACGTGTGAGCAGGCTCAGCCTGCACCCACTGAGAGCATCGCCTGGGGCTCCCACTGGAGGAGAGTTTGGGCCCAGGGAAGAGCAAAATTCATGCTTAGGATGGACTTATTCAACCTACCTTCAGATTGTAAAGGAGGAGACTGCCCCAAAATGGCATCTTTGGCCACTCTGGTTCTGCTCAAAATGTTACAGGCTAAGCACGCACAGTTATCTGTTACTGGTCCAGAGCTGATAAACAGGGCAATAAAACCTTAAATATGAAGGACTTTGAAGCTAGGCCTGTTTTGAGTGGGAGGTTGGACTGGGGACCTCTAGGAATCCCTTCCAGCTTGATTTTTTTTCCATGATTCTGCAGACAGAGAATATTATGTGCAATTATCCATTTAATATTTGTATTAACAAGGAGGATCATCAGGAAATGCCAGACAAATTCCACTGGATTTTTCCTCTAAATAAATGAATAGAATAAGACAGTATGCTTTACATATTTATTTAAACACCTTCCTAGAGTTTTGTTTCGTTTCAGTTTGTTTTGGTTTTCCTGAATAATTCCTTTGACTGCTAACTGTACTGAATGATTTGCTGTATGGAGAGGGGGAAACTCCACATCTTTAAAAAATCTGGAATTTCTTTGGATTCTACAGTAATTAAAATAAGGTTTTGTTAGTTTCCTGGAGCAGATATTTTTTTTTATTTTTCTGCAGCACTAGTTCATTTACTTGAGAATATATTTGAATGCTGAGCCATGAAAGTAGAATATTCTGCTTGAAACTGAAGAGAGTTATGGGGAGCCACTGAAAAGTAGCAATGTGTAAAGCTCTTTTACTCAGTCTTTATATCAAAAAGAAAAACTTATCTAATAATCCTGCAAGTCAGAAATAGAAACAATTTATTGACAAGGCAGGTTTTTTTCACTACTATTTGTTTTTCCAGTGCTACATCCAAAGAAGTAATTAAATTTGGAAGGTAACAGGAGACTGCTTACCTGGGGAATTATTCCACTACTTCATTCTCCAGGAATTCTTCTGGGTGTTCAGGGAAATTTCAGGACCTAATTCCTTCCTGTTGTTTCCAGATTTATTTCTATGTATCACACACTAAATCATTAATATCCCTAAATGGCGTATACGTGAAGAAAACCCAAAATGAACCCAAAGAAAATTTTCATGGCCTAAGACATCTGTAAGCTTTTCCAGAATTTCTGTTACTTGGGAAGGTCTAATCACTGATCCTCCATAAATCCAAGTAGTTACAACTATGCATATGGTATTGCTTTGCAGTAAAAAGTCTGAGGCCATTATGTTTAGGTAATATGTTAGCAAGAAAAGTATCTTTGCCACTTGAAAAGGGGAATTCTGAAAATATGAATTAAAGTATTGATATTATTTTTATCATTCTTGTGGATTATTCTTCTCTTGGCAAAAATATTTTGACCTAAATTTTCCCTGCTGGGGTTCCTATTTACAGGGCTGAATCAAAACACTCACTTTTTGTGTCTCAGTCTCCCCAGCTGTAGAAAAATTATATTCTGGCCATGGAATAGTGTTGGGAAATTAATTTTATTTAGATTCACCGAGGGCCCTGGGGTCCCCAGTGACAAGGTGTTTTGAAGGTATAAAGTCTTCTTGTTGCTATTGGAACAACCAACTTACAAATATCTGTAAATAAATGAATGGAAATGCAAACTCACATAAGACCCTGATTGTTTCATTCTAAGCAGCCATCTCTGAACACCCCTAATTTGTGGAAATTAATTATGAAACACAACCATATGTCCCTGTAATTACAAGAAAATAGATGGAAGCTGAGGAGACCGGCTGCATCCCATGCATGAATAAATCTCCTCATCAAAGACGCTGGCGGTAATCCCTCCTTGAGGGAATTCAATCTAGCCACACACCCATGGGCTCCCTCTGTGGCATCCCGCCATACTGCTACACATTGGGGTACCATGAAACTAAATCCTCTGGAAAAGTATTTACAATTACAAGCTCCTGAGACTTTAGCTTAGAAGTGGAGGAGTAAGGGCTGGGTTTTCAGTGGCAGCTGAAGCACTTGCCTCTCACTCTCTGCCTTTTAACAGTGACTGTTAGTTCTCACGCCCAAGTCACCTCCGAAACCTGGGGAGCAGCAGGGATTACCCTCAAGCTGGTTTTCCCCTGTCCCTGCTCCCAAGGAGAGAGTAGGAGAGAGCCATGTAAGTAGTGGTGAAGCTTCAGATTGGTCCTGAGGTGCTCAGGCTGAGCAGGAGCAGTTTAGCACCGGCTCAGCACCAGCTCAGCACCAGCTCAGCATGGAGTTGGCTTTGTGGAGAGCAGGGGCTGGCAGCACCTCAAGCCACTGCTGCCAGGGGATACTGGAATTTATTACTCATTATCTTTAGGTTTTCTGCAGTCACCATCAATGAAGAAATGTACACATCTGACTCAGCCACTGTATTCCCGGATTTATTTATTGACTTGGGTGGAGTTACTACTCCTGTTCCCCACGGATGGGGCTGGAACAGAACTCCATACACATCTCAGTGAAGGTCACATAGAGTGGGACTGTACCTGGAGCAAGCTAAAGATTTGCCAACATGTGGTAGCTGTTTTCTTTTTGACTGACTGTGCTGGGAGAGCAGCAAGGATATGATCTTCAAAGCCCAAGACAAGAAGAAAGCCTTCTGATTAATATTGACCCTACCAACGGTGTGTGTGAAACTCTTTCAGGCTGTTGTTTGATCTCTGGGAGACAATCCCTGGTTATTGAACTTATGTCATCATCCTGCTCTCCCTAGGTCACTGCTGCCAGTCTTCATCGGTGGGTGCTTTCAGTTAAGTGACTGGCAGGAAAAAAGGGTCGGAAGAAACCTGAAGCTGCGTTGCTCTGTATTACAGTATCCTCTTCAGGACTGTCATCCTGCACGGAGCCTTTGTTATTAGGGATGTTTCCCAGTGACACTATGTGATTTAAAACTTATTGCACAGACTCTGACACTTCTTTGCACATCTTCTGTGTGGCCATCTGTCCATCAAAGAGGCAGTTCAATAAATGAATGCACAGCTGAACACAAAAGCATATGCAAGTCTTACACCCAATAATTTTATTTAAAAAGCTGTGCATGAAGCTCAGCTCCCTTCTTACAATTTTTTTCCATCTGGAGGCTCTGTTGTTTTTTTAATGTACAGTAACCACCATAACGTGTGCTTAACTCACTAGACTAATCGTTAAATATTTTCTCTCTTTTTTAAGACTTTAAGTATAATTAAATGACTGCTGTCAACCATCTTACATCTCCAACAAATAGGTCAAACAGTTGCAAAACTATGTCTAAGGAGCATAGACTCAAGCCCAGAATTAAGTCTTCCAAGTGTAATAGAAAAAGAGGTGGGACCAAAGAAAACCTGCAGCCCTGTTGTGCTTGACTAACAAAAGTTCAGCCCAGGAAGTACTTGGTGTGAACATCAAAAAGCAGCAGCAGATTGTTTTCTTTTTTTCTCAGGAACGCCTGCAAGCTTCACGACAAGCCATTTTCCCCTCTTTTTATGACCCAGCCCTCCAGATGCCCCCTGTGATAACCTTTGGCATTTTGTATCCTGGCAGCAAGACATTTCCCATAGTGTGTCAATAGCAATTTGGTTTTCTCTGATACCAAATAGAAAAATTCAGCTGACAAGTCCAATACTTGTGACTTAAATGTGTGACAAATGCAAGCTGACTTGAACAGTCATTTCAAGTAACCTGTCAAGATATTGAAGTTCTTGGGTCAATTTGAAAATGAGAGTAAGAGCCATTAATATCTATTAATGTAAACCTAGCACTGACAAAGCAGTATGCCTTGAAACTGGGTAGAGAAAGGCATATGGCTGATGTGTTTGGAAATAGTTTGTCATGACTAGAGCAAGGTGAATATTGAATGCATAGCCCTTGTTTTGTCAGTTTGTTGGGGTTTTTTTTCATTTTATAAATCTGATATGCAACGTCTTTTATTTCTAGAAGCTTCACGTGAAATTTACAACCCTGGAGAAAACCCTGCTCAGATTTGCCAGCACTGAGTTCTGATTTTTGGATTTAAAGCTATCGTTGAAATTCTCCAACTATAAGAATGGTGGAGTTAGAGGCTGGGCATGGTATTACATAAATCCATCAGCTTAGCTGCAGCCCACTGAAATGGTAAGTATTGCGAGACATTCCAGCACTGCAAAATTTGTCTCTGTCCTTAATTGGGGTGAAAAGTTGGAATTCTGAAATGTTTTGCAGAACAGAAAAGCTGAAATATTTCTGGTGGTAAACATCAGACAGATTTCTTGAAATGCAGCATTTCAGTGGTGTCAAACTGTGCCATGAATGCCAGGCAATTTCACCTAACAAGGTGAGAAATATGTCCTACCCCATCCTGTCCTGCTCTGTTCTACTGTCAGTGCCATGGGAAGAGAAAAGGGTGGCTGGAGATGAAACAAGACAACGAATTTTGATTTTTAATTATTCAGAAACTTTTTTCCATGGAAAAAATCAAGTGGGAGCTCTTCCTGGGAAACTTCTTTATATGGTGCCATCCCCCACATAGTTTAACAGCAGCAGATAAAATATGTTGCATCTTCCGCAGCTGCTCACTCCTGCCAGCACTTTTCTTGTCCTCATCTCTCCTCCAGCACCTTGACATTGGCTCATCCTGCGGCCGAGGTCCACAGCTCCTCCTGGCACTGGTCACTGGAGCTGTGTTGGGGCTCTGCTGGGATGGCCCCACCAGGACATGGCACCACTGTGACAGTCTGGCAGATCCACCTTTAAACAAAAGGGGGATCTTTCTACCCAAAGTGTTCACAGCCTAAATAGAGCCAAGGACTCTCTGCTAACCGGTCTCATGAACCAGATAGACCTCCCCACACATTAAATAAGGCTGGATGATATGTCTTTGCAAAGGGAGAGCCGTGTGGCCTGGGTTTTTTTGCTTTCTGCTGCACACCTGCTTTAGGGGTAGGCTGTTTTGGGAGGGATGTCTCTTTTTCACAGAGATAGTAGCTATGTCTATGTCCTTGCTGGACTGCTGTTGCGCAGCCTGGAGGTATCACATCTCTTCTGGAGATTTTTGCAGCTTTGGACATGCTGCCAGAGCAGTTTGTGGGGTTGTCCTGCAGCCTATGGCCAACAAAACAAGATGGTCACTTGAGCAGTAGGTCTAGTACGTGAAAAGGCTCCGGTGGCAGCAGTGACCAGCATCTCCTTGTGGTAGTATTGTCAGCCAACACAGCTACAGGGGAGAAGGTGGTTAGTTTTTTGCTGAGAACTAGATTTTAAAGTTATACAGAGAGCAAACAGGACCTGGTGGGATTCCTGTATGTGCTTCAGTGCCTGACTTGGATGCTAATGGAAGTTAACCTCAATGTGATACTGGAAAATCCTACCAGCTGCCGCCCTGCACCTTCAGGAGCCAAATATGAAAAACATGAAAACACATTCGATGCAGCTGACAGAGACTCCCACTGGGCATAGTGTGTTCCTGGCTTTGGAGTTGGATCCTCCATTTGTTCTCCCACTTTGGTTCTTCTTGGGTAAAAATCTAGAACATCTTAAGTGGATTTATCTCCAGCTCTGTTTTCTCTGAGTGTTTAGGCATAGGCGAGCACTTGGCTATGGAACTTACAATGAGAGCTATTCAAGTGTTTTAATTGTAACATTAGTCGTGTGGAATTTGTAACATTGTCTTTTTAATAAACTGCATTCAAAAGGACTAATTAGTATTCTGACGGGCTGCTGTTTGTGTGTATGCCTATCTGTCACACAACATACTGCTAACAAAGCACAACACTCACATCTGTCCAAGATATTAATCATTCTTCAGTGGGAGAAAATACCTCATTTTAATAGCTGTGCCATTCTACATGTCCCATTAATTAGCATTTGTTAAGCACCAAGAGCATGCTTGGTGTTGTGGAGTACAGAGCTTGCAGACTGGGCACAGCTATCTACTGAGGCAAAGGCCACGCCAGGAGCGGTAGCCACCCAAAAGCAGGCTGGAGACGGTGGCTGGGGAGGCGAATTGAAGCTTCATTCCTTAGACAAGATAAGGACAAAGAAGGGTGTTTGTAGACATGGTCAATTCTAGTTAGCTGAACATTTGAATGTGGTTGAGGTAGGGAACCACTTAGTGGGATAGTGGGGCACCTGAGACTTCTGATGTTGTTTTGGGGGAAGGAGCAGAAATCATCCTGTTCTCACTCATACTATGATATTTATCGAGTATTTGGGTCTGATGCAGGCTCTGCATGCCCTGCCTCCATCTTGTGCTTTGGTGGTGGTGGGAATAAATGGAAAGCACAGGGGCTAGGTGGGGGCTGGATGGCTGCAATCCTTGCTCTTGTTGACTCCAGTGCAGCTTTCCTCTCTGTGAGGGGTTTATGGGGCTGCGGCAGGGCAGGACACTTATTAGTGACAGGCATTGGAGAAAATAATTGGATTTCATTGATTTGACTGTGCATAACCATGGTTTATCAGTCTTCCTGAAAACCCAGACACTGGTGAAAATAAGGGAAAAACATTTTTGGCCATACATGGGATTAGCTGAATGTGATCATTTAAAAAATAAGGGAAGATCTGATCAGAAGGAGAGACTGCAGTGTCAGTGGCTTGCTTGGCTGCTATGATATTGCTATGTTTTAATCTCAAATTCAGAAGTAATAATGGGGAAAATTTTTCTGCACTGAGGGCAAAGATCTATTTTTTTATGCTTTCAAGAGCTGTTTGCTTGGCAGGGGAAGGACTCCATTGACAGATGATTTAAAAATTGTGATCAAAACTGTGGTGAACCGTCTCACCTTCCCTGGCTTTTTGACAACCCTCCAGCTGAGCAAGGCGGCAGGATCATAGGGCAGAGATAGAGAGGTGCTGGTGATGCTGCTGCAATGCTGTCTGGCTGCTGATGTGGACACAGATGACCTCAACCAGGTCACACACAGGTGTTGGATGTGTGCCTCCTACCCCAGGGATGGGCTCGGGGCACTGCTGGAGCAGGGTCATCTCTGGAGGGGATCTGCCAGAGAGCAATGTATGGTGCAACATAGCCTTTGGCTTTGGCTCTGAACCTGAGCTCCCAAATTAACAAGCCAGCGGGTTAGTATGCTCCCTGCACTAGCACTGTGCTCCTTTGCTGCCTGAGCTGGCTCGAGAAGGAGGTTATTAACATTAATATTAATGCAGCATTTATTTCTCTCATGTTCTTGACATTCAAAAAAGTGAATGTATAATATACAGAGGTCAAGGTAGGCCAGTCCTGCCATTTCAAAGAGAACAGGAGATGAAGACAGAATAGCTCTTTTCTGTGAGTTCAACATTTCCATAAGGGTATTTCTGACTTAGCCTTTTTTTTCACTCTGGGTGATTTCTAGGTATTTCTCTATGTATCTATACACACACACACACACACAAGTATACATATATATGTATATATACTGCTGTAGCTCAGGGCAGTATCTTGGTTGACTTGCAGTTCTACATTCACACACAGAGGAGTATGTCTTTCTTTCAGTTACTTGATCAAGGAGCAATAACTAACAAATCCTTAAATCTGGCTGAAAGATTCTAAAATGATAAATCTCTTTTCTCCAGAGATATGAGGTTTAATTTTGGCTGAACAATTCTCCACACTTTTGGGTTCCCAATGATCCATTTATAGCTTATCAATTAATTTTCATATTTCTGTTCTGTGGAGATGTGGAATTCATTTCCTGCTGGAGAGGTTACTGGAATGATAATGTGCAGGTGGCTTGAGATATAGCATAAATATATTATGCTTTGGTATGTCTCATTTATTATGTAAATAGGCATACGCTCCATGCAGATGAAACAGCTTGATACCGTAGCAGGGTCATGCATTGCCTGGCAGTCATTTGTGAGGTTGTTCAATAATGCAAGTCAAGCAGTGACTGCAGAAGCTATGGCTTCAAAGAGGTTGCCCACCCCACAGAAGCTGGAAGATACGAAGCTGTTCTTGTCATCTTGTTTTGATGGCATTTACCAGTGCTTGCAAGCAGTAAATGAAATGCAAGGGAAAGGATGCAAGACCTCCATTATTGCGAGGGCTGTAACGGCATTGTATGCCTGCTGTCCTTGGAAAGGCCCTTTATTTCCTGAGTTTTCTATAGCAGCCCTCATCTACTAATGTTACAAGAGGAAGGGAAGATTCAGGCACAATTCAGTGCCCAGATTAGCGTGGGGACATTTGAATATGTATCTGCTCACTAATTGTGGGACCTTTAAGGTGTTTTTTATTAGAAAGGTGGCCTCTCCCAGTTCCTGTTGGCTGTATTTTGGGAGAGAGTTTCTCACTGTTCTGGAAATTGAATCCAAAGAAATCCTAGCTCCAGCCAGAAGACTTTGGAGGACATTTCTGTGTTATTTTTCCTGAAATCATTGCTTCAGAAGGGCTCTGTCTGCCGGTCCCTGTATCCTGCAGCTGTGGTATCATGAAAGAATCACTGTTATATCTAGGGGAGGGCGTTAAGAAAGAAAAGGGGAGGAGGAACACATTTTTATGTTGTGCTCTATGCACTTCATGATATTGTGTCTGGGAGAGATGAGCCTGTCCCTCTATCCCAGGGTGAGGGCTGCTCATTTGCAGGCTGCATGGTGTTACTTGGTCCTGAGCAATGCTCAGGTCCCACAGGAGCCCCGGCTTCGGGTGCTGGGAGCAGTTCCTGCTCTGGATGCTAGTATTGGGCTTGTCAGTGGATTTGATTCGTAATGACCATGTTTGCAGGAACCACCATGACAGTTGGTTTCCCATTGTTTTTAGATAGGTGCAGCCATAAACCAGAGACTTTGATGAGAGTTACTCTTTGCACAGGTTTTGGCAGCACTGGCAAGGGACTTGCAGCTCAAAACAGCCCTCCCCTTTTGTCTCTTCTTTCCAGAACCCTCTGTTTTGCATTCAGCTATGCTCACAAAAACAGCTGAGACAAATCTGCCACTGCTGCTCACTTCACAATGATTTGCAAAACAGATCTGAGCTTGAACAGTTGTTACACAAATTGGGACTAAATGCACAAATGAAAACTAGAAAACAAACAAATAAAACACAGCACATCATTGTTGCACTACATGCCTCTCTAGGAGATGGGCTTGAGGAGGGATATTTGCTCTTTCTTTCCTCAGAAAGGCGTGCAGGTTGCCAGCTGCTTTCCCTGTTGTCAGAGCAGCAAAACCTGGGAGAGGCTCATTCTGCCATCAGATGAGCAGGAGTGCTTCCCATTGCCGTCATGAGTGGCAAAGTGCATCCTATGAGGGTAGAGTTTGGCATCATTATAACTGGCTCCTGGAATTTTTATCTCCACTTGCATTTGACAAGATGTTAAGAGATTAAGCTGTGTACATGCCTAAAGCTTTGAATGGGTCCATAATTAAATAAATATTTCTCTGCAAAAAAAATACCTCTCAGACATCAAGAATTGCTAATACACCAGGGGATGCTCTGAATACACGCAAGAAGGGGAGGAAGGGGCCATGTGATGAACAGATGGGGGATTGTTATTACAATGGCCTTATCTCCCTTATAGTTTAAAAAAAAAAAAAAGTTTCCAGTGAACTTCTCCTCTCTTGCATGCCATGGAAACAGCAGTATCTGCCAGAACAAACACTGTGCAACCTAATGACCATTCTCTTGAAAATACCACTATAAAAAATTCAGCACCTGCGAGCAGTTTATGAAGTCCTGGTACAGCCTGACCTAAAAATTCAAATCAAAATAGTTTTTTGCCTATTCACTTTGACTGAAAGGCTGATGCACAGCTGTTGGTTTGGGAACTGATGATTTTTCAGCTCTTTTAGTTAATGACCAAACCCCAAAATAGTCAAATGACTATTTAAGTCAAATGACTCAAGCCATGAGCTCTCTTGGACAGCCTTGATCGTGGCGAGGAAAAATCTTTTGCTCTTCTATGGCCTGATTCAGCCAGAGTTTCTCTGGGAGATACTCCCAAGTGCCAATCACAGCTTAAATCCAGCTTTCATCCAGCAGTACCCTGCCCTTGTGGCTAGAGGATGAAAACACGATTAGGTGGTGCAGGAGGCAGAGGGAACAGACTGGTTTCTGGTGAATCACACCCAAACCCAGCGACACAGCTGCATGTTACAACAGCCTTTGTGGTGCCCTATCTACAGGCAGAAACAACAGGCAATGCAGAGCAAACAAAAGGGCTGAAAGCAGTAGTGCCAGGTGAGTCTGTACAGAAGGAACCTGGCCTGGAAGAAGCGGCAGTAACTGGTATGTCAGTGTGTGAACCTAAAGCAGGAGCTATTCCCAGCTTTGTACGGGGCAGGTGTCAGCCCCTCTTGTGCCTCAGCTTCCCAGTGTGGACAGTGCTTGCTGAGATGGCTGATCAGCTGGTGTAGCTCTTCACTTGCTACTGTTGTACCTGCTTTTGAATAGCTTCTCCTCTGTGAAGAACACTGCTTAAGTAAAACTGTTATTTCACTTCAGCGCTCATGCTGGGATCTGGGAATTTGCTGGGGTAGGATAAAAAAATGTTCTTTAAGTCCCCATGGGTTAAACTGTCATTGAAATAACAAGTAGAAATAATGTAAAAGTAATTTCCTTACCCTTTTAGTTCATCTGTGCCTTGCTCTTCTTGGGCTCATCGGGAAGCACTAAAATTCAGGGCAGAAACTTTCTTGTGATATTGTTGTTGCGGGTTTGTATGGGCAGAAGGTTTAGGTGGGCTGGTGTATGGAAGGTTTACCTTTTCCACTTTGGTTTTAGAATCATAGAATCATTTAGGTTGGAAAAGATCCTTAAGATCATCGAGTCCAACTGTAAATCTAACACTGCCAAGTCCACCACTAAACCATGTACCTAAGCACCTTCTCTACACATCTTTCAGAGCAATAAAAGCAATGGGAAAAGCATCTGAACATGGATTCTCAGTGAGTTTGTGCATTTTGAAAATGCCTGTGTTGGGAGAGGAGTGTGTACAAGTGCAATTTTCTGATGAAAACCAGAATTATTAATGATTTTATAATAATCACTCATGCCTCTCATGTAGAGCTAGTGCTTCTCTGGTGGCCTTCTTTCACCCATCTGCAGCAACAGTTGTAACAGAAAGTGCTATTACTGCATGCTAGCTTTCTATTAATAATGCATACATTGAAAGTGCTTTTTATAAGGTCTGCATGCCTTTTCCATACAGTAGAAAAGTGATGACAAACATAATTTATGCCTTGTAGGTCTTTGCTCTTTGTCCCATTGTCCTGGTTTCAGCTGGGATAGAGTTAAGTGTCTTCCTAGTAGCTGGTACAGTGCTGTGTTTTGAGTTCAG
>JANZLQ010000017.1:13777126-13807176 GCA_026212715.1 Elanus axillaris
GGTTGGATGGGGCTTTGAGCAACCTGGTCTAGTGGAAGGTGTCCCTGCCCATGGCAGGGGGGTTGGAACTAGATGATTTTTTTAAGGTCCCTTCCAATACAAACCATTCTGTGATTCTATGTTGTCCACTGAGCATTATGCCTATTTGCCTCCCTGACAGCAAAAAGTTGCATCAGTAAATGTTTGATGGCTAAAGCCACTTATGCCTCTATCCAAATAGTCATGTAGTGTTCAAGTCTGTTCCCCTGCTCCATGCTATGGGGCATCTCACTCCAGGAATGACTGGTGGCCATGAGAGGAGAAGCCCTTGGTCTGTATGGGGCAAACCCTGCTGCTTTTCCCTTAGCAACCACTCAGAGTCCCCACAGCCCCAAACTACCTACCCCTGTAAATACAACACCTCATGGGGACGTTTCATGTGATGGTGCTGTCTGACTCTTTCCACCAAGATGCATGGACACACAGGTGCTCCACTTTGGGTGGCATCTTCCAGAGAAGAATGACTACGAAACATCCTCTTGCCCAGCAGCCGACAAATGAGGACATTTGCTTTCCCAGCAAGGTCCTGCCAGCTGCCTAGAGCCTGGGTGCTTGGTGGGGCTGTCTGACCACATCACTAATGCTAAGATCTGCATTGACATAGTCAAGGTCTCAGTCAGATAAACTTGTGTGGTTGCCCAAAAATGCTGGGAAGGAGCTAATTTAGCTGGCAAGTGAAAGACACTTGTGCAACTGGAACTGCTACCAACCAGCTGGCCAGACCCCTGGGAAACATCACATAAGACAATAAACTTGTCCTTTATTAATAAATGCCAGGTGACAGCTAGATAGCAAGACAGAAGCTTGCTTAATTTGTTGCTCATGTTTCCTCTTGAAAGTGACAGCACCTTCTCCTTTCTCTGGCATAGAACAACGATGAACTGAAGGTTAAAGCATCTGATCAAATGTCTTTCTTTGAGTTCCCTGGTTTAGGGCCAGTAAATAACTTTGAAACACTCAGATTTAACTAATTAGACGTGCTGCACAGTGAGTGGGAGAACGGGAACTGGAGCAGCCCAGAGCCCAAGCCAGCTGCAGGCCAGCTCCTCACCTCTACCAGGCTCCCACAGCTGAACACGAGGCAAACAGGACTCCTTCCTCCCTGATCTCTCTCCTTTTCCTTGCCAGCTCCAGGAGAGGGGACATCTCTGCATGCCCAGAGCTGCAGGGCTTGTTCTGGCCAGAGGCAGCTCAGCTTCTCCTTCCAGGGTAGCTCTAGGGCCATGGATGGAAGCAAATTTGTGCAGGCAAGGGTTTTAGACCAAGCGTAAGACCAGAAGTCTTCACAGCTATTGCAAATGCTGGGGAAAAAAAATGGTAAAAAAAGCTACATTTTCCAAAACCTGTGAAGTGTTGTTCTGGCTCCTTCTATCCTCCTCCACCTTCACCCCAGCTGGCACTGGGCTGAATTCAGGTAGTAGAGAGAAAAATAGGATCTTTAAAAAGATAATGGGCGTTTTTTCTTTGCTTTTCCTTGGTATGGAAAAATCTGAAATTCTGAGAGAAACTTTTACATGAATTTTTTTCTATGAATTAACAAAGAAAGCATTTAATGTTTTTTCTCTTACTAATAAGTATTTTAGAATCTCTTGCATTAGTTAATTATAGTCTCTGTAAGCATAACCTTCCTTTTGCTTAAATGTAATTTACTTCCGGAATTTGAATTTGTCCTCCACATATTAGAGATGCATCAGGAGGCAAAACATGCATTTATTCTTTGTGCAATGTAGCTTCATCTCTACCAAATAGCTATTTAAGACATTAAGTGTCATTATTTGAAACTAAATAATGCATTTTCATTTATTTAATAATGTTCTTAGAAGTATTTTCTCCCAAACATGTTATTTTATGTTTCTTATTAGAGCAGAGATCTAAGACCACAAAAATCACCTTATCTTATTTGGGAGCTAAAAATGTTGCCACAACATCACTAAGGCCCATGAGGGCAAAAGATGCTGCAGAAATATGTGTTATTGTTTGGGGCATGAGATATCCAGTGTTTGGAGATCTTCCTGTAATTTGACAGTTCTTCTCTTCTGCCTAAACTCTTGTGGTTTTCCCAGTCCTTGCTGTCAGATTTCAAGATCTTGGTGCATACTGGAATTTGGGCACAGATTTATGAAGGGTATTACCAAGCTGAAGCAGAATCGGCCAGAAAATGTTTGTGCTGTGGTATTTACTAAATGTGAATAATCTCAAAGGCTCAAGAACTGTCATGCCAGCCTCAGTATTTTAATCAAAACCAGCTTCAAATTAATTGTTCTGCTGCTGTATTTTCCATATGCTCTTCTTGTAATCTAGTCTGCCACCACCATAAAGTCATATAATTGCATGATACAGTGATAGCACCTTTCAGAGAATACCTGGCAATAACTAAGTTTTATAGGGAAGCAAATCTTAGCATTCACAAAGGCCACTGCCTCTGCCATTTGTGTGTTGAATTTTTCGAGCTAAAAAATGGAGCAGTGCATGATGACATTATTTACAATGCCTCAGGGAGAAATTTTAAATGATGGCTCTGCCTGTGACGTAGTGAACATTAGAAAAGATCCCCCCCCATGAAATTTCTAGCTGATACTTTTCTTTAGCAGAAATTTATATGTAGTCAACTAATTATTTTTCACTGGAAAACAATATGAGAAAATTTTCAAGGACACTTGTCATGAAAAAGGCAGCTTTGGACGTAAACAACATATTCAGCTGAATGACACAGGAGTCTGGTGTAAACACATCTGGTGCATACTCAGATGAGAGTGTTTAGTTTTTTGGACATGTAGGAGGGAATATTTGCCTTTTTTTTAATAAACTGATAGTACTCTGCAATGTATAGTACTGTAATCTAACAGTCAACAAGGAAGACATGGTGCATCAGTAAAACCAAAGAATGGAATAATTAATGAGTTTCCTATTTCTTCTTTTCATGTTCATGAACTCTGTTGTTTCTGCTAATGTGGGACACCTGTGGACTACCTACATGAGGCAACAGTGATGAGTGGTGGGTTCACATCACCCCCGAAAGGCACCTAAGGGGGCTGGGCTGGCTCCCTCCCAGGGTGGTGATGGGGAGGTGACTTCTTTGGGGAGTGATTCTCAAGCTAAATTGCTGCCTCTGCCTCCCTCTGGAAGGGCCTATCTCTTCCCAGTGACCACAAAGATGAATTTAGGAAAACCGTCCATCCAGCTGAGCTGGTGAAATCAGGTTGCACAGGTTGATTGGGATGAATATCTCTTTTTCTTCTCTTTTCCTGACCTCTGCAGTTCTCCCTGAAGAGCTGATGGAGAGGTTGGTGTCTCTGAGGAGCAGTTGTGAACATCAGTCTCAGGGAAGGAGGTTGTATGCAGGGAAGGAAGGATCTCACCACTTGGCTTTTACGACCCTCCAGGTGGTATCACAGTGTCCTCATTCACTGCTGCAGCAGTGACTGTCTTAAAAGAGAGAAAGAAACAGGTGCTGGTAATGAAAGATTTAATTATTAGGCACATCAGTCACACATTGGATGCACAGGGGGCTTGTGATGTGCAGTAACTTGGGTACAAGGGATCTTTTAGGACAGCTAGATGGGTTACTTGCAGTCAGTCAGCAGTTGTGGTCTGTATTGGTAACAGTCACGTGCGGAAATGTGGGAGCTATGCTCTAGAGGCTAAATTCAAGTGGTGGGCAGAAGACTGAAGTCCAAGAACTGCATGTAGTGTTTGCTGAGAGATAGGCAGAGGTCCAACATCTCATTGTGTGAATGACACCATGATGTAGAAAAGAAACAGGGGAATGAAAACTGAAAGAGAAGCATTTGCTGTAGAAGCTCTAGGAAAGCCAATAGGCACAGAAGAACCTGGACTGACATGAGCTCCAAGATAGAGATAGCTGTCTTCCTTTGAAGCCACCTCTGAGGAGACCAGGAGGGATACAAACAGCACAATTATTATCAATAAGGGAGGCATATTATTGTATGTGTGCAATATTAAGTGACAGAGTGAGGACTCAATTTGCAAGTGTTTTTACACCAGTGCTAGAAGCCTCAAAAAATAAGATGAAGGAACGAAGATGCTTGGCAGCCCTGACACAGCAGGATCTCAGGACTGTGGTGGAAGGGAGATAAACAATGGGACAGAGTTTTCCAAGCCATAAGGTTCATCGAAGTGTTAGCATTAGAGGTACAGGTGGGGGAGTGGCACGCTATGTGAAGGATTACATAAAGTGAAACAGTATAAAATTATTATTGGGAAAGAGAAGCACAGTAGGGTTGTTGTTGGTGGAAATCCCATACTCCAACAGTAAATGCAGAGTCCTTCCATTGTACATCCACAGGCAGGATCAGCCAATGCTAAGTGAGATTAGGTACACTGCAAATTTAGGACAGGTAGTGAAAGTAGAATTCAGTTATTCACATGTGGACTGGATCAGTGCCTCACAAGAACAAGGTGCAGAGAGAAAGCCTCTGGGTGCAACAGCTGCCTGCAACACCTAGTCCTAGGATGCACAAAGCAAGCCATCAGCCTGGATTTGGTCTTCAGTGGTACACAGGGTCTTACCTGGGAGTCGTTAGTGGGACAGATAATTATAGCAGCAACCACAATCAAATAGTTTTAACATTGTGGAGGGAAAGAGCAGGACAAAGTAGTCCAGCATGCAGATGTCACATTCCAAAACAGGGAGCAACATTAAAAGGCAGTAGTTAGTCAAAAAACCCACACAGAACAAGGTAAAAGAAAAACAGTCTGAAAAGCTACAAGCCCAGTTGAAATGTGTGCCACAAATTAAAAAGAAAACAAAGTAGTTCAATAAAGCACAACATGGTCAATAAAAAGTCAGGGTGACTCTCAGAAGAAAAAGATGAGTGTCCAAGAAGAGCAGAGCTGTTTTCCAAACAAGGGTAATGGCAAAGCCTGTAAAATATGTGTGATCGAATGTAAACAGGAAAATAAGAGGGCCAAAAAAATAATTTGGAAAATACCTTGCAAAAGATGCTCAAGCCACAGGTAAAAAGTTCCTTAGGTATATCTAAAGACAGGTAAGGAGTTGTGGGAAAATATAAAAGGGACCTCACTGACAAATGGGATTTCAGGCACAGTAAGGCATAGCAGAACAGCTCACTGAATTCTTGGTGAACTCATTGCTGAAGAGGTTGAAGATATTCCCACATTGGATATATTCCTCAGGGTCCATGGGTCAGACGACTGAAAGCAGTGTGAAGGAAATACATGGGAAGTATTAGATCAAATAGATGAATTAGATACCGCTGGCCAAAGTTTGTAACCTCTCTTTACAAACCACCATCGTGCCAGATAACTGATGAACTGCTGCTGTAATTCCCAGTGACCCAAGAGACTGTAAAGGGGCTCATGGGCATGATGGCCCAGTGAACCTGATTTCCTTGCCCTGTAAGATGGTGGACTTCATAATAAAGAATAAGTTTTCCGAATACTCCTGAGCTGAGGAGGAGTTGTTAAGTTTTCTGGGAAGGGAATTCTGCCCCACCATCCTGCTGCAGTTTTGGAAAGGTGTCAGGAAGTATGTATGTGGATAGAGGGGATCCAGTGGGTATCATGTATTTGGTTTGGTGGATACTTGGATGAACACTAAATATTGCTCAAGGAAGTAGGCAAGTTCCTTGCTTACTAGAGGGAAGTCCTGTTACAGGATGAAAGCTGGTTAACAAATGGAAAGGAGAGAGCAGGGCTTAGTGGTCACTTTCCAGGATGGAGAAGAGTTAGCACTGTGCAGTGATGAAGGCAGTGGATAAAGTGAAGATAGAACTGCTATTCACCAGATCCATCAGCAAATAGAGGACCTTTGGTAGGCTAGGGCTGGACTGTGTAAAATCTCTAATATAGTATTTGTGGGTGCTGGGAGTAGTACAAAGGGAATGGATCAGAGAAAGTGGCCAGACTTGCATGCTGTCTCGAAATGGCATGTGCTATTGGGGTCATTTGTCCTACCCATCATGGTCCCTCTCTTATTGCTGCACACTGTCTAGAGGCAGGCACACTAAGAATATGGACTTGTTGCATCCCTGGGGCTACTTGGGCTTTTGAACATCTTTTCAGCTACCGAGGTGGGCAACTCCTGGTTAGGTGCCTTCTGCTCCTGAGATGTTGCTGTGTTTGAGAGCTGGTGGTCTCACTCACTTGCTGAGGTTCAGCCCTGGGGCACTGTTTCTTGTAGAGGAGTAGGATGCTAGGAGCCTTATGCGCTATAGGCAGAGAAACAAGAATGAAGTTAGCTCAGAAATATTGAAGTGCAAGGTGGAAGGCTGTGGGGAATGCAGGCAAAGTGCACTCCTGGGTGATAAACAGGGCTCCTTGGTGCCACAGATGGACAGGCAATAAATTATAGATCCTCACAGCTTCTGCTGGATGCACAAAGCAAGAGTGTGAGGTATCTGAAATGCTTGTATTTGTGTAACACTGTGTGTGTCTGACAGAGACTCGTTAAAGAAATGCCACTTGCTTGCAAGCCGTATGCCATCAACAGCGTCTTCTGCTCATTTACTGTTCAGGCAGACAGGCAGTGCTGGGCAAGGAACTCATACTGCTCACCTTTAACTATGGCTAATGACAAATTTATAAGCCTGCAATGCTTGGTTTTCTCATCTGAGGGGGGGAACAGTAAGGATGAACTTCTTCCTGACATTTAATCTATTACTGTGTTTGCTGCAGTTTGGAGGCTAGACTTGTAAATCTGAGCATGCTGATAAGGGATCTTTAGCTGATATCATTTGTTTGGTATGTATGCTGACATCTCCGGAGAAAGAGTTGCAGGCTTTAATGGAAGGGTCCAGTGAAATCATGCAGATTTATTTTCCTGGTAATGCATGAATTCCTCCAGCTGAAAATAAATTGTCTATTTTTCTTGATTTAAGGCAGAGTGGTGTGAGATACTGGTTAGAAGAGTGCAGAAATGTATAAATTAAGGTTCTGTATAAACTAATGACTCCATTTTGAAAAGTTAGGAAAATGTAGGTTTCATGGGTCAAGAAGACATGTAAGTGGTATTAGGACATACACGAGGATGATGCTAAAAATGATCCTTTTGTTAGCAGAGAAGGGGTAAATGTTTTTTAAAAATAGTTAAAAATATGACTGTAAGAATAGATGTACTGCTTGACATTCAGCTATTGAAATGGATTCCTGCTATTTGTATCATATGAATAGTGTCTAGCAGTAGCTTTCTCAATACTATTCAGTTAGCCGTGGGTTGTATTTGAAACTAATTTCTTTTGCTATGTATTGTAAACACACCCATTGGGCTCCTAATTGGAGAAAAGCTGAGCACCTTGTCTGAGGTCGCATGTCTCTTGTCCCTTGGCAACGACTGCATGGTGTTCTTTGGTGAGCTCCTTTCTTAATGGTATCATAACAAGCTGCATATGGCTCTACAATAAAAGGAATTATTATAATAGTGGAAAGCGCTGGGCTATGCATTTGGTATCAGAAAAAGGGTCAGCCTGAGCTAGAAAACAGCTGTGCCATTTTGTTTCCAAATACTTGCTAATGATTTATTATAAAGAAAAACAAGTAAGTGTTCTGCGTATTCACACTCAAATTATCAGAGGAAAAGGCCCAAGCTAACACCAATCTTAGATATTCCAGTAAATCAGCTTCCTTGCCAATAATGAGGTATTTTTTGTTTATATTCATTTAAGAATTGTGTTCTTAAACAAATTTTTAAAGGAAGTACTGTGGATGTTTTACAGAAGAAGAAACAGCACAGGCAGACAGGGTAGTTTAGTGGCCTTAGGCCTCACATCAGATCTAGCTGAAGCTTGTCGAAGCCCAGACCAGAGTCCCAGCAGGACTACTTTAGATTTTCAAGACCCTCCATGATAATAAAATGCAAACAGGAGTTGATTTTGTCTTTTGACTTTTATCTGTCATACATGGGCATTAAATATCTGCTTGGGCTTTCAGCTAATCTCCATTACCTATCCCACCACCTTCTTTCTCCCTCCAGAGCAGGTGCACCAAATCCCCCAGGGATGCATGTTAGTACTGCTCCTGGCAAGCTGTGCTGCATCCAAAGTTCGTAGAAAGCAACAACTGTGTGCAGAATATAAAGCAGTCCAAGCCCTGAGGTCCTGATCTCTCGATCGTTTATATCAGTAGGTTGGCTGAAACACATCCATGCAATCTGATTTTCCTCCCATTGAAGCCTGGTCATGGAAGGGTGGTTCATAGCCCATCTGTATTTCATCCTGACGCCAGATGCTGATTAGAGGCGCTCCTGGGTCTTGCCACTCACAGCGTGCAAAGCTGTCCAATGCTGCTGATGGTGTTTGGGTCAGGAGTCTTATTTTAAAAGCATCCTGAGATGAAAGATACTTTACTATGATCAGAAAGGTGGTGTCAGAGGGAAAGCTGTCAGCTGCGATTGTAGATCAGTTTCTCACTTGGAGAAAGGAGCTGATGGTAATAGCCCTGCTGTGTACGTGTCCTGGTTTAGTCTGGAATAAAGTTAATTTTCTTCTTAGTAGCTGGTATAGTACTGTGGTTTGGATTTAGGATGAGAATAATGTTCATAACACACTGATGTTTTAGTTGTTGCTAAGCAGTGTTTATACTAAGTCAAGGACACTTCAGCTTTTCATACTGCCCAGCCAGCAGAAGCTGGGAGTGCACAGGAAGCTGGGAGGGGACACAGCAAGGACAGCTGATCCAAGTGAGCCAAAGGGGTATTCCATACCATACTATGTCATGCCCAGTATATAAAGTGGGGGGAGTTGGCTGGGGGACAACACAGCTTGGGGACTGGCCAGGCATTGGTCAGTGGGCGGTGAGCAATTGTATTGTGCATCACTTGTTTTGCAGATTCTCGTAGCAGTAGTAGTAGTAACAGTAGTAGTAGCAGCAGCAGCAGCAGTAGTAGTAGTAGTAGTAGTAGTATTTTCTGATCCTCTTCTGTTCTATTAAACTGCCTTTATCTCAATCCGAGAGTTGTGGTTTTTTTTCTGGTTCTCTTCCCTATGCTACTGGGGTGGAGGGGAGTTAGTGAGTGGCTGTGTGGTGCTTAGCTGTTGGCTGAGGTTATACCACGACAGTATGTTATCAGCACTTAACATTTATGTACAAAGTAATCTGCATAGTGCTAAATGCTATCAGGGAGGAAATTGCAGAGAGAAAGAAAATGGTAGGAAATACTCATCTGTGCAATGATTAATGCAATACATAAATCTTAAGATGGTTTGAGGGACTTCATGTAGCTGTGAAATGCATCTCAATAATGCCAAGCTTTGTCAGGTGTTTGAAAGATGAGGTGCCTAAGTAGCTGTGTTGGATGCAGGGGTCAGACCATTTTGGTGATGATCTGAATAGCATTATTAGTACAGAATAGCCTTAAGTGAGAGAGACCAGACCTCTGAGAAGAGCTCTCCCCAATAAGATTTCTTCCCCAAACCAGCAAGTTCACCTCCTGTTCCCATTTCAGGGTAGTTTTGTAAAATTTCTTCTTGTCAAGAGGTGGTTTAGCTAAAACTATGCATAGTGTTTTGGAGTTTTGAATATTTATCATTTTTCATGGCAAAGGGGAGATGGGCATTACACATGTATGTGGTTTTTTTCAACTGATCTTATAATTCTCTTGTCACAAAGAAGATGAACATAAACATTTTGTTGCAGCTGTGAGACAGATGTGTGCTCTGAATCTTCAAGTAAGTCAGATTAAGAACAACCCTTTACCCTAACCCTAGAGCTTGTCCCTCAAAGCCATCTAAATCGGTGGAATTAGAAGCTGCTTAGTCCAGCTGAGGGCACATTACAAGAAAATTCTTGGCATCTAGTCTTCCTCCTGTAGCTTTATTATTTTTTCCTTTATTTTTAGTTATACTCTGGATAGCACAAATCTGCTCCATTATAGGCAGTTTTAGATAATGTTTTTGGAACTCATATGACTGCACTTACATGGAGGAAGGACTCAATTCCTTAGAAGAGTCTCATTTCCCAAAGGGCTTGCAGATGTACAAGAAAAAATCAGAACACACCTTCAGGGTTACCATGTTTTTATAACCAGACTTATTTAAAATGGACATTTTGGTAGCATCTAGCAGCTCTAGTGACAGGCCAAGACTCTCTTGTGCAAGAGGCTACTGGTTATTCTGGCTATAATCAACAGACAATCTCAGCCACAAGAGCACAGTTCAAGGTCCCATCTACAATGCAGTTGGGATAGGCATATCTAAATATGCTGTCACCTAACCAGCTCAGCTGTGTGTGGTGGCAAGGCAGGCATGAGCTGTGAAACCCACCCAGGTATTTCCCCCCAGACTCTCCGGGGCAACCGCAGGGGAATTCAGGGATGGTGATTCTTAGACAGCCTGTCCAAGCTCAGACCATGACTGGCCTCTCAGTTTACCAGCCTGGACATGGAAACATTTTAGGTGCACAGCCCAACTCCTTTTTTTTTTTTTTTTTATTGAGTAGCTGAGACTTTCAGGTATTTCACTAGAAAGTATCCTCAAAGACCCCTAAGAAGTTCCCCTGGGAGGATGCTCTCAATACCCATGTAGGTCCACTCATGGATCCTGCTCACAAGAGCCTGGGAAGCCCAGAAGGACAAGAACCAGAGCCACCCATCCCTCTTTAAGCCTTCCTGTAGTCCTCTGTTAAACTTGGCAAAAGCAGCTTGCCCGAGACTCATAGGAAGTCTGAGAAAGATGAAAAAAAAAAACCAATCAAACATCCAGGCAGACCCTTCTTCCCCAAGCCACTAGTATCAGTTTGTGAACAACTTTCTCTTCTATCCCCATATAGGTAAAGATAGCTCTCTTGTATGTGCAATACAAGCATATCGTTTGAAATCACATTAGCTTCAATGTGTGCTTAAGACTAGAGCATCCTGCAAGCTGCTGGGAGTGCTGTGTGATTGCTCTCCTTATTCAACTCCAGTGTTGATGAGTCCCATGATTACCAGAGCACAAAAATGTCAGCAACTGTATCTCTTCAGTGGCTTTTGCCAGTGATGACCCTTTGAACAGATGATGCCTAGAAACAGGAGATGTGAGATGACTGTCTGGGTTTGGTGATATGAATGGCTTTTCTATCACACAGTGTTTTGGAAATGTCAGCTGTAATTGAAACTTAATCTTCTAACAAGTTTCAGCTGGCTGCTATTTGCAGACAATGTAAACGTTTCATTTTAGTAAATGGCATCTGAACAAAAAGGTTCTGTTGATTTATCCTATTTTTTTTTTCCCGGAAGGACACTGACAGCCAGGGTGTGGGTCCTAGATTAATTTGACTTTCACAAATCAGATACTTCCTGTTCTCCAAGTATAATTTTTTAAAAATAGCCTGGATAGCAAAAAAACAACATCCCAAAACTTTGACCTGTTGTAGCAGGACCTGCAGTACTGCTGCTATTTGGGAACTGGCAAAACTGAAGAGTATGAGCTAAAAGATGAAGCTAAGCCTGTGCCTGCAGCTAGCTGGTGGATACCACACAGAAGCAAGGAGCAAGCAAATTTAGGTCAATGTAACCAGCACTTGTACAACACCTAACTATGAGAGAAATAAATTGTGTTTCCAAAGGGAGGCCTACCACCAGAAAAGACTGCTGTGATACTCAGTGCTTAATGGGTTTCAGAAAGTCCTTGATCATGTAGGCTCATTGGTAACGACAGGGATTCCTTCTTTCCCTCCTTCTATCTGCCAGCCCTGCAAACTGAACCCCACTTGTTTAGGGAGCCAGGACAGTTTCTGTTTGTGCCAGGGATAACAGACCCTGGTTGGTGTGGATGCAACTCACTCTGTGGCAGGTCTCCACAAGCGTAATGGTTTGGGCTTCAGTTATCAGTTTTGCAGTCAGCTGCAAGCATGAGTTGTTCAAATGCAAAAGAGACTTTCTGTTAAGTTGAAAAAGCCTTGTGTGAAGCCCAAGAAGTTTGCACTCACTGTGGTCATACTGTATATGAAGTAGGGGTCTACTGCCAGGTTTGAACATAATGAACCCCATGTCCCACATGCTTTCTGCCTGTGCTGTGAGCACATGTGGAGGATACACATGTCTGGGGTGCACAGTGCCTACACTGAACCAGAAAAGGAAAACATCAGCAAAGCCATGGTGTGTTTCACTTCAGTGGCCCCACCTCCTCCCTGACAGAGTCTGAGCCTTGCAACACCTCCTCTCCTCAGAGCTCAGGACTCCGTACATTTTGTCAATTAGCTTGGATTTGCAGGGACACTGGAGAGGCTGGACCTCAGGCTGGGCTGGAACTGAGCATCAACTCACAACAGAGATGAGTGCCATATGTCCTGGACCCGCAGGGGTACCCAGCCAAACAACAAACATTTATTTTTGCCTTTGAAGTCAGCAGCTGCAAGCTGGAATGCATCCAGGAAGGAGATCCATGAAACAAGAAGGCATTTATTTTTATGGAGTAAATCCTGATGTTAAACAAACTAATCTTCTCAAAAGTGCTAAGGCTCCTTTTTTGGTAAATTACTTGCAGGAATTACTGATAACGGATCCTTCTCAAAAATCCATCTCAAAGATATATTTTATTTGTCATACTGATGGTTTTGAGTCAAGATTTCAAAGCTGGTCTCTAAATCAGGCCTGTCAAAAAATGCACCCCCACACAATGGCCTCCAGTTAATACTCAGAGCATAAGCCCCCTTTTGAACTCATTTGAGAGCTCAGCTGTATTCAGACACTCTTTATTACACTGGGTTTTATAGTTTGTATAATGAGAAGGAAAAGACAACAGCCAAAACCATCATTCTACATTATAAATCCATGGGATGCTGTGTACATCCTTGTCGGTCCATTTTGAATGAAGATGCAGTAGAACATGAAAAGTTGCAGAGAAAGGTGTTAACCAGAAATATGAAACAGCTTCTGTAGCAGGAAATACTGAATAGACTAGACTTTCAACACCAAGAAGAGATGACTGAGGGGTGAAGTCAGGTGGTCAGAGGAGGTAAATAAAGGATAATTATTCACTATTATTTATATTACAGGTATCATCAGAATATAAGGTGTTAGCAGAAAATTTAAAACAAGAAAAAGGAAGAACTTTTCTTACACACACACGGTTAAATCAATGAAGTTGTGGAAAAATTACTGTAGTGGTAAAAAGCAAAGAGTGGCTGGAAGATATGGTCAGTTGTGTCAATCAAGCACAAAAGTCAGGTGTATCCCCCAACCCAAGAAGTCTCCAAAATGCTGACTGCTGGAGGGTCTGGAACAGTGGTAACAGTGCATGATTCCCACATTTCTTACACCTTCTTGTTTCCACCTATTGCTGGTCAGTATCAGAGACTTAGATAGCCACTCTGCATTTAATAATAACATCTGACTTGAACTGTATTTTGAGTAGCATCCAAGGAAGAGCTCCTCCTGTCATCTTGGCAGGGATCCTACCACTCTGAACCCCATCCAAGCCTCAGACAAACCTGTCCATCTGCTTTCCAGGACTTCCTAGACAAACCTCTGTCCTCAGCCTAGAAGCTCCTTGGGTGACTAAGGTTATTTGCTCAGGTACATATAGGTGTGCCTGTTCTCAGGAGCAGGTCAGCTCAAAGGTTTTTGTGGTCCACAGTTGGGCAAAGAGCTACCTGAACTGACCCCAGAGAAGCCTAAATAGTTAGATAAGATTGTGTAGTTGGAGTGTAGTCAGATTTGGGGTGGTGATAGCTACCGGTCTTGCTGTTATAGTCTAGTGCTTGAGGCATTCCTCCAGGGAATTCACTTGTGGCGAAGTTATGTGACATTGTACCTAAATCAACACTTTATAACTGTCCTAACTGCTAGGCCATGGAATATCCTGGGTGATTGCACTTGCCATGGCTTCTGACAGAATTGGTCTGCTTTGTAGCCATGCTGCAAGTGTCACGAGTTCAGGTGAGGAGCAGACTAGAAAATACCTCACTTGAGAGCTGGAGTTAGGCACACTTCTAGGAGGAAGGGAGCTTGGCTGCTAGACCCTGCTCTGGTTGTGGCTATGTCTGAACAAACAAATAAATGGGTCAGGGACTGTTCTTTTGTGTTGAAGACAACTGGCACAGCACAGCTTGCATCCATACAGCTAAATTCCGTTACTCTCCAAAACACAATAGCTGCATCCTGCCATTGCCCATGCCATCTCCAAACCATGCCTGAGTGATGTCTGAGAAAGTGCTAGCTGCGCCGAGCTGAAGTTGTGCCAAGGGAACCACAGCGAGAATTTGATGGTGGGACATGCTCTGGCCATGTGTAATGTGCAGGCTTAGTCAACTGCCCTTAGAGACCTTCCCTGTGTGGGCTCTGCAAAGGAAGGTGGCCCCAGCAACTCAGCTGCCCACCTTTAGCCTAGAGGACGTAACATGGAGCTGAGTATTGTTGAGGCTGTGTGCTGTCCACCCTTCTGGTTGTGGCATCTCCCAGGTGGTCTCTCGACCTGCTGGGCCATGGCATGGCAGGATCATGTCCCCCTGTCCTGTGCAGCCAAGAACTGCAGAGCTGCCTGCATCCCTCCTGCGTCTTCAGCAGCACTTGCCCTTCTCCACTGGTTCCAGAAGTAGACTCCAGAGGGGTGTAATCAGGCTGCCTGAACTTCTTCCCCCTCCCCTCTTGGGCCAGATGCCTAAAATTGCAGTGGAGCTTTGCCTAAATTACTCACTTGAATGAGACTGACTGGAGCCTCTCCAAAGCATTTATTCTAACGGGTGGTTTTATTGCCTCAGCTACAATTGTTTTGGAATGTGCTTTGTTTATAGCAACAATTGATCATGCTTTGTTACAAGTGAATTAGAGGCACCTGGAAGATCTAAGTTCTAATTTGCTTTCAAACAGGGAGAAATTTCATAACTTCTATTGCTCATATATAAGAAAACCTCTTTTCTTCTTCCTTTTTTCCGCCTAGTTTTGGAAATGTACTTCCAGCGTGCAACCCACTGTGGGATCCCAAAGAGTGTACTACAGTGAGTTTGGTGCACAGGAGAAGTCTGCTATTGTCTTTTTGATGTAAAAATATTGTTTGATAGTGTGCTTCCTCAGACAGAGTCTAACAAAATACTTTACAAATATTACTCAAAAATACTTCATCTTTCATAAGGAAGCTAAAGGGAAGTATTCCTGTATGCCACAAGAAGAGAACCTTCTGCGCTCATTACCACTAGCAAGGGCATTTTTTTATGCACAAAGAATGGGTTGCTGAGGGGACCAGGAGGCACGATCTGCAACAAGCATACCCACTTGGGCTCATCAAGGTCTGCAGGATACTTAGAGTTTCTGTGAGAAGAAAGAAAACCTCCAAATAACAAACCCTTGGCATTGGGAATAGAATATTTTAATACTGACTTCCAAATTAATGGTCACAGGAAGCAAAGTGAACAGTACAGCTAAACAATGTGGCACTCCAGGCTGTGTTCAGCTCTGCCACAATTCTCCAGTGATCCCGGTTTCAAGCACTTAACAGGGGTGCTTGGTTAAGCACCTCTTCCACTTCTGGCTATCTGTATGGTGATAGAAAGAGATGGGCTCTCCCCAAGGCGGTCTGTGTCTTGGGAGAGCTGACTTGTGCTGTGGAGCTCTCCATTTCCCTCCGCTTGTTAGAGAAGGCAACTAAACTCCTGATGCAGGTGGATAAGTCTGTGCCCAGCCATTCCTATGGGCTTTGGGGAACATGTTTTGCTTGTCTGCCTCCATTTCTCTGCCTTAAAAAGTTAGCTTAACAAAAGATATTGGCTGTACAATTCTGCCGTGAGAATTAAAGTATATGCAGAGGGCTTAGACAAAGACACTGTGGTTTAAACGACAGACGGTTTTTAGAGTATTGGCTGATGAGGGATAACCACTTTAATTCAGGGACGGTCAGCTGCAGATTTGACCTTAGGTCTGAAGCATGTGAACTGATTCCTTCTCCTAAGCAGTCATAAAAAACTTGTTTTTCTGGGCTGGAGCAGGAAATGAGCAGAAGCCAATGACAACACAAACCAACCCCCAGTTTCCATCAGCTATAGGGAATGAGCAAGTGTCATATATTTCCTGCTCTTTGATCCCTTTGCTTTGAGTGCTTCACAGCAAAAACTGCTTAAAAGCTGTTGAAGACTTCTGCTGTGTTACATGCTATGCCAAGACAGGAATGCTGCTATGCTCTTCTCTAAAGTAAAATATTAGACAAAGCAGCTGTTCTGGTGGCTGTTACTGTGAGTTTAAAAACATTGTGGTGACTAGTTTGACATCTTACCCTCACACTCTTATTGTATTTTTGGTTTTAGCAACAGTGATTAATAAGCCTCATGGAAAATAGGTTTTTTTTAAAGCAGTACATTCCAGTGCATCCCCCAAGCTTATTGACAATGGTCTTTTCAACTTTAGAGAGGTTGCAGTTTCCTGGCAGAGTCCCCCATGCTGTCTGTTACTCTGTGCTCCTTTGACACCTTCCCCAGAAACCCAAGCTGTCATTTCAGGCACCTATACAAGTGTTTCAAAGCTTCAAGAAAGCCTGAGCTTTTGTGCACCTCCTGGCTGGCTGCCCAAGCCAAATGTCATTGCCTCCCCTGTTGATGTGAGGAGAGCATTGACCATTTGCAACAGTCTGTGTCTAACCCAGTGCACTGAGCTCTTTAAAATATGGGGCTTTTATTCTTTGGTAAACTTTTAAAAAGGTGACTTAGAAGCCTGAGAGACAAGATCCACCTTGAAAATTGGTGTTTAGTTGTGAAACCAAACCTAACCCAAAATTTCCATCTTGTCTGGTTGGAAGATATCTGATTGCTCTGGCCCCAATTCCTGAAAATCTGGCCAAATGCTCCTTTAAAAGTTGATCACAGCTGGGAAAAAGTTTAGTGCACATGAGGGGATAGTTATACAGCTGTCGGAAGGATTTAACCTGGGGGACCTAATGCCAGTCAAGGAAAGAAAAGGCTCTGCATAAGGTGTGCTGGACCACAGGAGTTTGGCTGTTGTTCTGAATGGTTCTGTTGAGAAGATGTCTTCCTCCCACTGCTAACCACAGAGAGCACACCTTGGCTAATTGGGCAGGCGGTTCTATTGGGCTGTCCTGCTTGGTCCTGAGGCATTTATGTTCTTAGTTACTCTGCAACAGAATTTCTTCCTTTCTTTTGCAGTTGGGATTAAACTAAATGAAAGAAATGGTGCTTTAACCTTGAAAAATTGAAGGCTAGGGTTGATTTTGAAAAACGAGTCTTTTGCATTTTTTAATAGACCCTTTTTTATTCAAGTTTAATGAAGGTAAAAGGAAGAGCTCTGAAAAATGCAGCCAACCATGACAAAATGTATAAAGCCGTAGAGAAGCTGTGTCTGCACGTTGGAATCCTACTGTGTAGCAGTGTATAGAAAATGCAGGAGGAAAGGAGGCAATTTTATCACTGTTGACAGGTCAGAGAGACACAGAGAACAAGTTTAACCCCTTCAGAGGAGCTGCTGAGGGTTTGAAGCCATATCTTTAAATTTGTCTTGCTGTTAACTATCTCTCCACTTCTACCAGGCAGCACAGCTGCGTTGCCTGAGTTTGGGTGTGCTTGGCTGCATCCACAAGCACTGCTCGTGCTCGCTGCTGCTGAGAGAATCCTGCTGCGCAGGATGAGTGGAGAAGGTTATTTGCAGCGCTGGGCTCTCCAAGTGACAGTGTTGAGAGTTCGAGTTCCCCTCTCCTTCCTACCTCTGTCACGCTATGCACAGTCTGCTTTCCAATTGCTGGGCAGGCTTTTGCTGGCCTGAATTTTATCCAGCCAGAGAAAACTGGCATGGTAATGCCTGTCTCTGCAACCTGTAACACCCCCTGAGGTGAAAGAAAAGGTGTTGAGCATGTGGGTACCTCCATGAAGGTGTCTGAATCTGAAACCCACTCTGTTTTGTTGAAATCTGTAATATTAAACCCAAGGTTGCATGAGATGAGCTTGGTCTTGCCTAACTTAAGGCACTTGGTTCTTGTATCCTTGTGTCCTACTGCACCAGACATCTGTGCACAGGCAGTTGAATGAAGATCTGGATTTTTCTCTCTCTGCTGATCCTGATTTTGCAGATGGATTAATTCAAAACTCTTCAGTGTGTGCATGGGATGAGATGAGTTTCTCTCCATTGACTATGAAGGGAGTTCGTGGTGCTTACTGCAGGAGGCAATGTCTGCATTTGGCCAGTTGAATCCTACCCATGCACAAATCCTGGTCCCGCCTGGCACTGCCCTGCTCCTGGGATCTTTCTCAAACAGAGAAAGTCCTCAAGGGCAGCCTACATCAGACGCGCCTTTCACTCCCTGTTACGGCTTTGTCTTTCAGCGGCTCAGGGGGCTCTGCCTCTTACGAAGAGTGAATGATCGTAATCACAAGCAAAGAACCAGTGAAAAGGCAGGCTTGATGCGTTACATGTGAAAAGTCCCTGGAGTATGTCCCTTAAAAACAGTTTGGATCCTACGCAGAGAGAGAGCCAGGCATATTTCCAGACAGCTTGCTTTGGGAAAGCTGTGCTGCTGCTCACATGGTGAGCGGCATAGGGTTTCTAACAAAACACTTGAGCATGTGCTTCATTTTAAAACCATGAGCTGTCCTGATGACCCCTTGGCCAGATGGGCTGGGATGGGGGTGCTGACACATCCTTCTTTCCTGCATATACCCTCTTTCCCCATGTGGAAATCTTGCCTGTGGGGTGGGTTTCGAGCTGGTGTTGCATTTGCCCAGGTTTCTGCCTCTGCAGCCCACCCCATCCTTGCAACAAATCCCCTGGTGCAGTGCACACACCGTGCATTGCTTGAGGTGAACAAGCTGCAGTGTCACCCTGTTGTTGGAGGCTGCAGAGGTCCCTCCTGCACGAGGGGCATGTTTAGCAATCCGGGGGGACTTCCCGAACACGTGCTCCCCGCCAGAGACACAATGCTGCAGTGAAGCAGCCAGCAAGGTTCCTGGGCAGCCTGCACGAGCACGTTGCAGTTGTAGTTTAATGCTCATCAGCATTAGGTCCCTTTGCATCCCAGGTCTGGATGTGGATTTCTGCTTTGGCAGTTGTTAAGACAACTTTTAAATAGAGGCTTAAATGTCCCTTGACAACACATACAAACTTAGGGGCTCGTGTCTGGCTCATGTCAGGCTCCCCTTGTGACTAGGAGCTGCATGTTTGCTTAAAGTCTTATTTTAAAAGCTATCTTCATAAAGAAATGTAGGATTTCCTCTGCTCCTGTGTGCATTTCTCACCAAGTAACACCATTGTTTATCCATCTTATGCTCTGTTTCTCACCATGATCATATCAAGGTTCAAGTGGGAGGGAAAGGAAGCAGTCAGATGCAGCAGCACTGCAATACAACCCCAATACAACCCCTGAGCAATACAACCTCAGTTTGAAAAATTCGTGACTCCCCGCAGGATTTTGACTATTGATAACATTGTATAATGAGCTGTGAGAAATTATCGCAGATACTTCTAAACATGACTTTGCTTCCAAAGGATCATCAGGTTTCTTGTTCACATGCCCTGAATGCTCATCACTGTGTAGTGCTGCTTGTACAGACATTCCTGGAAAATGTGGTTTGTGCCTGTACCAGAGTTTTGTTTCAGCATGAAACCAGAGCTGGAACTGGTGAACAATAATCACAGTGTAACTGGGTTGTTCAGTCTGCAGGATGGCTTACTGAATCACAGATCTGGGGCACTTCTGGACTGCTCTGTGGGCGACTCTTGAACTAGTATTTTGAGGCTTTGTGGGGTAAAAATTAGGAAGATCAAAACTTCCCAGGAATTTATTGCCTAAATAAGAGGAAATGAGCAAACAGGAAATGAAAGCTGATTTCCAAATTTAAAAAGCAATAAAATTTTGCTTCAAACTGTGTTTAAGAAAGATTTTAAACCCAGACACTTCCAGTTGAGCCTTTTTTGTTGAAGTCAATAGTTCGCATAGAAGCCCCTTAAGACTTCATTGCAGAAGGTATAGTTCTATCAATGATATTTTTGGTAGGAGACATCAAGCTAATAATGGATATTACCAAACAACAGTATATGCCTCTCTGCATATAGTTTTGATGCTATTACTGAGCTTATGATACATGTATGTGTTTTGTATTCCCATTCATTCTAAATATATAAATCATAGGTATTACAATTTCCTGTCTTATTTGATTTACTACAATGAAATGCAAGTGCTTCTTTTGCTGTTAACAGCTATCTTTCCAGGGCAGACATTAGGAAAATCTTTTTTATTAATGTAGCACTTTATTTTGGCTTTCCTAACAACTTTAACACCAACTGATGAGAATCTGTTTTGCTGGACATGCTAGCTGCTGGTAGGCTATGGTCCTAAGAGATGAATTTCAATTTATGCTTAGCCAGTTGGAAAATATAATCTATCTGTGAGAAGCAAAATAATTTACTTTTCTATTAAAGTAAGGAGTCTTTTTGGAGGCAGGACTGGTTTTGGGTACTGTCTATGGATACATCCGTACTACTAAATAAAAGAGAGCCAAGGACCGATCTTCAAATGGGAGGCCAAGGAGCACAGACTGGTTCATGTCCGTTCTGCTACCTCCAGAGCAGACTGGCTGCATCTACGCTAAACAGCACTTGGCCCTGGCTCTCCACTGGGCCCCATGAGGGGGACGTTGGCCATAAACCCATGATTATTATTTTTACTCTGTTTTTCCAGTTCCACTTGTCTAAAGGAAAATGAGTGAAGTGCTGCAGCCCATCACAGCAGTGTTTTTTTCACATGATCCTGGTGGTGTGTTTTGCTGATATTTAGCATGAGGGTATGTGAGGTTGCAAAGCTGCCCAGGATAGTGCTGGAGAACTTCTGGGGTGGAAGGAGCCAAATGCCGTGCGGTCTAGTCGAATCAGTCTAATAGTCACATTAGGGAAAAATCCTGCAATGAACCATCTCAGCGTGCATGCCTAAACTCTGTTTTGCAGACAGCTGGTGGGGAAGGTCCAGGACAGAGCCAGAAATGATCTGGCTGAAGCAGCACTGGTTGGTCGGGGCTTAGCGCCAGAATTCCTCCCCTGTCCTCTTTACTTAGGATGCAGTTATATACTGTATGACAAGCACTTTGCCAGGGAGCTTTTTGTAGGAGCGGATGGCTGGGGAGGGTTGGAGGGCTGTAACTTTCCCCTCCCCAACACCAGCACCACTTGCTGCAGTCTGCACCTCCTGCCCATGCTACGTCATCTGTGGTAGGGCTGATTGTTTTGGGGATTGCAGCTTAGGGGTGCCAACTCACTGGGAATGAAAGGAGCCACCCTAAAGCCATGTCAGAGCCTGGCCAGACCACCTCAGTGGGATTTTCTGCCCAGCTTTTAGGACTCACAGGATGCACCTTCTCCCCAGCCCTGACCTTAGAGGCTGAAGGGCTCTACGTGAACCTGATGTGGAGAAAGGCTGTCGTTCTTCTACCTTTCTCACCCGCAGTGGGCAGCAGGCTGTGGAGGGAGGAGGGCATCCCTAGGACAGCCCAGGCAGGAGGACCATGTGTCAGCAGCAGGATGCATCTGCAAAGCTCTGGGCTTGCTGTGGGAGTTGGGTTAAAATCTTCTAGATATCATTTCCCACTGCTGGTCAAATTAAGGCCAAGACAGTACTGTGAGTGGCAAGGGCTAGGACTCAATGTAGCTGAATGCTGCTGTAAGAATGACTGAGCTGCATACAGAAATCTATTATTTTTGCAGATATTGTGGCTTCTGCTTTGTCTCCATCATCTGAGAAGGCAACTCCTGGCATTCTAATAAAACTATGGAGTTCATTTTAATTACTGACAACTGCAGCTTGGGTTGTTATGGAAACACAAAGAACTGCCACTTCTGCAAGTTTCGTCTGTAACTTGCTGTCTGAAAATGTCATACAGGGTCTGATTCCTCTCTCCTGTCTAGCAGTAGCAAAACAGGCATGGCCACTGCATCAGTCAAGTTTAAACAATGCACCATCAGTTTAGGTAAAACACCCATCTTTTTTCTGTCTGTGCCATTTCTCTGATTCTGAAATAAAATTGGTATGTTCCTAGTTTCCTAATGACTTGAAAAACAGTCCCCAGTCAGTTGATGAAAGAAACTAGAGCACAAAATCATTGATATTAGAGTTGAAAAGCAGCTATTAGGTCACGCAGTCCCCATACAAAATTGTTCCTATGCTATTTTTTCCTACTACTTTTCACTGTCTAATTATAAATGCAGCTGCATTTGTAATAAAATCTCCTTCAGCTTTAGTTTCAGGGACAGAATATTATACCTAGAGCACGAGTTGTTGGACAAAGAAGGTTGTCCAAGTGTTTCCATTCTGAACTCCCTTTTCAGTTTGCTGCTGTTTTCTTAGACTAAAATGTCTCATTTTTACTCCCTGCCTTTTGTCTGGGAGTAAATAGCTTTGGAAAGCTAGAACCTGGATATTTCGTCTTCCTAAAAGCTATAGAAAAAGCTTGTTTATTTTCTGCATCTAGTTCACTAAAAAATATTGTGTGTTGAATTAAGGCCTGGACTTAGTGCTGTAATTTATTGAAATTAGTGAAAATAGTGTATTATTGAAAATAGTGTATTAATTACATCCTTTAACACCCGGTATTCCTTTTCTTCTTTAGTTATGCATTACTGTTAAAAGTTATCCAAAGTATCTAAGTTGCCTGAGGTCCCACAGGAGCTGGACCCTCCTCACATGACTCGAAAATCTCTTTAGTACTCTTTGCATAACAGGCTTCTGAAAAGCAAATACTAATGCACTTTTATAAAAAAGAATGGTGAGTAGGATTAGAGTTGTGCCTTCAGCTTCCTCACAGTAAATACATTACAGATTTCTACCGTGCCTATAATTTTTCATCCCTGCACTGCGGTACTTGAGCACAATTCGCACTGATTTCATCTGATTGTCCCATTTTGATGGCTGAGAATAGGCTCTCTCTCATACTGGCCTAAATAACCGCGTGCAAATTTCACTTCAGTTATATATTTCTGTACAGGAGCACAGACCTGGTCTTATGACATCCAGCAAAGCTTTTAGCATGGTCTTGTGAAACATTTTGACTAACATTTGGTTAGTTCCACTCTCACTGAGGTCTGAAAGCACTCTGACTCCTTCCTAGCAAAACAATGTTTGGTGGAACTGCGTAAGGTGACAGCAGAGCGGTCTCAAGCCTCAAGATGAGGGAAGCAGCACAGCTCATTAGTTGTCCCTGGCACAGTGATTTCAGGGTTGTATTTGTTTTACAGTCTTTAATCCCTGCCTGGTCTGGGACAATGAGCAGGTAGCTAGAGAATGAAGAAGAGAACACATCTTGATTTTTATAAGCCTGTAATTATTTTACTCTTTTTTATTGCTGGCATCTGATTATCTTGTAAGAGTCATAGTCACGCTGGGTTCACAGAGCATTGCTTGGCAAATCTGAATACTGAACTCAGCAGAGCTCCACAGAGAGAGCCTGGAAAGTGCAGGAGGACATGCAGAAGACCAGTGCTGGTGGAATCACTTAACCCCATCATGGCACCGGCTTCTAATACCCTTTCACACCACAGGAGAGATCGGCTCTGTGTTTGGACGCCTCTGGTTGTATTCAGCTACCTGAACACATTGGTAGCTGAGATGACCTAGGGTATCCTGCCTGGCCTTCCCCTGTCTCTCTGGGTGGGCACAGGTGTCCATAGGTCCTGAGTCAGATCTACCACCTCATTGGCACCAGATACCAATGCTTATATGTCTAAGTTATCATAACAGACAATAGCTGCCTGGGGAGGTTGCAGATCTGCAGCATCAACAGTTAATGGATGAGGTCCCCAACAGTCAACTTGCTCCGGCTGTCCCTACTCTAAGCAGGAGGCCAGTGTAGGTGACCTGCAGCGATCCCCTCTAGCATGGGGTATTTTATGATTCAGTGATTGTAACAGAGTGAGCAGAGCCTGCAGTGGACTCTAGACTGCAGTTTAGTTGATCAAACATACATATCTACACTGGGATGGGCTGTGTGCCTCTCAGGTCTCTACTGACCACACAGGCTGTCTCTCCACTGGCTGCAATGGGTGCCTAGGGTCTCTCAGCACCTCATCCACCAGCTGCATGCAGAACAAATGGGCCAGCTCAGCCTGACACCAGCGAGGCACAGGCACTAGTCCCCAGGCCCACGGGCAACCCATGCGTCTGTTGAGCAGCCATCTGCCACATAGCCTTGGAAAGGTTCCCCATGGGCTGCTGGTGCACCAGAGCTGCTCACACTCCTCTCCTTTATCTCCAGGCTCCATTGCAGGGCTTCTCAATCTGCTCAAGCAAGATGCCTCAAACAGCTGCTTCTCCTTCAGAGACTTGTTGAAGATCGTGCACCCATTCCCTTTCCTGGAGGCTGCATCAGCTGAAGCAGTTACTCTGACCAGCTGCTTGCAGCTGTTTCCCTGTCCTATGTCTCCAATCCCTCCAAACTGGGCTCAGCTCTGTGTGTCGCTGAACCTAATAGCCTAGCAATGTCTTATGTCCACCTTCATCTTGTTCACCTCCTCCTAAGCCATCCATCTCAGGAGTGTAGTAGCCTCAGACTCTATGGGGCCAAGGGAGAAGCAGGCATGTCCAGACTTGGACCTTAGTAGCTTGAGCTGCCCTACAGAAGTGTTTTGCTCTCTGTTGACTTTGTAGGGAGCTTGGGCTGGTGAGTTCCAAGTCTCACTATTTAAACTGTTTGGACTAACCCAGAGTGATTTGACTGAAATGGGACAGGGAGACCTCTTAAGAGCAGTTCAGCCAGCAGATATGAGCAGTTCTTGACTTCTGTGCTGAGGACAGCCTCAGGCAGGGACAGTGGGTCCCATGGAGGACACCATCAGGAGATGTGTTCCTACAGCTTCACCCCTGGCAATGCCAGCTTGCTGCTACCCTCCTCCTCATGAGTGACAGGACCTCCTGGATTTCAATGCTCTGCCCTTTTTCCCCCCAATCCCCTATTCCCCGAGTAGGATAACTAAAAATGATGAGGACCTGGACCTGCCTTAAAAGCCTTCTTCATTCTCTGATTATGTTCCAGCCCATTGTTTCGATTTAAAATTGGAGGACGTATAGCTGGTGCTCTGGACAGAAGCTTTAGAGGTCTCTGGTGCTTCAGAGACCAAGGAAGTAGCCTGGGTTTGAGTTCAGGGAAAGACAGAAGCAGGGTCTCAGAGGGTATCTTAAATGAGAATCATTCTTCTTTTATGTTTTACAATATGTACTACTTTGAACTGGAGGTTTAGGAGAATGCAAGAAGATTAATTCATGTTCAGTTATATCTAGAACTTTCCTCCAGTTTGTCAAATTAGGCAGAAAGTTTTAATAAATGAAAATAGTGGGTCTGACACATCTCTACTGCTATAGTTGGAGAATTAATAAAGAGCACAGACTCTGTGTGGTAGCTTTTGTGGAAAACCTTCAAACGGCTGACAACTCGCATCTGAGCTGATGAATGACTCAAAAAAGAGCTTAGCTCTCGATCATTGTCACCCACAAGGAATCTGATTCCAGACATGGGTCCTCCGTGGTTAGGAAATCCATAGCTTTCCCCTGTGCTCAGTTGTTGGGAGATCACAGGAAGGGATATGTAAACGCATCCCCCTGCTGAGCCATGTCTGGCTTTCAAGGGAACATGCCAAGGGCATGAGGAAGCTGGATATGGTCTACCTCTCCATGCTTCTTCCAGGGGTTTCTGTTGTTGGGCTGGCTGTTCCCTTCCTCTGACAAGGCAAGCAGTCTTTTCTCTTACATCAGTGTCTTTGGGCTTTGCAACACCCCTATAGGTAAATTCGAGACAAACTCCCTTATTGGCTACTCCTTGACATTCTTTTGTAAATTTATATAGTTCTTTCACACTGGGGGATAAAAAGCCATCATAATCACAAATGGTATGCCACTTGTACTGTTTGGCATTTTTGTTGTGGGGTGATAGAGGTAAACTTCCACCTTCAGGGCCAGATGTGATCGTTTTCCACTGTAATGAACCGTTCAGCCGGAGCTTGTTCCTTTCCTCCAATTTTGCTGTTTTCTAGACTCTTGTATAAATTGTTTGTTCAAGACCTGTTTAAAATGAAGATGCCAAACTAAACCAAACTGCTTTTGCCTGGATGCTTTTCATATGGATGCTGCTTTCACACAGCCTGGTTTGTCTCTGGATAAGATTTACAATCAAATTTCACACTGCTCTTCCATGTGTCATCATGAAGCAGGCCAATTTTTCCAAATGACCACAAAGATGGTAAAAGGCAGCCTATTTTTTTTAATACTTACAAAAGAAAGACCAGCACAGGAAGTTCATAATGAAATACTAATTAGCACATGTTCTTTAGCTAATCAAGGACTTTCATTGCAAACCCCTTATAGTGAACAAGTTAAAAGTGTTCCCTTAAGTGAAGAGGTTGACTGTAAGATTATTCAGCTGCTTTGTTTGCAAGCAAAACACGATCCTGACTTCTAAAAGTGGAGGGGGGAAAAAGTCCCCAGCAATTTTCCCATCTGATTATGAAAAAAAGAAAAGAGATAAAGAAAATCACAGCTTTTGAAATTGTGGAGAATGTTTCTGAGGAAGACTTCAGGACAGTCTTAGAATAAGTAACAGCTGTCTGCAACAAAAGACATACAATGCACAGTGACAGGAACAGGTTGTGAATTGCACTGAATTGTGCCACGTAACTACATGGCAGTGGATGTAGCTTCACTGGTGATGGAAGGTTGCATGGGATAACCTGTGTGTACTTGGTGTTGTAGGAATTCTTTGGCCTGTTGTCCTCCTAGAGGAGTTCTGTGTTTGAGGCCCTTAAGGTATGAGGGGTTAAGGGCATTACCTGGGACATATGAGGTAAAAGGGGCCACTGTGAAGGAGCTTCAGCTGTCATTTGTGGCCAGCATGAGCAGTTGTCGGTGTGCTGCTTCTGGGGAGATCCAGAAACAAAAGCTTCAGATAGAGAAGTGTCAGATTGCCATCTTGGCAGTGAGCGAGGCTAGAAGGGCCTTCTGTGCAGTGGATGGCATCCCTGGAAGGTTGGGAGCTCCAGACCAGGTGGAAAAGATAGCACAGATTTACACCCACCTGAGCAGTGGGAGGATTTATACCCACCTGGACAGCCAGACTGGGGAACACCTCCATGAAGAAACCATGACATTGGTGTGAGCTGCCTTGCCTGGTCTCCAAATGCGAATGTGCTCAGCATCATTTTTATCCAGTCAACCTGTCTTTGCTTTGATGCTGAAGGCTTGGTATGCCCTTGCCTCGCAGCCTTCACAGAGTTACAGCTTTTCAGGGGGATCTAAAATGCACTTAAATGTGATACATGAGTGCCTGTCTCTGCCATGGGTTGGTGGGCACTAGAAAGAGCAGAGAGGCCCTGTAAAATTCCCTTGTTTTATATAAGCTGAGCTACACTGCAAGGGTCCAGTTGCTGCAGCAATTGGGTTTACTGGGTGCATTTATCCAAGGGGTGCTAAAAAAAGGCACAGAGCAGCTAGGAAAATGTCCCCACATCTCCTCCTTCCCACCTGGAGTAGGTCTTCTCCAGGGAGGTGTCAGTGGCACTTCCACCTCCTTGCTGTGGCCTGCCCCATCTACCAAACTAAAAACACTATTGCAGTTGATATTAGCCAATGTCACACTGTTGTCATACATCAGAAACTCTCCCTTTATCTTTTGGTCTTGTATTTGTGGCTTCTCAGTGTGCTTCATGGTACATTTTGTGCCCATTTCCTTGCAGAGATGACTCATGTGATGGAACGTCATGTTTCTCAGTGAGTGATGGCAGTAACTGAATAATTTTAATGCCTCTGAATGCCAAATTTTTTCCAACACATTTCTGTGTTGTGTGTAGCTTCCAAGTAGACTGTGATCTCAGTATTTTTCTTAATTCATGTTTAAAGTTCTTAAATCCAGACTCAATGAAAGACTGAAGCTGTCATATGTTTTAAAAATTCAGCTTCAGTTATTGATTTTCTTTTTCCTGTTTTTTCTTCTTTTCTGATTTTCTCCTGGAGTTTATAACATTTCGGATATGTTTGAGTGATGATTTCTTTGGTAATAGTTTTTCCTTGTATTTAAAAAGTAATGTGTGCATCTTAGGAGTCTTTCTAAAACCCAAGATTTTCTAAAATTGCTTTTCCTAGATAAGATGTCTTGCCTTTTTTTTTTTTCTTCAGTGTGTATAATTTGGGGGCTATTCAATATGGTATTTTTGTTCTTTCCATAGTTTACATGGTGCTGAAGGAATTCACAGAAGAAGAAATTTTCCCATTTCATAAGATTTTAGTATTTAATTCTATACCAGCATATAACACTCCAAAATAGGTGTCAAGTAGTATGGGAGATGAACTGATGTCTGAGTGAGGTATAAGCAAAGTATCTTTCTCACGGTTGTACTTAATTTTGAAACCTTCAGTCCATCATTTCATGTCTCTGAACTAATGAGAAACTTCTAAAATGAATTTGTACAAAGCAAATCCACTGAGTTAGTGACTTTAATATAGCTTGAGTGACCTGTTGGGAGAGCAGCAGAGCAGGCAAGCAACAGTGTGAGGGGTTTTGCACTATTTACTTTAAACATCCAAATAGTGATGCCCGGGCATGGCATATGATCTTGCCTATGCATTCTACACAGCACATGGAAACAACAATATCCTCCAAGAGATGACAAGAAATGGGGACCAAGCTTCTGCCCTGCCATGTGCTCTCGTTACGGCACAGAAAATGCCAGAGGAGAGGGGAGAGAGCAGAGCTTGCACAGGGCAGGGAGCTCCCTGAACCACACAGGATTGTTCTGTGCTTACATGCGGGTACTTGTGTCCCTGGGGAATAGCTGGAGGTATGGATGGCCTTAGATGGTGCAAGGCTCGGGCAGCTATGGAGGCTGCTTCCCTTGCTGACACCATAGCTTGGAAAGCTTTCCTGCTTTCAGGTTCTTCATGACCATCATTATTTTCTGCAGGAAGCCTTTCCTGGGTGCTGCTGTGTGCTGCCTTGCACCACTTGGGGTGCTCCCAATAGCCTTGCAGCCTGGAGGAGATGGATGTCTCCAAGCCTGAGGTTGGGTTCACCCTGCTTTGGCATCTGCTTGGTGAGGTAATCCCCTTCATGGGCATCTGGCACTGCTGTGCCTAACCTTATATCTACACTACGCCCAGCTCTGCTTTCTTCTCCCTTGGCACTTTGTCCTTTTCCTTGAGAGACTCTGCCTTGTTGAGCAGATGGAGGGGCCTCTGTATGCTCAAGCTTATGCTTATTTACTTACTTTTATTTCTATATCCTTTTTGAACACATACTAAAGTTGAATCCATTACTCCCATTCTGAACCCAAATCACACCTGTGTTTGACTAAGACCGTTTTAGAAAGAACATCACAAAATGGAGAATTTACAGTAATGTGCTCTCAGGTTTCAACAATCTCAATATGAAATGTATGTGCCTTCTTTCTTATTTTAAGGAATTTTCTTTTAGCTTCCCACCACTGGTGCTTATTATGTTTTCCCAGCTTGTTGCACCTTCTTCTTTCCTTTGTCTCTTTCATGTTCCTTAGTTTTTCTAAAATTCTTCATCGATTTTTTTCCTTTCTTGCTTTTTGTCTGTGTGATGAGTTAAACCTGGCTGGACGCCAGGTGCCCACCAAAGCCATTCTGCCACTCTCCCCTCCTTCACTGGACATGGGAGAGAAAAATATAACAAAGGGCTTGTGGGTCAAGATAAGGACAGGAGAGAGATCATTCACTAATCACTGTCATGGGCAAAACAAACTCAGCTTGGGTAAAACTAACTCAAATTATTACAAATCAAAACAGAGTAGGGTAATGAGAAATAAAAACAAATCTCACAACACCTTCCCTCCACCCCTCCCTTCTTCCCGAGCACAACTTCACTCCCGGCTTCTCCACCTACCCGGCCCCCAGCGGCACAGGGGGACAGGGAATGGAGGGAGGTTGAGGTCAGTTCATGGCATGTTGTCTCTGCCGCTTCATCCTCCTCAGAGGCAGGACTCATCAGACTCTTCCCCTCCTCCAGCATGGGGTCCCTCCCACGGGAGACAGTCCTCCACGAACTTCTCCAATGTGGGTCCTTCCCATGGGCTGCAGTTCTTCACAAACTGCTCCAGCATGGGTCCCTTCCATGGGCTGCAGTCCTTCAGGAGCACA
>JANZLQ010000017.1:13807276-13824517 GCA_026212715.1 Elanus axillaris
CCCACGGGGTCACAAGTCCTGCCAGAAAACCTGCTCCTTGGGCTCCTCTCTCCACAGATCCACAGGTCCTGCCAGGAACCTGCTCCAGCATGGGCTTCCCACGGGGTCCCAGCCTCCTACGGGGACCCACCTGCTCTGGCGTGGGGTCCTCCATGGGCTGCAGGTGGAGATCTGCTCCACTGTGGACCTCCCTGGGCTGCAGGGGAATCTCTGCTCCAGTGCCTGGAGCATCTCCTCCCCCTCCTTCTTCAGTGACCTGGGGGTCTGTGGAGTTGTTTCTCTTACACGTTCTCACTCTCCAGCTGCCATTTCTCCCTGTCTCACAACTTTTTTTCCTTCTTAAAAATGTTATCACAGAGGTGTTACCACTACTACTGATTGGCTCGGCCTTGGCTGGCGGTGGGTCCATCTTAGAGCTGGCTAGCATTGGCTCTGTTGGACATGGGAGAAGCTTCCAGCAGCTTCTCACAGAAGCCACCCCTGTAACCCCTCCCTGCTACCAAAACCTTGCCACAAAAACCAAATACTGTCTGGTAAGTGTTAAAGAATTCTCAGTCATGGGTTTCTCTAGGTTTGCTTTATTAACAACTCAGAGTTGGGCCACCACCGCATTGAATGGCAACCTTCCAAAAATTTCTCAGTCTTATATACCTTTTTACCACCCATTATCCCAGTCCAAAGTCTTTGTAATTTTTCGGTTGATCTCGTTTCCCATGTCGTTAGCATTCATCATCATCTTATCTCATCAATTCTTCTCTTGTTCCATCCAGTCATCATCCTGTGGGTTTTGAAGCCCATCTTGGGTCAGTCATCTTCTCATTCCCTTTACTTTGAATTCTCATACCTACACAATTCTGAAAAAAACTCTGGTTGTTCCATTAACTTTTTCACATTTGTCTTTGTAACGTCTACATATTTTAATCACTCCCCAGCTACGCACCTGTATCTTGCTGATTTTCATCTTTTGTTTGATCTGTCTCTACTGATTAGCTTGGCTGAGTTTTAATCCAGTCCTGGATTTGGGCTATATAGGGGGTGCAGGCTGAGAACACTGTTCATGGCCTGTTGAGCAGCTCTGTTGCCATTAATAAACTTAACCTATTCTATATTAATTTCTAACAGTCTTATAGTCCTAAATTTTCTAAAATCTTCTACAGTAAGAGCAATCACGGATCAGCATCAAACATCTGTATGAGTTCTAGTAACTGTTTTTATCTCTGAAGATTTTAAACTTTGTCAGAATATCCTGATAATATGCTGATTGAAATTCCCCTCTGAAGTCTCAATTTTATACAGACCGTTGCTTCTCCTGTACCTCTTTGCAGACAGATACTTAGTGATGTTTTTGTTTAACCTCTGGGGAAGATGCAAAATGGGAAACAAGCAAGTAACAAGCATTTCCAAATCCCAGTGCTATAAATCTGTTTCCCTTCTGCTTACAAAAGTGGCAAATTATTTATTTTATTATCTGATATCACACCAATAACAAGAGGAGTCTGTTCCATGCAGTCCAATTATGAAAAATTGCCTGAGATAAAATGACTCACAGTGGACCTGTTTTTCATGGCCCTGTTGCAAGGAAACATTTACCTGCCTGAAGTGAGGAGATTTACACTCATGCTGACAGCTGAAAACATCCAATTAGAAGAAAAATTGTCAGGTAAAATGTTGGTCAGTCCCAGTTGTTTGGACCATTTTGTTGATTCATGAAACCTATTTTCAACCCAACTGTGGGATTTTTCTAACTTTGGTCAGTGGTGTAGTTTAGGGCATTGGGATGGGTTGGAGGGTCCCCTGAATTCCCTTCCAAAGTGGTTTACTGAAAATCTGAGAACAAGTTTGTCCATGTTACTCAAATGCTTTCTGTCTAGATGTAAGAATGAATTGGCTAGAGTGGATTTGATTCTTATGGGTTTAGTATTTTTATTGGTTAGTAGCAAATTAGCTTAAAAACGGCATCATTCACAGGATGTGTGTGTGAACTGTATTGGTGAAAGGGAAATGTTATAAATGTATGTCAGTAATAAGATTAGAGTCTCGGTTATTTTATTTGGTTATACCCACTTCCAAATGGCTGGATCCCCTCTTGTGCAGCATTACAAAATGGAAGTATCTGGAAGAAGCTGAGATCAGACTTCTTTGCCAGAAAGCCATGTAACGGAGGTTTACATTTTTTTCCATATTATCACAAAAAATGGCTAATGTCTTGATGTCAATTAGAAGTGCACAGTCTGGTAAGCCTTCAGACTTTAGGAATGGCTGATGAAATGCATGGATCCCATTCAGCAGACTTTCATATCAGAGTGGAAATATTCTGAGTATACATACATGGGTGTATAGACAAGTATACAGAGAGAATGACTATGTCAGTCCGCATCTACTTCAAAACACTCTGTTCCATCTTGACCTCACTCTGTGTCTCCCACAAGCTGTGGGGGTTGAATTTTCTGCACCTCCTGGCTGCCAGTGTGGGCACTCATGGCTGCACCGTCTGGGTGTCCCATGCAGAGAGGGAGGGTTGTTTGCAAAGGCACAAAATCAGGACCCTGCATCATCAGTTAGGGCCTGATACACAGCTGGAAATGAAGAGCATTTCTCTTGGTTCAGCATGATGTTGGTTAAGGTTTAATGCTCAATCACTGAGGAAACAATATCTTTATTTTCTTAATCATGTTTATGTGACATGGGGGATAAGGCTGTCATTTTAGATGCAGGACAAGTATATGGGTTTTCTGTTCACCTGAACAGTGGCATGTGCAATTAGCCCTGAGAGTGCTGTACATCGTTTTCCACTCCCCAGCCCTGCCCAAAAGCCTGCTAATGACTCTGCAGCCACTCCAGGTAGCAAGCATGAAAAGGGAGCAAGGCCATTGCATAAGCGGGGCTTTCACTAACAAGCGAAGCAAGTTTTGCTTGGCTTTTTTCTCTCCCCTTTGTCAGTTAGTACATTCTTGGGAGAGAAAGTGCTTTACTTCCAGCTCAAGTGGTTAACATTAATGATTAATAGCAGAGGAACATGAAGATGGCTTACAAGGACGAGCTTCTGTGGTGAGTAATGATGGGGCACACTCTGTCAAAACCATGGTGGTGGGAATCACATATACATGTTTATGTATTTATATGTAGTATATTTGTGTGTGTTTGTGTGCATATGTTGTTGGAAGTTTATATTAAAAATATCTTCTTTGAAGTCAGAAAATTGCCTTTTTTGTCTCCTTTGTGTCTTAGAGAACAGCAGTAGACACATTCCATCCTCCTGAAAAAGTCATGTTTGTTCTGGGAATTTCTTTGGCCTCAAGGCAGCACATTCAGAAATGTACTTTTAAGAGAAGAGTAAGAAAGATTTGCCAAGCCACCACTGAGCCTTGCAGAGGTTCTTGCCCTGAGATGGTCCTCTTCTACTAGCTTACCTCCACAAGCCCGGGCTTCCTGGTCCCCTCAGGCCAGCCTTTGCCTTGCTGTGGCACAGAGGGCTTTCCTGGAGAAGAAACCTTGATGTTCAATGCAAGCCAGGTGGGATGGTTTGCCATGTGCTGCTGAGTGCCACATGCAATGAGAAAAAAAATGAGTAAAACAATTCCTGCTCTGCAAATTGTAAACCTGCTTTGAGGCAGACACACAGGCACAAGGTCTCACAGCTTGTGAGGATGAAAAGAAGGCTGGCTAATGAAAGCAAGGGTGTTCAGCTAACATGGGGTCATTATTGCCTGGAGCAATTATAATCAATGGAGAGATTAAAAAAAAAACACCTGTGCTTCAGCAGTGATGGAGTGCCTCCTGTGGTCTGGAGGGTGTCCACCTCAGAGGACCAGCTACAGGGAACTTCATATTCAGGAATCCCACCAGGATGAAGCATCACAGCTGACTGAGCTGCTGGGACTTGCATTGCCATTATCAGGCTGATGTCTTTTCCTGCGCTGAGTCTGTAAGAGCTCATGACAAGGCTGTTACAGGCCATAAATTAAGATGCTTTTCCTCTTTTTTGATTTATGAGAACCTCTCTAAGAAAAGTGACCAACTTCTGTAACTTTCCCCAACCCAGGGTGCTAGAATAGCAATCTGACCACTTCAGCCACCAGGAGATGTTTTGAGGTAGTCATGTATGCTACCCCGCATGAGTCTGATTTTCAAAGGCAATGAGACCACACAGTTTCAGTGTCCATGGTCTTTTTTTCCATCCATCTATCTTCCCAACTGTCTGTGCCTACTCCCCAGCAAACATCAAGAAACTTCAGTTCTGATGGAGAGATCTCAAAAATGATGTATTCATATGGATATCATGACACTTGACCTCTGTCCACTCTCTGGATGAAGGAGAAACACCAATTAATGTCCCTGCACAGTGGCAGGTTGCACTGAGAGCTCAAGTATACTCGTAGCTTGGAATCAGCTCAGCACTTGCTGTCCTTTCTTCTGCTGGTAGGCAGGACTGTGGCAAGGTTATAAGGGTGCTGCTGGGGTGTGGTGATGGTGTGCTGGCTGGAGACCATTGGGAGGCAGGGCACTTTGTGGAAAGCCAGGATTTGTTAATTCTACTGCTCAGTGAAGAGATGGATGAATTTTATTCGCAAAACACTTAAAAATAATCAGTTGGAAAAGTAAAACAGATTTATATATAACAACAAGAAACTTCTGTACTTGCAGTGAAGCTGTTAACAGGCAATATGCAAGGCTATGTCTTTCTGGAGGCCACAAACTATTATTATATACTCCGTTAATGATCCACCTACCATTTTTCCTTCAGGAGTATCACAAAGGGCTTTACATGAGAGGGGTGGGCACCCCTTCTTTGCTTCACTGAGGTGGCCAAAAATGGCCAGAAGCAATAGGATGGGGACAGGGTGGTTTTCACAAGGGACAGGCAGCCCTGTTCCCAGTTAGATGGATTGCTACTCTCAGCTGAAGGCTGCAAGCAGTTGTGCTAACCTTAGTGGTGGGGCAGGGACAACTCTGAAACCTGCCTTTTCCTTGGTGGAGTCTGCAGGGAAGGTGAACCCTCACTGTTTCTCCTCTTGGGATGGCTTTTGGACACCTTCAGGCTAACTGAGCAGCACCCAGTGGGTGCCATCCTGATGGGGCAGGACTGTGGTACCTAGTGCCAGCCCCATCCTACCCCCATCTCTGAAGAGTGGTGAACCTGGTAGGGCTGCTGTGTGTGCTGGGTTATGACTCACAACATGACTAACCCATGCATGGAAACAGAAATCCATGTTGCCTCTTTCTGCAGAGGTACGGGGAGGTTCCTCAGTGGTCCTTTGGGATACTCTTGTGAGACTGACATGGTCTGTTGAGCGAAGCCATCTTACAGAAGATGGTGAAATGCAGGGTGGAACTGGTCAAGTTTTAATTTCAAGGGCTTCAAACACATGTTGCCTAGGCCACTGCAACCCCAACCTGGGAATATACACACAGAGGTAAAAGTATTGCTTAATGGTTTATGAAACCCCTATTCAGAAATGCTCCAGATGGCATAGGGATCCCCAATTTGCATGGTTCTGAACTGCTGTTGGTGGGGAAAAAAAATGTTATTGAGGGAAAACTGCCTGCGTGGAAGTGAACCCTTTTATATTCACTCAAAATACTACTCTTGCTCTTTCCCACTATTGCTCCCTTGGTACCCAAGGCATCTTCCAACAGTGGCTGCATACAAGAGGCTGAGGTTTTCATGGCACTGTGTCACTGGCGTAAGGCTGTTGTGTCCTAATATTCACAGCACTTGCACAGGCCTACCCATGTTTATTTTTATCCAGGCAGTTGGGTACCACTTTCATAAAACTCATACAAGGTGTGCCACACAAGAGCTTCATGGCTGGCTCAAGGCATTCCAGCTTTGTGCTGCTGCTTGAAGGCTTGGGCCTGTCCTCTCTTGGCCACTGGTGTCGAGGGTGACTGTGCAGCTCCTGAGTGGGACAGGCTGGCAGACTGGCTCAAAATTAGCCTTTAAAAACAGCTGGCTTGCAAGCTGATCCGACCTGCTGTGATACCTCACTCAAGGTATTTACCACCAGGCTTTGCCATCTCTGTTTTGCAATGCTGTCTCTGTTTTGCTCTGCCACAGCTGCAGAGCTAGCACGTAACAAACCTACTTGTGTTAGGGCAGGCTGGGCTGCAGGTCAGGCAGAGACTGAAATTGCAGCTGTGCCATATGGGCACAACACCACTGCTGTCTACTCTTTGCATCTCTATTCACTGTCTTCGCTCTTTTTTTCCCATGCATCAGCTGCATTAAATACTCAGTATTCCTGGCTATGGTGTCTAGGGAGGTGGCATTCTCAGGTCAGAAGGCAGTTGTTCCTCATTTGGATAAATATAAATATGAAGCCTATATAAGATTTGGATAAATATAAAGATTAAAGCCAGATGTGAATGAAACAATTAGAACCATCTTGGGCTGGGATCCTTCAAGTAAGAGAAACACAGTTTAAAATAATTACAAAAAGTGACATTTCTTGACACTTTTGGGGTTTGACCAAGAGTTTGTCCAAGGCAGCGTTCCTTTAAGCAGCAGTGCACTGACATGTTTGAAGCCTTGCACAAGGTGCTACTATAATTCTCTTTGATATTCACATAAGTAGTTGTACGTGTTTGCAGTGCTGGTTGTGATCAGTGCAGTCTGATTCCTGTCTGGCTTATTTCCTCCTTTGTGTAAACTTTGCTTTCCATGAACCCTCACGAGTTTCCCAAGTTCACTTTCCATGAGAATCTGTGTGATCAGAACTGGATTATTTGTCTCTTTGAGAGAAGCAAACACAGCTGGAACAAGTTCTTTTTTTTTTTTAATCAGTGCGAGTATTTGTGAAAATATTTTGGGTCATGTTCCCTCTGCTCTGCCTTTTCTGACTGGTATTTGCACAGAAAAGTGGAAAAAAATCTATTTTATTCTTTCAATAAGGCTACTACATGTCTCAGCTTCTAATTGTGATAAAAAATCTCCTTTGACAGGCCTGCCAATTTAAAAGTCAACCTCAGTTTATTGAAATGAAAGAAAGGAATTGAACTTCAGTTCTCCCAGAGAATCATTCTTCTCATATCCCGAGCACACATTAGTTCTGGATCTCTGTGGAATACAATAGGAGAGACGTTATTGAATTGAAGTTTCAAGCATAGAAGCAGACCTCTGGCCAATTATATTTTGCCAGGGCTGAAATTGGACTAGTCAAAAAAAAGGATATCAAACTGCAAACCAATGCGATGTAGAATCAAATCTCTTCTGAGATGAAATGTTTCTCTGTCTGGAAAGGTGAGGGAAGTGATGCTGTATTTTTGTCTTTAATATCTGTCTGCTCTTCTTGCCTTGCTTCCTGACTTTTGTCTCCTCTTTCTATCATAATCTCTGTTGTGTGGCTGCTTAGAATTCAGTGGTAGTACCGAGTATTAGATGTCAGAGTGCTTTTGCCTTATAATTACTGGGCTTCTTGAGGGTCTGCTGGATGGTAGATGTGGTAACTCAAACCATGTGCTCCTTCAGGATGTCATGAGGTCAGCCCCCAAGCAGTTACTGACACAAGACAAGGGAGGAGAGTTTGTCTATCAAATGTCCTGTTTGCTGCAGTGAGATGAGGTTTTGTAACCAGCTGTTACAGAGGCAGCGCTGACTTCCCATTATATTCCTGTTCCTGTTGGAAGGGCATTTATGCTCTGTGCTTTGTATGAGATGTCGAGCTTAAATTTTCTTCAAATATTTAACTTTGTGGCAAGTTTTACTACATTTGTTTCCCCTCACATCATACCTTCCCCGAGGCATCCTGTGCAGCTCTACGCAAGTCTCAGATGCACCATCTGGGAAGCAGTCTGTAGGTGGTCGTGGAACCCACATGTATAGCTATTAGTTTCGAGATGCTAATGCTTGTATTAATCATCAGATTGACTCCCTTGTGTTGCATTTTTTAAGAAAGTCTAAATTGCTTAATTTGTCTAATTATTTACAGTCCCATTTATATCAAGTTTTCTTACACAAATTATTTTTTTGATGCAAAGTAAATGACTCAGTTTTTACAGACCTTTGGGTATGATGCCATCTGCATTTCTGTATCTCAGGAAATTTTCATTTTGTGATTCTATTCACACACACACACCACAAATGTGAAATATGTGATGCAAGGAGTCATCACTGGGTCAAAATCAACAAGATACAGGCAACCTCAACATGCTGAGATAAAATGTTCTGAAAAAAATAACTCAAGGACTTGCAAAAATGACTGTAGCTTCAGAGAGTATTTTTGCTCTTTGTATCAGGCAACTGAGAATGCAGATAGCACAAGTTCTTTTCAAGTAGTATTTTCTTATTCAAATGAGATACAAAACTAATATGTCTGGGTAGTGTATACATTGTTTAAAAAGTTATTTCAAGGTTCCATTAACTGACTGATTTTGGATGGACCCAATGCTGAGGGCCTGATGTTCACACTATGGACATTTCAAGGAGGTTTACTTCAGGCTAGGTCTAGTCTGTTCTCATGGATTGGAAAGCCACTAGCAGTTGAAGCCCACCTTCTGCTTTAGCATCATCCAGAAGGAAACCAATTTGTATGGTCCATCATCACTCAGTGACAGAAGTCAAAGCATGGTTAAGTAGGGGTCATCAGAAGATTCTGCTCTGAAAGCAGGCTCTTGATTTGAACTAAAATGCTACTGCAGATGCACCTAGATATTGCTTGTAATGACAACTGGAACAAGATATTCTGTCAAAGCGATTTCTTCGGGTAGGAATTCAGATCAAATTAAACAATTTAGTAAAAGTGTCTCCTTTCTACAAAAAACATCATTCTCCTTTTCTGTCAAAGGTTTTCAACTAATACCAGCAGATTTCAACTCACCTTTTTTGGCAGCCCTAGCCCAGGGCATCAAGCACCTCCATGGAGATGGGGATGGGTTGAGGCCAGGCAGGACATCAGCTGGCGAGTGGGGGATCAGGATCCGGCATGGGCATGGCTGCAGCAAAGCTGTGGCATAGCTCAGGCAGAGACCAAGGGCAGGAGCTCAGCAAAAGGGCAGCTCCAGAGAAGAGGAGTGACCCTGGCTTAGGCTTCAATAGCCCTTTTAGCAAGGCCAGCAGCTCAGCTGGCCCTGAACCCAGGCTGCCAAACCCCCAGAAGCAGGGGGAAGCATGCTCAGGACCCTGACGTATGTAGTATAATTCCAAATATCCATCTTAAAAATCAAATACTTTGCTTACACTGATAAGTGAGGCAGAGGTTTTCAAAATTATAACAGGGTATGGATATCCCACTTGGCAGCTTTCTGCATTATTGCCTTAATCTGGAAGGATTTTAACTGCAGTGGAACAGATGTCACATATTGCCCTGGAAAAGGCTGCATATTTGCATCAACGAATACTGTGTGGGGGAGCTGGTTTTAATATGCTTTCCAAAGGAAAACTCCTACTTTGAGAGTCCATGTCTTAGGAAATACTGGAGACTTCAGCCCTGAGAGCTGGAGGTGCTTCATGGGTGACAGACACCAGGCAGTGATAAGGTGGGATTGTGAGAGAGTCACATTTTAATGTGGTTTTGCACTGAAACAGTAAAAAGAATTAGTTGATAGACTCCAAAGAAGGTGGCCAGGGTGCAGTTTGGACTTACTCTTTTTTGTGGACTGAGTTACTATTTTAGATAGAAAATGACTTGCCTGGAGCATGCAGGGAGCCTTACAAGTCAGGAAGTGATGGGAAAAGGTTCTCAGACATTTGGTTAATTGAGATGTTTCCCATGATTGTTAGAAAATACAATAAAACTGATCTTCTGTAAACTCTAGTGAGCTGGGAAGGTAGTTGATTGAGCTTGCTTACTAGAACAGCAAAATTTTGTTTGGAAAAAAATAATGAGATTAAAAATGTGGGTTGTCTGTTTTGTCTTCTCACACTTTATATTAAACTTGGGTGACATTTTTCAGTTAGGGTTGGGTTTTTTTACGTTAAGAAAGAAACTTTTGTTTTAAGGGGGCATAAAAGAGAAAGCAACAACAAAACCACAACATTATGACCCTAGGAACCGAAGCTTTTCAAGCCAGTGACTGTAAGATTTGCAATGAAGCTGTGAGGAGCAGCACTGATGGACAAGGGACAGGATATGGTGTTCTCCTAAATTAGCTCAGCTCCCCTGCATTAGAGCACAAGCCTTTACCGTCAACTGTTAGCATGGATTTATCACCAGGATACATGGGGCATGCTTATTGCTTTCAGCATCTTAATTAGTTATGATGCCCCCTTCCTAAAGACATTACAGGACCCAAAACAGCCTCTGAGCTAGGAAATGTGTCCTCTCATATCCTGAATCATTGGGGCAGGAGGCTGAGCAGACTCAGTCAGTGCAATGTTAAATGTGGCACATCCTTGTTTACACCATTGGCTTTTTACAACGCTGGTGGGCACATGTATGGAAGTTTTTTTCTAATTTTTAGGGAGGATTTATGATGAATCGTCATCAGCCCAGCCTCTTGGAAAATGTGCTAAATGGTGAATAAAACTTTGGGCGTCTTTAGGGCATGGGATAACATCTTCCCCATACAGCAGAGGAGCAAGGGGCAGCAGGGCTGTGCTGGGCGTGTAGAAAAAAAACAACCCAGGGAACAGGCAGATACTTGCATATGGCTTGGATAAAAGGGGGAACACATTTGGGCTGCAACCCTGGTATGGCTGGGTGGAGAGCCAACGTGGAGGAGCACCGTGGCAGTACTCTGTGCAGTAGGTCACAACTGCTATAGCTGTAAGCAGTCAGAAACTGGTGCAAAGCCTACTCGGCCCATAGTCTGGGTCCATCCATACTATAAAAGGGTTTGTATGCCTTTTAATAATAGTAAAGGCTGTTTAGCTAGGTCAGTTTATAGACCAGGAGAACAAAGCGCATATCAAAGCTGGGAGCAGGCATCCCACAGAAAGTGCTGTCCCTGGCTCTCTCAGAAAGACAGAGCCATGCACTGGTCCATGCAGTCAATATGTTTAGCAGCTCAAGAGGATTAAACCAAACTCATTGGATTTGTCACTTGCAGAGCTTTATCTAGCAGTCACATTTAATTTCCCAGCTCTCAATGCCTGTAACCTAATTTCTACATCTGTATAGGATGTGTGGAAAGCAGGGAGGGGTGGGGGAAGGCATCAGATGGGAAGAGCCACTGTCAATTTAAACATAATTCAAACTCTTGAGGTTGAAATGACCACAGAGTGCTGTGGTGAATAAGAACAGCTGAGTGCTAACATGAGGACCAGTGCTTGCTGGTTATGGTGCTCCCCTTCCCTGCCTTCCTCCCTTTTCTGAGACGTGACTTTCTATTATGTCCCATCTGCTTTACAGATGCTGCTGTCTTATCCGTTTCCCTCTACCCAGATAGTTCCACCTCCAGTTCATTTTCTCTGCTGTGAGAGTTTTGGGTTTCCCAGCCTTGGCTGGGGTTTACAGTCCCCCTGCTCATGCCTCCCACATCTTCCAGCACAGTTTGTGTGCTGACGCTACCTCTGCATGTGCCCACACCCCCCCAGACGGGGATTAAGCCTTTCACGTTTATGAAAGTGCTTCTTTTCTCTGCAGTTATCTCTTAGCCAAGTTATCCAGATTTAATTGCTTTAATCATTCCTCAACTCCTTCCAGACACCCAAGTCATTATTGTTTGATTTTTTGTTTTAATTGCTTCCCATTTGTCAGTGATCTTTCTTTGTTTTGTGCTGCAGGCATGTCCAGAGACCTCAGAGCTGGTGAAGACTTTTCTGATCTTGCAACTGGACTTGGCTAGCCCAGGCACAGGGCGCACCAAGTGATTCCCCCTCGAGCCCAGCTGCTAAGGCTGGTGCAGAGCAAGGATTGACGTGCTGCCAGCTTAATGGCTGGGTGAACAGGTAAAAGCTAAAGAGGAGTTTGGGCTGGAGCTAAAACAGTTATGCAGGGGACACTGCCCCAAAACAGGATGTTCCTTGAGATCCCCTGGATGTCCCCAGATCCCAGTGATGTCTGGATTAAATCTAAGGCTGCTGTGCAGCTGCTAGGAAGGAACAAATGTTTTGAATCAACTAACTTAAGAGATGCTGAACCCTATCTTCAGAGGTTTTTTAAGCTTTCAATCCCAAAGCCATATTATTTGTTCTGAGCTTATTTTTTATTATTGTTTCTAACTCATGGGGTTTTAGAAAACATCTTGAAAGCAGAGTCTGATGGCTCCAGGATGAGTGCTCAGCTTCAGACCCTCTCCTCGGTTTGAAACCAGCCCCACAGGCTTCCCAGGGCAAGAGAACGATGAGGTTTGACTCTGGAGCTTCATACATATTCTTGTCAGTACTCCCCAAATTGTAAAATAAAGTGCAACCCCAGCCTGAACAGAAAGGATGGAAGTGCTTAATGTGTAGTGAGGGGCATGTCCATGCAGAACAGGAAAGCTATGGAGTGAGCACTTCTTTTTTTATATTTCTTTCCTTGCGTCTTTTGATTTATTAAATATTAATAATTTATTGCATCTGGAAATTGACATTAGGTAGAAGAAATAGAATCAATTTTTAATAAATATGAGCAATAAATAAAACATTTAATAAATTATGCATGACAGAAGATTACTGAAAGATTAAATAATGATCTTGTATACATACTCAAGCTATTACTTATTAATAGCTTTTTGCAGTGCAGCATTCATGACACTCAGAGAAAGTACAGTTTCACCTGAAAAGTAAGCCAAGAGAGAGGGGAGCTGCAAGTTTCTATCTTTGTACCTCAGTGGCTTTCAGATAAATGCCTCATATTGATGAGGAAAATAAAATATTTCCTTTCCCTTGTCCCAGCCCTGGAAACTCTGTGTGCCTCAAACCCCAGTTTTTCCTTCCCACCTGCTGCCAGGCTAAGGCTTTCTGCAGACTAACCCTTGTGATCCTGTTACTCCTTCCTAAAACATGTAACATAAAAAAATAAAAAAATAAAAAACTGGCGAAGGCCAGTGGCAGTCAATTTAGTACCTGAAACTTTGTTTTTTAGCCCTCTAAATACATTACTTTTTCCAATACCACCTTTTCATGCATAGGGATGCAGGTGGTTGTATCAAACACCTTATCTATCAGACCTGGCTCCCCAGGGGCTAGACTCTGTTACAAGGCAATAGATTTACTAGGGGTGACCAATATATTTGCAACTAAACTTGTTTCTTACTGCAAAGGTTTGGCTTTCAGCAAAGAGGATGCAAATACACTTCAGTGAATGCCCCTCCCCCCTAAATGCTTTCTCCTGTACAGAAAAAAAGGTTTTGGTTTCTAAAACTGAAACAATCAGTTTAGAAGCAGGTTTATCTATTTGTTAATGAATATCTGATACAAAAATATGGGCAATTTTTTTTGTTTTATTTTTGTTTTAACATATGTAGGCTGAGTTTTTCAACAGAGACCAAAGGAGTGGGAGTAAAAAAATCCCTTTTTTTTTTTAGGCGTAATTGTGTGTCAAGAAATTGTGCACCCTTTTAATAAATTTTTCAAATTCAATTGCTTAACTGTGTGTTTCTTTCCATGTCTCACTGTAATGCTCAGTGGCAAAACAGTCTGGAGCAGCAGATTGGGACCTGCTTCAGGCCTCCCAGAAAGTGGCCATGTCTGCCTGCAGTCTGGCACCTTGTTTCCTTCCACTCAGAATTAGCCCAGTAACAAATATAACTACTAATTATATTTTAACCTACATCTTTTTCTTTCTTTCTTTTTTTTTCCCCCCTCATGTATTCCTTCTTAGAGTGTTTAATTGCCAGTTGAAGACTTGAAGGAGGTGTTTATGCAGTCTGTGTTTAAGCACCAGGCAATCAGTAGTATCACTTTAATAGCTTAGTGGTGAAAAAAAGGCTAAACAATGCAAAGGGCAACTGGTGGCCAAACCTGACCAGCCCTTTTCTAAATGACACCAAGCCACTCATTGTTTTCACATGATGCTGGGGTGAAGAAAGCCTCTTTGCCACCGAGAGAGACCCCCTGCTCCACCCTGATGAAGGCTCAGCTGGAGCAGCATTGCAGACAAAAGACCAGGGACTGATCCCACTTTACCCAGTCTCACACACACTTTAATGCAAGTGCGATTTAAAGGGTGTCTCTCTGCATTTCCTGTCAGAGGGGTGGACAGGATTACACCTATAAAATCAGATTATGAGCCTGGATGCAATAATATGTAAGAGGGGGACCTGGGGAATTGGACCCTGCGTCAGAATCTCACCTTGTTGATGATGCTGGGATTGCTCACCAGCTGAAAAGAAATCTCCCTGCAGTCTTTTTTGTTCCCAGCCCATTATTGCGATCCTAAAGGAAACCAAACTAATATCAAAGCATGTTTTTGAGAGGCAGAGAGATTATTTCCCAACCTGTTCATGTTCCACACTGCTGCTGCCGATGTTACTGAGTACGCAGCTGGCTCATGTCAAAATTAAGCAGACGACTGTGCTGAATTTGCTAACAGAGATGACTAAGACTGTGCAGTGCTGGCCATGTCGACCACAGCTTTCTGTTGAAATACAATGTCAGAGTCCCTTAAGGAAGTGGCTGGAAGTGATCGCCCCATGGCACACACCAGACAATTTCAGTAATGCTTCTTCTGGGAAGAAAGGTGAAAAACAAGTAGGTGCACTGATAGTAATTTTGCCTTTTTCCCTCAGTGCCAGTACCGCCTAGTGCTGATCCATCCCTAGACAGTACCTGGTGCTACAGTGCATGTCTGATTGACAGAGCAACCATGCTTAATTCTGCCTGCGGTTTTCTTTATGCTCTAAGATTTGGTTTCTGCTCTGTGAGCAAGCACACTGAAACACAAAGCCTGAGGACCAGCTTCCTGGTCCTGAGACAGCCTTTGTCCAAACCAATATGTGAATTTTGCCAATAAGGTTTATTTTTTGTTATGGATTAGTCCCAGCTCCTGTGAACAGCTGGAAGGACTAAGCAGTCCTTCTGGGCTCTGTTTTGTGTGCTTTAGTGAAAAGGGAGGTGTAAAGTCTAAGGGAGCTCAGCAGCTTGAGACCACTCCTAATATTTGTGTAGAAATGGTATTGCATGCTGACTTGATCCTGCATGCTCTGCCGAATCCAGAAGCTGCATCTCCTGGGCAGACTGCTGGCAGTGCCCTCTCCTTCCTCTTCCTAATGCTGTCAGCAGAGGAACATATCCAAGAGGGCAGCAACGCATTGTGATGGTCTAACAATTAAAGTCAATGTCTCAAACATTCATTAAAGAACTGTGGTGGAGAAAACGGCCTCTGTAAAAATGCTGGAGTTTTGTGAACAGGACAATGTGGCCGGAGGAGGGGGCCCCACGGAGGGTGGGACCGCACTTCTCCAAAGCCACAGTTCCTTATCTTGAGTGACCAGGAGAAGGAGCACAGCATATGCACCCGAGGAAGGGGCCCCATGGAGGATGGGACTGTACTTCTATCTTAAGCAGTCATGCCAGCAGGGAAAGAGAGGTAACTCGGCAATGAACCCCCCCCAAAAGCTCGCCAACCAATTCCAGTGAACCCCAGGAACATGAACTGCGCATGTCGAGACCAGCGACTAACACACTATAAAAGAGGGAAGAACAAGTTCTTATGGCAAGCGCCCTCCAGAACTGGATCTCTACGCTGAACCTGAGTCGCTCCAAATTCGGGACACGACACACATGTGCTGTGAAACCTGAAAGGGGATAACCTCAACATCTGGAGTTTTCCACTGGGAACACTGATTTTATTAGGTTGTAAACATATGTTGCAGATGACATTTAGAGTAGAGATGGCTGCCGAGGAAAGAGATGTTTAAAACCCCTCTTAATATTTCTGGGTTTTTTTCCATCTAGACATGAAAGAATTATAGATGCAAAGTGAGATGTAGAGGAAATGATAAACTTGGCATCTCCAAAATGACCACTTAGATTAACAACTGTATTTTTAAACTCTTGGCAGCACAAAACATCTTCTTACATTATATATATGATATAATATTTAATTCTCCAAGATAGCTATTTTCATAGGAAGTACTACAGTGCAAGAGCTGACATGACATTTGCTAAGACATCATCCTCTTACACTGAAAAAAGGAGTTTAAAAGGTGCTGTGGGAGAGCATAAACATATGTGTTTATTTGTGCATGTGTAGATTCAGAGAGAGAGAGACTAGCTATGTGAGAGAGAGTGTTCGATAGTTTAAAAGCTGTTTCAAAATTGTGGGGTGAAATATTACCCTCACTTAAGGCAATGGGCTCTTTGACTCAAATGGGACAAGGACTTTGCTGCTGGTGTTACTTAGATCCCTAGTGAGAGAGGCAGTTGTGTTTAGTTTTACTTGCCAGCCTTCAGCCATGACAATACTTGCAAAACCAATCTCTTTTTTTCATTTTTTTTTTAAATACAGAGAGACTGGATTATGCTACTGTTGCAACATGAAAGCAAATTGCCCCTAGGACAGATATTCAGGGACCAATGGTAGCAATGTCCTTTACTGTTCAAAAGATTTATTTTGAGATTACCAGCTATGATAACTTTGCAAGGCAGTTCAATTCTTGAAGATCATCCTAATTTAAAAGTGAAGGTGGTAAATACAAAATGCAGATGAGTATAGCTTAGGTTAAAGTCTCAGCGAGCATACTGTATGTAGGAAGCTCAAGGATTCAAACTTAGAAATTTTGCATTAAAGGGTTGAATTATTCATGCACTGAGTAAATGAGGTTACAATGCCATGGGTGCATTGGCCCTCACATGACAATTATAATCAATGGTTATTATAAATTTTTCTGGATTTGTTCAAGGGTAAGGCAGCTCAGCAGCTTTTTAAAACTTCAGCTTTTGTGATGAGATGCTAAAGTTTGCCACGCTGGAAGCTACCGAATAGTCTCAGGAATGATCTGGAAGATTTTCAAAGGTGACTACTGGTTGTGACATGTGGGTATTGAAAGCTTCTCAAGGACAAAGAGTATTTGGAAGGGCTTCCAAACTGGATGGTCATTGGGTCCTGGAAAACATCCTGTGTCCTGGCTTGCAGTAGCAGCTTGCTCACACTCAAGTTGCCCGAGTAGCAAATTTCTGGCCTGAAATGTCCATCTGTCGTGGCTTAACCCCAGCCAGCAGCTAAACACCACACAGCCGCTCACTCACTCCCCCCACACCCAGTGGGATGGGGACAAAATCGGGAAAAGAAGTAAAACTTGTGGGTTGAGATAAGAACTGTTTAATAGAAAAGAAAAGAAGAAAGTAATAATGATGATAATAACACTAATAAAATGACAACAGTAATAGTAAAAGGACTGGAATATACAAATGGTGCACAGAGTAATTGCTCACCA
>JANZLQ010000017.1:13834222-13849699 GCA_026212715.1 Elanus axillaris
GCCAGGGCAGCTGACCCAAACTAGCCAACGAGATATTCCATACCATGGGATGTCACATTCAGGAAATAACTGGGTGGCATGGGGGTGGGGATGGCCGCTCGGGGACTAACTGGGTGTCAATTGGCAGGTGGTGAGCAATTACTCTGTGCACCACTTGTACATTCCAATCCTTTTACTATTACTGTTGTAATTTTATTAGTGTTATCATTATCATTATTGCTTTCTTCTTTTCTTTTCATTATTGCTTTATTCTTTTATAAGAATAAACCATTCTTATCTCAACTCATGAGTTTTACTTCTTTTCCTGATTTTGTCCCCCATCCCACTGGGTAGGGGTGGAGTGAGTGAGTGGCTGCGTGGTGCTTAGTTGCTGGCTGGGGTTAAACCATGACAGGCACCCACCAGCATTAGACTTAAGAACATACCTAACAAAAGACATCCGAAATCCCAAGGGAATCCACCCCTCCTGCAAAGCTTTTGCTTCTCACGCAGCTAGGAAGACAAAACAGAACTAACTTACACACAGATCTTTTTTTTTGCCATCACCTGGCCACAGCTTTTTGCATCAAAAATGATAGCCACCCCCTGCCCTTGACTTTCATTAGAGCATTGTGCCAAAGGGATGTCACCGAGAGATGCTAGCTGTGGTGGCCTATCTGCTCTAGCTGGCTCATGTAATCCTTGGTCTCTCAAAAGAAGTGCTTGATACTCAACAGATGGATGCCACGCGATATACTTAAACAGACACAGCTTCTTGGATGCGCTGCACAGCAATGGGAGGATGAGGGTCTAGCAGAAGGCAGTGCTGCCAGCCTGTACTTTCTCAAGTACTTGTTTAACAGCAACTGAAGTTGTTTTCTCACTTACAAAGTAAGAATCTGTATGGATTTGGATAGGCTGGGTTTGGGTAGACTTGAAGGGAAACTTTTCACGTTTGACATGCTGAAACCACTTAAAGTCCCCAGACGTGGGAGAGTTGGCAAGGACCTTACTTTGTTGACACAGTGGATTATATAAGCACTCCACAGCTTTTCTGTGTGTGCATGGGTGTATTGTGTATGCGTAGGAGAAGAATAGCAGTGGTCCAGACCAGAGACCATGATGCATAGGCATCCCATAATAACTTTGATATGCTGAACTGTCATGCTAAACTGCATAAGATGGGGGGGGCGGAGGAGGGATGCACAGCTTGATTTTTACCTCCAGCAAAATTCCACTTTGGTGTGTGTGGGTGGACCTGCCAGATAGTTAATGCAACAGGGTTGAACTTGGTTCCCTCAGTTCCAGGTGGTATCTCACCAGCTATCTTGTCCTGGTGATAACACTTAATGGGAGCAGGATTTACACTAGCAGAAGCAAGAAAAAAGCTTCAGAAATTGTGCCTTGTGTCCACACCAGTGGTATTTTAGGTAAGGGAGGCAATTCCTGTCTAGGTGCCCAAACACAAGGCCATGCACACTCAGCTGGCCATATGCATGGGCTAGGTTTCTAGGTCCATGGGGAGGCTGATGCATGGGGTATCGGGGTGTCTAGGTCCGGCATGGCACCTGAGCTTGAACTTCTTGAGCTTAGTTTCTTTGCAACTAAATTGGGATTTCTACTCATCTATCTCCCAGGATCTTTGTGATTAAATGGCTTTGAAGGTGTGTAAAGGATTAAAGCATTTTCAAGGTGGAAATTGCCACACTGGGTTAATTCTCTGACAAGACTTTGAGCATCAAGCATATGAATGACTTGAGAAGTTGCTGTAATGCTCTGAGAAGCAAAAAAAAGTGACAAGACAGAAGCCTGAAAATTCAAGATGAACACAGGTCTTCGGAAGCACCCTTTGGTGAAGGTTCTCAGCTCCTTTGTGGAAACATGAGCAAAATCTAAGGGGTGGCCTTGACCCAACAGGCATGATTTCATGGATCAGTGATGAAGCTCATTCTCACATGACAGTACAACCCAGTAGGGCACCTCTCCTTTGACTCCTGTGTACCAGCCAATGGACATGCATTTAAGACCTGACTTTCAGAGTTGGGGGCAACCACAGATGCGGGTCATGGCAGAGGTGCCACATCCCAAAAACCAGGCCCTTAACAGCTGAGCCCAAAGTACCTGGGCTCCTTGGTGATGGCAATGGGCCTTGGATGTGAACCTCTGTGCGCAAAAGGAAGAAGAGGCACTTAATCAAGTGCTGTCCTTTGTTTGGTCACCACAGTGCAGGAGTCAGGAGAGATGCTTTCAGAGCTCCTCCTGGGCAGCCTGGTGACATTGCTTTCCTCTGCACTGAGCCCTGGGCTGGTTTGCATTGCCTGAGTGTCTGTCCATATTGTTCAGCACACAACTCTGGTTCCCTTACAACTCTGCAGTGGTAGAGCAAGCTGTTCCAGCCTTTGTCACTGTGGCATGACTACCCTGAAAATTAAATGTATGTTGAGAAAGATAGGAATGACCTGAGAGTAATTCATCCTATACTAAGAGAAGAGTCTCAGGCAGTTGATCATATTGCCTGATTTTCTCTGCGCTGTTGCAGAAGGAGCCTAGATGACCATTTTAGGCCAAAGAAAGGAATTTTTAGTCCAGAACTAGCTGAGATGAACCACCTGAAATGTCTGGCCCTGGGTCTGTCTGTTCAGGTGGATAAGAGGTAGATGAAGAGTCTTCAAGAAGTTTAAGATCTTTTCCAGCGCTCTTAGATTGTCTTCATGTACATTAGTAGCCCACTGATTAATCTTTCACTTGCATTTATATTCATCACTTTGTCAGTCCTTGGGTTCAGTGGACCACAGAAGACTGCAGTTGGTTTAAAGACCTTCTACAAGCTTGGGGTGGGGGGGGGCGACTTTTGTTGTATAACTTGACCTTCCCTTTGTAAAAACATCTATAGCATTTATTCACAAAAGGAAAAAAGTTTGGGAGAGAAAAATTTTTGGATTGCAGGTGTTATTTATACACAGTTCTCACGGACTTCCTAATTTGAAAAAGCTACCAAAGCTCCTTAGGTTACCCAGAAAGTGTTGTGTAGGGACTGAAGGTGTGCAGGTATCCAGGCGACAGACCCCTCACTCAGTGACATTAGATTCCTGAAAAACAGTTTTAAACTCTCCTCTCCTGCTTTACCCTTTCACACAAGTCAGAGAAACATCAAAATATTTTGGCCTCCCTACTGCTGGTCTGTGGAGTAGTTCACATTCTCTTTGGGACCATGGTTTTTATGGGCAATGCTGGTCACAAACATTTTTTGTAACTCTCACTGATTCCAACTAGCAATAATACCCTGTCTGCCTGACAGAGACTCTGCTTTAAGTTGATTTGAGAAGATGTAGCTAATGATATGGCCCTTACAGTCATCTTCAGCTTTCTCTCTTCCTCCTTGTGGAAAGCTCAGAGTCCAGAAAAACTCCCATAATCCTTCTACACTCAAGAGGTTTGCAGCAGACCTTCACTGGCTTACCTACCACGTCACATGCGGAAGAGATGCTATCCCTCTGCAACTCAGTGTCATCTTAGATTGTGGTTGATATTGATTATACTTCACATTGCGTTCTACTTTAATAATCCTCTTTCTTCAGGATCTTGTGATTGTACAATAGCAGAGTTTATCCAGTCTTTTTTTTTCAGCACAGAACAGGGATTTTCTTGTCATATTGCACTGTGCTCAAGAGAGCTGAGCAAAGGGATCTAATCTCCATAATATTAATTTGTCTGCACATTGAGGAAACAAAAGCAGCAATAAATCTGCACATGTTTGAGTTTTTGTTTGGTTTTGGGTTTTTTTGTTTGGCAATCCTAATGATTTATGTAAGGAGTTCCTGGGCAGGGGGGAGGGAGAGGCAGCCAGTGATCTCAAGTTAACAGTGAATCATAATATATTTAGCAAGGGATAATGCAAATGCCGGAAAAATAGAGGAGGCAGCAAGACAGAGAAAAGTGTTTTCTCTGATAGGAAAGCTATTAAACATTTAGCTCAAGAGAGAAGATAGTATATGTGCAGCTTCCCTGGCCTTTCCTTTAGAAGGAGAAGCCCTGGAAGATTAAGGGTAAGAGAAACGGGGGGGTATAAGGAGGATGCTAATGGCTTGGAAAGGAAATATACCTGGCTGAGGTCTGGAAAGCAAACTGAATGCAGATGTGTGCCCTAGAAACCAAGACCTGAGAACAAAGCACCCCTCCCTACTTGATACAAAGCCTTTTGTTTTCCAGACCTTTTCTGTCAAGGAAAATCACTACTCCCGATTCCTCATACAAACCTCTTGTAACTCACTAGAGGGGAAGGTAGGTGACAGCTGCTGCCTGGGTGGATGCCAGCAATTGAATCAGGGGCTGCCAGAGCTGAAAGCATCCGTGCTTAGAGCTTGTGCTAATTGTGTTTTTCTGTCTCATTCCCTCTGGTACAGACGAGGCTAGACACACAACCCAACCTGAGCACTGGTTTACTGGTGCTCGGCACATGTCCTCCTTCCCAGAGCCAGTGTGAATCCAAGGGCACACTGCAGCTTCTGCTGCAGTCAAGGGCATCAAAGGGTGCTGCTGTGGGAGTTGGCAGCCATGCTGTCCTTCCCACAGGATCCCTGGGCACAAGCAGGCATTCACTGGCCCCACAGGATCCCCTGGTGTCCTTCCACCTGCAGACATGTCACCCACTCTGCTGTCCCCCCACACACTTCACTGTGTGTCCTGTGAACTGGGCAGCCCATCCATGGTGAGGAGATGTGTTATGGGAAAAGGTCTTGATTGTTTTGTTAAATTTTATGTAAATAGTTGCATGTGCTTTTTTTTCTTTCTATTAAGGGAGGTATATTTTCATATATATATGACCTTTGTCATACCTAAAGCCCCCTGCTGTACAAGTGAAGGATGGTGGTATCAGGGGGTCCTGAAGAACAAGAACAGCCCAGGATCGATGGCATCCTCTTAGCTAGGGCACCTGGAACTAATGCAGGGGTAACCCAGCACTGGCACCAAGCCTCTTATTTGGAGCATGGCATAAGTGTCTCTACTCTCCAGAGTCAGTGCTGTGCACAAAAGCTCTCCTGAGCATGCAGATGGCCTGATCCTGTATCCCTTAGCCAGTCTGTTGGGTGTTCATGGTACCCAGTGGTGGATGTGTGTGAGGAAAGTCCGCAGCAAAGCTCAAACCTCAGTATCTCAGTGGAGCGGTCACTGCTTGCTGGCTCTTTGGAGAATCTTGTGGGTACCAGGGACATACAGGTGCACATCTCATGCTTTTCTGGGGTGGGAAACTACATGTACCTAAAGGAAGTGCCACTGCCTCTGGGGCAGCTGCTGTATCTCACAAGCAATCAAAGGTTTAACAGGCCAGGGGCTCATTTCCAAGGGACCAGGGGTTGAGAATAAGCTAGTGAAAGGAGTTGAAAATGAGGCTTAATGTGGTCGTGGATGCTGCAATTAATAATGCAAGAGAGAGATGGATCTGAGACGTCTGAAAGAAATCTACCAAGACAGGCTTATGGCTTTGTGAATAGAGGCTAGTCATCAGACATTGCTGCTGCAAGTCTGCATGCTAACACCACTGCCCCATCTTTTCACTTCAGAATACCACAAAGGGCTCAACAAGAACTGGCTCCACATCTCATGGTGCGTAAAACTAGCATGATGAGAAATCATGGAGTGTGGTAGTAGGCAAAAGGTAGGAAAGTCCCGTGCCCAGCTTTTCTACCCATGCAGACTTGTTTTAGAGTGCCCCAGTGTCATCTGTAAGCCCAGACATGCCTGCTGAAGTGATGAGGTTCTCTGGGGATGCCTGCCAGGAGGTAGGGTTAGTGGTCTGGCCAGGAGCCCTCAGGATGCCTCTCCTGCAGAACAGTGCAGCCATGGTATAGGGTCCCACATCACTCCTTCTCATGCCAGAGATACTGAAGTGACATACTACTGGCCCAATCCTCTTGGCCTCCATCAAGAACCAGCAGATAAACCTGAGGGAAGGTGTAGGAGGTATCACTTATTTGAGAGGACTGTCTGCCTGTCCCTTTAGAGACATCTCTGAGTTGCTCAGTCTGGAGCAACTGTGTTTCTAATCCAGGAGCCACACCAAGCTTTATTCTGTGTGCTGCTAGCAACATGCCCTTCTCTCGGCTGCCTTGCTCAGCACAGCAGATTATCCTGCCAGGAACATGGCCTGAAATTTTGCCTGGATTTTCTTTAACAAGGAAATAAAAAATCATGTCATTCCTTCAACGTTACTCTAAATAATTCTATTTCTGTCATGCATGTATATATCCTACATGTACTTGCATTTTGCCGTTTTTCTAGTATGACTTGCCAGCCCAGTATCTCGCTTTTATGCTCATTGCTCTGCAGATGTTCCTCAGCCCATTGCTGATGCTTTCTCTGGTTTCTTTCCTGTATCCAAGACTAAACACAGTGCTCTGTATAGAGTTTTCTAACACTGCTGTACAGGGAGAGGATGGCACTGGTATCTCCTGAGAGCTTAGCCCAAGCAGAGCAGAGGGGAGTTGCAGAGGGAGCTTTTATTGCTGCCATTTGGCTCCACAAAGTTCTATCACATTGCCCATCCATCCCCATTGCTTTTGTTTGTCCTTTTTTCTGCCCTTATGCTTTTTGGGTGCTTCCTCCTAATCAAGCATCTGTGTTTGTATTTACTTTTCTCTCCTCCACAGGTTCCAACTCATGTCTCCCCAAAGCCGCCCTGTTCAAGGTCTCCCTTTGCCCTGGTATTGTCATGGCAGAGAGCTATTAGTGTAGCCTGTCTATCTGCAGAGCAGTGAATACCCCACAGAATGCAAATGGTCAAAAAACTTCTTATTTGTTCTTTGATGATCTTCTGTGGCTTTCATGCAGGATTCTTCATTACCTCAGTTCCTGCACTTCTTTACTCAGTTTTTTCTTGTTGAAAATGTTGTGGTCTTCTTAAAGTTCCAAAGACCTCGGCTGCTTTGAGTGACTGGCAATTTCATATCTGCCCCAGTTATTAATAGTTTTCTTATTCTGCTACCTCTGCTGCCTTGATATATTGAAAAACTTCTTCATGTCCTCTTGAAATGCTTTGCTGCTGTGTAATGCTGATACCTATCAGACTGGTGTAAATATACTAAAACTGAATTTAAAGAAACAGTTAATCTGAGATTACAGTAAAAGCAGAATTTGCCCTCTTTAACTGACGCTGACATTGAAGACACCATTTGGATAAAAGCTGAGGAGACTTAGCTGTATCAGGCACTCTTAATATTCCTACACAGCTGAACAGATCGGCACTGACACAGATCAGAAGGCAGAAGAGAGTGGCAGCTTTGAGGAGCTGTTTTAATTACTCAGGGATTACACAGCTGTGCTAAAATAATGGGGAAAGCATGTCCACAGAAATAAGACTGAATTACTTTCAGTATTGCTTGTTCAAAGTCAGATACTCAGCTGCTTTTTCTTTGGCTTTAGAATGGAAAAAGTGCTGTTTGAAGGAGACGTCACCACAGCAAAGCCAAGCCTGATTAACCAAGAAAGGGCCATCTGACATTTATTTTTATATCTCTTACAATGAGCCCCTGATGTCTTTGTGGAGAGCTGACCTGTGGAAATGCATGTTCCACTCACTGTCTCCTATTATCTCTCCTCTCTCCCTCTGCTGTTACAACTATCACCAATTTCATCAGGCTCCACGCTGGACCCTAACCAAGCCTCTCACTTGTTTGGATGGGTCGTGAGCTCTGGATATTGCAGAGCAGGACGTGGTCTCCAGCTCTCCAGGGACTACCAGAGGTCTCTTGCTCAGAGCATGGCAATGCCCAAGGACCAGCCCAGTGCTGGCTGGGGTTTGCATCATTGGCACTTTGTGAGGGACATCCCATGCCACCTCCCCAGTGGAGTGGCAGGACTTTTCTGAGCAGGAGGAGCTGGAGGTAGATTGACAAGTTAGTTAAATACAACCACAAAAGAAGGACAGAGCTGCTTGCAGGGACAGGCTGTAGTGAGTGTAGGGCAGCACATCTGCTGGGGTCAGCCCTCACTACCGCTGTAAGTTTGTTCAGGGCTTGCCAATACGTCCACACAGCACTGCAGTTTTTAGACTGCCTGTATGGCCTGTTGTTAAGAGTCAAAGGGGTGTCAGCTCCAAAGGGCAGAAATCTTCTGAAAATGAGAATGGATGGAGATGGAGACCCAATACACAAGCTTGGAGCAATGTTTAAAAAAAAAAATCAGAACCTGCACTGAAGGATAAGCATTTGCAAGGCTAACTGGGCAGGGGAGTAGCTAAACTGGCTGGGGTATTTCTTTATTGAGCAGAGTAAGTCGCAGCTGCCTTTGCAGATCAAGGCCATAGATCAAAGCATGAGTAGCTTCAGGGATACCAATAGATCAAGGGTTTGCTTAAAATACTTCCTCAGAATATCCTGTCTCTCCTTAGCAAGGGTTAAGATGACTGACAAGTACTCTTTCACCTGGGTATTAAACATCAGTATGACTAGGAATTCAATCACAAGGTTCATTCTAGTGAGATTTGTTTGGATGATAGTTTTCTGTGTGCAAACAAAACTGGTTTTTTGACAAGAACTAACTAAAATCTCAGATCTTCATATTTCCAGAAACTCTTACCATCACCACTCTTCACTGTTACTTTCTGGAACATGCAGTTCTGCCTCTGCCACCTTCCAACATCTTATGGTGATACCAGCTCAGAACAGGTAGTGCCATGTGCTCACCGCTCTGTAAAGGACCACTGTTTGAAGTAAGTGTTGCGTCACTTTATGTCTAAGCTGTTGCATCAGGCACAGCACAGCAAAATGGCAGTGTTGGCTCGTATGCGGTAGCAGATTAAACTGGGACAACCGGAGCAGGTCCTGCTTGTGCCCTGGAGGTCATCACAAGGATACCTGGATGGGATGTTGTACTGGTTTTGGCTGGGGCAGAGTTAATTTTCTTCACTGTAGCCAGTATGGGGCTATGTTTTGGATTTGTGCTGGAGACAGTATTGATAATTCAGGGATGTTTTAGTTATTGCTGAGCAGTGCTCACACAGAGTCAAAGGCTTTTTCTGCTTCTCACCCCACCCCACCAGCGAGGAGGCTGGGGGGCACAAGGAGTTGGGAGGGGACACAGCTGGGACAGCTGATGCCAACTGACCAAAGGGATATCCCAGACCATATGATGTCATGCTTAGCAATATAAAGCTGAGGGAAGAAGGAAGGGGGGACATTTGGACTGATGGTGTTTGTATTCCCAAGTAACCGTTACAAGTGATGGAGCCCTGCTTTCCTGGAGATGGCTGAACACCTGCCTGCCCATGGGAAGTGGGGAATGAATTCCTTGGTTTGCTTTTCTTGCCTGTGTGGCTTTTGCTTTACCTGTTAAACTGTCTTTATTTCAACCCACAAGTTTTTTTACTTTTACCCTTCCAATTCTCTCCCCCATCCCACTGGGGGGAAGTGAGTGAGTGGCTGGGTGGTGCTTAACTGCCAGCTGGGGTTAAACCAGGACAGATGTTCAGCAGCTCCTGAATGACTTCAACTGATGGCAAGCTGAATTAACCCCACACCCGCCTTGGTTTATTTTTGTGCACTGTGTTGACCTTGCTGTGGCACTCAGGGTGTGGTGGAAGAAAATGTGCCTGCCTTCCCTGTTTAATCTGCAGCCACGTGTAGGTCAACATCTGGAATAAGTTCCTTTGACCTTGGCCAGGATCTTTCTGTATGTTGCTCTGCTTTCCCCTGCAAAGAAAGTCATATCCCCATTATATTATTTCTTGCTGTGAAGTGGTTTGAGATTCATCAGCAAACAGGCAGTGTATAAAAATACTGCCTTGTGTGGGACTGTCAGCTCTCCTGAGGAAATCACCTTTATCACTGTGGTAAATCTGAGCTGACAGCCCGAAATGGGCTTCACTGCCATCCTGAGGAGGGGACTTCCAAGCAGGCAAGTTCAGCTCAAACTTAAAATACAGCTGTGGAGGTTATGGGAAATGAATGTCTTTTATGAAAAGCATGAACATTTCCTTACTGATTTCAGTGCTGCGATCTTTTAGGACAGGAAGATTAATCTCATTTCTGGGACTGGGAGATAAGAGCTAGATGTTATTCCCAGTAGGGATGGATGAAATATCAAGAGCTGACAACAGCTGAACAGAGTTATCTCGGAGAAATGATGGAAGACCTGTGGTCAGATATGGGCTTTTAATGATGGGCAGCCAAGTCAAACAGACAGAGTGATATGAACTCAGCTACATGCTGCTGAGATGACTGCAATCCTGCTGGAGACCTAAGAGACACAAGGGACACTGCTGGCATGAGCTTGTGTACATATTTTGCTTTCCTATTCTACCACAAGAACCCCAAAATACTCTATTCCAATTGAAAGCTGCCTTGTTTCAGAAGTCTGACTAGTGTCTTTGCAAGCATCTTTTGGTTGTGCATGAATAAAGTCTCTAGCAAGAAAGCCAACGTTAAGTGAGAACAAAGTAATGCTGAAGACAATCTCTTCCTTTAAAAAAGGGGACCTAGTATTAACAGGAGACTGTAGACAGAGCACAAGGAAGTTAGGTTGAGAGTTCATTGCGATGCTAAACACCTTTCAGTGCACAAGTTATTTTTTACAGGGGACACCAGTAGCTCTGATCAGTGTTAAGAGCCTACAGCAGATACAGAGCAAACAAAGACAATGTGGAGCCAGCCCTCAAAAATGACTGTTTATTCTGATACAATTAGAAATTTATACATAGCTTCTGAACCTGCAGTTAATCAAAACCCACAAATTATACACAGTTGTACACACACACACGTGCAGCTACACTTGCATCTTACCTAAAATGTGATTGTTGTTAAAGAAAAGAACTAGTGTAAGGATTTGTATTGTAGGAGGGTACCACCGTAAGCCAAACCTCTATCTCCTCTGGGAGCAGAGTTCCAGTAACTGTGTTTTAAGGATTAATAATTAACACTTCAGATAACAGAAGGAAAAGCCTGACTCAGTTGCAAGGTATATAACTTAATAGAATGACAGTTACGGAAATGTCACAAATACAAAGTTTTGTGATCAAACCTACTCCCACAACTGATCACAAATTGCTGGCATCTCTCTTTCATCTTTCAGGGGAGAGCAGGATGACACAACCACTTTTACAACCTTCTCCATTCATGACAGCTTCATTCTTTTTATCTGCAGTCTTCTATGGGTATGGAGCCTGAGAACCACATGTGTCTCTGGCCCAAATCCATCAAATCCACCCATGGGCAGGGCAGACAGTGAACACTTCCCGACGGCATCATCCCCTGACAGTGGAAAGCTTGTTGCTGGGCAGATGGAAGTGAAGCACAGCAGCTTCTTCGTGGCACAGGACAGGTTGCACGTTGGGCAAAGAAACGCCTGGTCCAGTACAGGGTAGGATTGTTCAATTTTCTCAATTGTCCTGCTAACACAAGCCAGTCTCCAGAGCAGGGAACCTGAACGAGAGCCCATGGCAGCTTTCGACACAGTCATGCTTCATGCTCTGCCATATCTTCCCTGGCAAGGTGCCCTGTGCCTTGGCAAGGGTTGCTGGAAAGCCTCTGCTCGCCAGGCCTCAGACTGCCGATGGGGGCTATTGATCAGCAGTGAGTCTCATTTCTGTGCTGCAGAGAGCCAGAGCTGTCACCGAGGTTGCTGTACTTGGTTTCCTTTGCTGGTGACAGGTGGGTGCTTGGCAGCACACTGTGCCTGCTCCAGCGCTCCCATCATTGCCTGCCTCGGCTCTCAGGTGTGCTGCCAGACTGGCAGGAGCTCAGCTTCTGCACAGAGTTACGAGCAGAAAGAAGGAGCCTCCCATTTCTGGGCAGTCAGAGGTGGACAAAAGCATTCATTGAGAATGGGGCTTCTGCAGGTCCAGCACCAGCCTAAGGCTCTGAGCTTTTGGCAACCTGAGACTCTTGGTAATATTGATGTTAGAAAGCCCTAGCTCAACTGATAGAGTTGTGCTAATCACCACCTTCCAGGATCCATCTGGCTGAGGCAGACCGCAGTGATCACTGTTGTGCTGGTGGTCTCCCACAGGCATGAAATATCTCAGTGATGGTTTGGACTTCCACTCCTGACAGTTAGATGCAGGATGAAATTTTCAGAAACATCTATTATAGATTTCCACTAGGAATTTAAACATGTTTTAAACTGTATTCAGGCATTGAGATCAACTGGTGCACACAGACTGTCAAAATTCAACCTCCAAAATAGGAAGGCTGTATCCAGAGTGCCTGCTGGGAGCAGACTCTGGTCTGTGCTGACAACCGCTCTGTGCTTGGGAAGGGTTTTGGTGAGTGCTAAAGCATTTGCACAGGCTGCAGCTATGCCAGGGCTCTCCTGACAGTTTGAGAGTATTGCCTTCCAGTGTCTGCCTGTGTTGCTTGATTTATTAGTATAGAAGCTGTCTGTGTGAATTTAGAGCCTGAATCCAGCTTAAAAACCTGAATTGTGCCAGCCCTTCTTAAAGCATTGCCCTTTATGAGTGTTGCAGTCACAAGTATTGAACTCAGAAATTGGTGCTGAGACAGAGCTTGTGTAGACACCTCTCATGGACGAATAATAGAAGGGAAATCTGTCTTGTGCTAAATGTACCTATTTCCTGCCAGGCAGGTGTCTGGCTGTGAAAGGTCCTAGGATGAGCAACTGGAGTTGCCTGGGAAACCTGTTGTAGTTCAGAAGTTACAGATAAGTTTCTTGCAGATATTTATGTCCTTATTGCAGCCACTCCTGAGCAGGTGAAAGCAGGGTTTCTGTGTTGACAAAACAAATGCTCTTTTGAAAAACTGCTCCAGAGTATTGTAGATATATAAGCATGAAACATGCTCTTCTTACTGTTCTTAATTCAGGAATACTCTGGGTTGAGGGTGGGAGTTTGGTCCATACCCTCAGTGGCACCACCGGAACTGGAAGAACATGTTCAGTAAAGCAAGCTACAGAGTTCTGACCTGTGAAATTGTTCAGTAAAGGCTAACTTGTTTGTGTGAAAAATTTTCAGCTAATGCTTATATTTGTCAGCTGGCTCCACTCTTCAAGGCCTTGGTTCTTTAAGAACCCCAAATTGATTAGTTACCCATCTAAAGAGGATTTAAATTCCAGATGGGCTCTTTTACTCAAATGACACCAAGGCCATTATGTTGTTAGCATTATTATTACATCCCTGGATAGCAAGGCCTCCATGTGAAGCAATGGAACAGCAAACACATTTCTAAGAAAATTTGTTCCTATAAACTCCTGCTCATTTAAAGTCACCTACAATAGTCAGGGTTCCAGACTGGCTGAGTTAAATTGCTACACCTAACTGAGGACACACAAACTTCCAGCAATTACATTTATATTTTATATATAATATTGTTCCTTGACTTCTATTTATTTTAACCTCTATCTGTCACTGCAGGTTAGTTGCCATAGGATATGTATCTGTGATGGGCCTGAGGACAGAAGTGAACCCAGAGTGTTGTAGGATGTTGCAGTGTTTTTTCGGCAGGCAATTCTTTCAGCACAGACATTGCACATTAATAGGGTGGAATGTTTTGCTGCAGCCTGTGCATTTCTGATGAGTTAGAGAGCTAAATTGTCACTAAATGTGGTCATAAATGATCCCATGACATTTTTACAAATGCCTTTAGTTAATGCAGCTTTCTGCTCGAGTTCCAGCCCATGAATCCTATTCTGCCATCTTCAGCACTTGCAATTACAGGTGTAGAGACTATTCAGTCACTGCTCTCACTTGCTATGTAGGGTTATCAGTCCTGTTAAATCACCACTTAATGTTTCGAAGTGCACGTTCAAGCCAACTGCAGCTGCATAATCCCTGCACAGGCTTCACCACTCATCTTTACTAATGCCCTGGGCTTTTATAAGATGAATTTTTCCTTTTCAAGCCATTGCTGAAAATGAGTTGAGCATCTATGGCCTGGGCATGTGGACGACACCCTAAAATTCATTCTCCCATGTGACCTTTTTGGACTGGAACACAACTTGCTGGAATGAAAAATTAATGCATGGCTGAACCTCCAGAAAATTTTCTGTGACACCAAAGTATATTACTGAGTTGGTTTTCTTGACCTCTTTTCAAAAGAAAGTTTCAGAAAAGCATGACACTGTGACAGTGTAATTTTCTTTTTGTCACATAGAGCCTGTGACTGAATTGTGTTGCTTTTATCTGTTACTCTTGTTTTCCCTGATATTTTACTCCTGGGCTCTTTGGGGAAACAGGGCTAGGAATAGAAGTTGCAGTTTGCAAAGACAAAAACTTGGAAGCAAAGCCTGAGATCGTGGCTGAACTTTTGACTCAATATTGCATCCTGAGGCTTACAGATTTATTGGTTATATCTGCTAAGGCCAATCTGACCTGCGAGGCCAATACATTACTGTGCTGCCATCACCACTTTTTTACTCAATTGTAAAGGCACCCCACTGCCAGCATTGACTTTTAGCCAATTTCCCCTTCTTTTTGAATCCCCAAGCCCTTATGGTCTTATTTATCCCTTTCTGATAGGTAGAGTGGGAGAGAGATGAAGAAAAATATATTCCAGAATAGTGTACAGTAGGTGTCCTGCGATGAATCATCCTTCCTATCTACCTCTCCTAAAGTGAGTCATTAGAAGAAGAACACGAGTCCTCTTAAGGGTTAGGCTTTTCTTAGTAAGACAATCATTCGCTGTATTCTCATGTATAAGAAGATCCATTCTAGTTAAGCTATTATTGTGCCAACATGAAATAATTGCTGAGGTATTTTAAGTATTCGTCTAGTGCAAATATAAGGAGGATCCATAATGCTGGTGCTCTGAGACAAAGGAGGCTTATGGTTTAGTAAAGTACCATCAATTTATTCAGTAGTCCAAGCTTCAGTTGGTTGTTTATTTATTTGTTAAGAAGCTAAACCTGTCTGCTTTTTCCTCAGTTGCACAAAGAATAGTGGGAAGTAGCAGGTAGCCAGCTCTTCCTCAAGATCCCACAGAGGCTTCAAGCCAGAGCTGGCTTCTGGCCACACTGAGAGATTCCCAATATCATTTGTGTCCAAATACAGAGGCAGAGGGTATCATTCCTGTCTCTGAGTGCCAGCATCATTTGTACTTTTGTATTGTTTCCCTTGCTACTTAGGAAAATCAAGAACCACACTCAAGTCCTTTGAGAGCCTGGCTGAGCCACCACAGTTGGTAGGGCAGTGAAACCTTGAGTCCAATGAGCTGTTCAGACCATTTTAGATGCAGGACTTCCAGACCATTACATAGTCAATGGAGAGAAGGTATCATGGTGCTTACACTGGGCACCCATAGCTGAAGGCCTGTGTAGTGGTTTAACCCCAGCCAGCAGCTAAGCACCACGCAGCCGCTCACTCACTCCCCCCCTACCCAGTGGGATGGGGGACAAAATCAGGAAAAGAAGTAAAACTCGTGAGTTGAGATAAGAATGGTTTAATAGAAAAGAAAAGAAGAAAGCAATAATGATAATGATAACACTAATAAAATGACAACAGTAATAGTAAAAGGATTGGAATGTACAAGTGGTGCACAGAGTAATTGCTCACCA
>JANZLQ010000017.1:13849799-13927567 GCA_026212715.1 Elanus axillaris
TCATACTGAACTCAAAACACAGCACTGTACCAGCTACTAGGAAGACACTTAACTCTGTCCCAGCTGAAACCAGGACAGCCTGAATGTGGCCCATGTTACACATTTGCTCACACCCTCTTTGCTTCCTTCTTTTACTGTCTTGTGTGGAAGTCAGTAATCCCCCTGTGGTCCTTATGCCTCCTTCATAATGTGATCATTAATAAACCCTATCCTGAAAACTATTTGAGCAGTGGAATGCTTGCATTGAAAAAAGCATCAACTGTGAGGAAACAAACCATTGGGAAATAGCTGTGAGAAAAGCAAGAACTGCCCTTTGCAGGTGTAGAACTGCATGGTGGCACCTTTAAAAGTCTCTGTCTTTCCTGTCTTCCTTTCTCTAGCTGCTACAGTAATCAGAAGATAAATCCATATTCATAAAACCACCATGGTATCATGTGCAATGAATTCATTAAAGTGAAATGACATACTCTTGAAGGAGCTCAGACAAGAAATTAGAATTCTTAATGAGATGAACCCTTTCATTCTGCTACCATCGGCCATGGTGGCTCCGAGCATCACGCCATGGCTGCCAGAGATCACGACTGCACAAATGATCTAGCAAGGCTGGTGACCTGGGTTAAATTAATCTTCAAGTCTTAAACTCATAATTCTGTCAACAACCTCCTGTTTAACGTTGTTCTCCCACAAAGTAAAGCTGAAATGCCTAGCTGAATGATAGAGTTCAACTGCAACAAATGCATGATGCTGGCATTCTCTAGCAAATAAGTCAAGTGGGAAGCTTTTGGTGTTGTGTTTGTTGAGCTTCTGGGGATAAAGGTATTTGATGCATCCTAAAATTGTTCTAGCTCTTCACATTTCTTTAAGATAATCTAACTGAGCATTAAAGAAAACTGTGTGACATTTATTTTTTGTCAAGTTGCTGTAGTAATACTGAATGCTACTGCAGCAGGCAGTGAGGGGAATATTAAAATGTTTTGCCATGCTTCCCCTCTAAATCCCAGAGGTATTGTAAGCTTTAGGCACAGGAGAAGTAGGCACTAAAAGCTGTGGACTTTCCACCTGCTATGGTAAAGCCCTGGAAAAGAAGGCTGGAGGTTGGGGACTACACCACAGAGCAGCAAATATAGGTCAGGGTTGTCCTCCCTGTGATCAGTCCCCAGCTGTACCATTCCTGTTTGCAGCACAAGCCAGATCATAACTCTCCAGGACACTTCTCCTACTCCACATCTACTTCTGCTGGCCCCTCTATGTTCCTCTTCCTGCAGAGGGGATAGTGCATTCTCCTGCTTACTGTCTCTTCCCTAAGGCAGCAGAGTTCAGCTTGGCCTGCTCTTGCAAGGAGCTGTGAGTTGGCCCTGGCCAAGAGCCCAGTTTGCAGTTGCACTGCAGCCCTGCTACGTTTGCTTGGCTTTCACACTTGTATGACCTGCAACAGCAGAGCAGTACCAATGAGAATTCTGGTTAGTAAGAACCATCTTTTAGAACTATATCCACATTTTTCAAGGTTTTCTCACTTGCAGAATTCTTCCAAAGAAGTATAAAAATCCCCACCCTGTCTGATAGGACCATGCATCTTCACCTCAGGCCCTATTCAAAGAGTCAATTCTTTAGTGTATCATTATTCTGTATACAGGGTAGATTAAAAATATATTCCCTTGACATTACTTCAAAGACAATTCAATTTGAAGTAAAGAAAGGCTTTAATGGAAAACATACAAATGCCTCTTGAAAATGTTTGTGGCTTTTTTCTTGCCCAAAGTCCCTCATCTTTTCCTGTGCAGTGAAGAATGTTTCTATTTGCAGTTTTTGGAAATGAAAATCTTGTTGATTTCTTTTTATAACAAAAATAATTATATGTCTGATATGCCAATAATGTAAAAAATTTCAGGCAGCTCTCTGTATTTATGTCACCATAGCACCAGTAGTCCTGGCAGGGGCTGGGAGTTTTTACAATATGTGCTGTACAAGCAGAGCCTTCAAAAAGCATTTGCTTTGGGGCTTGATTCTCTACCACTGAAACCCAGTTTTCTGCCGTATTTCCTCCACAATGAGAAAAGATAAGATACTGAGACAGCTATCATCATACAATTAGTGAAGACCAGTCTTAAATCATCAGCTGAAGGCTTGTGTTGTCTAGTTACAGTAAGGTAAACCCAACAGGATCTTGTTTCTGCTAGGATTATGTGTAGAGATAGGATAGTACATTGAAGATAGTTACTGATGTAAAACCACATCCTTTTTGAAGTACTAACATAGGAGCAACAAATTCCTTAAGCGAAGAACTATTGTTATGTAAAGTTGAACCAGTCAGTGGATACTTGGGTGACAAGAGATGACAACATCTAGACAGGAGCTGGAATAATTTTGTGGGAGGAAGAGGGAGTTCATTGCTGGATTCATATGGAGCTCAAAGCAGCTCTGCTTTTGAACCTTGCCACTTATTCAGATATTCCACAAGCTTCACCTTAAAAAAGAAAGACACTACAAATCTAATACTTGACCATCCTGGAGGTGAGTATGATATAAGAGCACAGGGAAGCATACCAAGTGGGCAAGATGAAGCCTCGGTCTGTCTCAGACTTCTCATGACTGGTCAACGAAATGCCAGAAATGAATCCCCTGATGACAGAAGAGAGTGTGAGAAGAAGTTCTCACTACCCTATGTTTGATGCTTTATTTTACCTCACCTCCATGTCCCTGTAAGTCTTCTTAAACCCCAACTGGCACACGAAGGGCAAAATGGCCTGTCTCCTTTTTTCCTTTTTCGCCATAGATGAAGCCTAATTCCTAACCCAACATCTTTGCCTGAGGATTTTCATTGCCAGGCTCCTTGCATGGTATTGCTAAAATCTCTTCATTTGGATTAATTTAGTGCGTGTTTAACTTTGCCTTATATGCTTGAGTAACAAGCTGAGCAGAACATTTGTTACCTTGGGCAACCCAAAACCGACTGCTGGTAATTTGTCTTATTCTTTAGCATTTTGTTCCTAAACAGAGCTGAGGAAACAATTAGCAGTAGACAATTCATCCATTTAATTTAGTTCTTTTTTTTTTTCTATTTTCAGATTCCTTTTTTTTACAGGCTTGGATCTGATTCTCTGTTGGCCCAAACTGCTGTTACACTGCTGCTGCTGCTGCTGTTGCCGTAGCTATACAGATTTATCTCATCTAGGCTAGACATTCTGTCTTTCATTAACATGTGAATTACCTAAAAAAGTTCCCTATCCATGAAAAGCAAATATTTGCACCTATGAGCTGGTGAGGATCTACTCTTTCCATGAATGATTTTGAGCTGTGGCTGTTCCTTATTTGTTCATGGTGCTTGTGGATGGTGACCTAAATCACACAGCATTATTTCTGCTCCTGACTGAATGTCTGCAGCTATGTAAATACAGCGCTGACATGTCTAGTGTAAGTTCTGATATATGCACATTTTTTGCATGTACAACTATGCATATTTGAATCTGAGTGTTGATAACCATTGGATAACTTCCATGCCAACACCATCCTACTTGCAATAATTTTTATGGAAACACAGACAAATATTGCAGAAAAATCAGTCGGGATGCCTGCATTCACATCCAGTCACTACATCCAAAAGTCCCATCACAATTGTTTGCATGTAGAAACTAGGGAAGCACTATGTCATGGATCATATGTCAGGACATATCCAAGTCACTCCAATCATCTGATGTCCTGAAGATCTCAGAGCCCACTGCTGGTTTCATCTTGTAACCTACTGAGGCCGCTTTTGTGAAGGGGGAAGTGCCTGGGCTCTGGCCCCACTTCTCCTGCAGAGATGCTGTGGCATCAGGGAAATTTAATGTTCAGCTTCTCCTGATGAGATGACAAGTCCAATTCTCCATCACGTCACAAGAATATGCTCCTCAATTAATGTCTAAAGAACATTTTCAGAGCTTTTATGTAATGATGTTTAGCAATGAAACTTGTAGCTGTAGCTGCTGTTGTGACTAAGCTGGAGAGACAAGTCTATTCCTAGAGATCTGGAGCTACTATCTTTAGAAAGCTTTTCTGAAATAATTCAGTATTTCTCTTGTTGTTTACCAGCTATCCCTTTCTCCCTTTGTCTCTTGACTAGATGAGCCTGGACTCTGGACTAGTCTCAGTTTTAATCTGTTTTATTTGACGTTCCCCCTTTCTTTGCACACACCAGCCATTGGGATATACTTGCTTAACAAAACATAAGGAAGTGAAGCAAGGGAGAAAATTTAAGCTTAAGTTTAAATGTTCAACTCGCTCCTGTTTAATAAATAATTTTTAAAAGCCAATTTACCTAAAAGTTCTACATCTATTTCAGAACAGTCAGTCATTAACTATTTACATGGGACTTAATAACACTGTTTACTAATCAATAGTGATAACCATGGCAACCCTGGCACTACAGGGCCTGATATCTTGTGGGAATATTGCTAAAGAAACACAAACTCTTAATCTTTAATACCTGGTTCTTTTGTGCCAGGCTTCAGAGGAAGGTAAACTTTCTATTTTCCATCTTAATCCTTTCCTTTAAAGAATAAATCTCCTCTTCACCACTGTGCCTTTCCTCTCCTTTCTCTTTTAAGGCCTGCAGTGTGGTACAAGGGAAATGCTACAGAGGGACCAGGAGAGGAGTAATGCAAGGTGCAGTGTGTATAGGGTCATCAGGCTGCCTCTGTATCCTTATATCTGCATCTGTATCTCTAGAACTTTATGGCCCAGGAATTGACCTCTGTAGGGTGGAAAAGAGCTGCTTGGATACCATTTATTTTTCCAGTAGCCTATCACTGTCTGTGATACATTTTTACCTACCTTTTACTGTTTTTCTTCTGTTGCACAAGAGCATTCAACCTCTTACTCCTGCTATTCAAATTTCTGTTGTTATTTTAATTGTAAAATCATGAAGGCTTTTGTCAAATGCTTTTTGGACCTCCAATCAAATGACATCACTTAGTTCTGCTTCAGCCCTGATTTTATTAATATGCTGATGGAATTTTAGATAGATTACTAAACCATTATTTTCTTTGCAAAAGCCTGTCTGCTTAGTCCTTATGGCATTTGTACTTGAACATTTTATTATTCTATTTTTAGTTAGCATTTCAGTCAGTCTCCTGGTATTAAAATGATGGTCTGGCATACACTCTCGGGGAGATCCTTACAGACCTGCTGGTAGGTATGATTAAGTCTGGTTGAAAATTTTCCATCAAAACTCTCAGTTAATGAGAACTGGTCCATGACTCAGAGACACTAAGATAAATGCTTTTTCCCCCCCAGAACTTTTCATCGCAAGAAAAACAAATGCCTGTAGAACCATTTCCATTGGTGAGTAGCAAACCCAAATGCTTTCATTTGCAGAGGCTTTCCAAGGAGGTGGGGGGGGCAGGTTCCAGCACCTTCCCTTCTATAGTAATAGCAGAACAGGAACAGGCTGCAGTGCACCAAAGGAGGGGAGAGGTAGCTACCTGAGGGTCAGCACCCAGGAGCCTCACAGGGTGTTTTAGGGCTAGATCATTTTGTTTGGAGCTGAATGCCCTGGAATCTGACCTTTTTTTTTTTTTTTTTACCCAGGAAGATCTAGAAAGTCAGAACACAGGGAAAATTGCTATAGATGAAAGCATAAAATACTATTTATCTTAAGACTTAAAGTAGAAGAAATTTTAAAATGGGCTTAAAAATGCTCTTTCTCACAGATGGAGTACCCTACTACCTCTGTGGCTGGGCTTAAATGGAGTCAAAATATGTCTGTGTCTAATAAAACATAGCTACAAGCCCAAGTTAAATCTTATGGAGACCCAGATAACTCCATAGACCTAGGAGGTGAGATTTTGTGACATAAAATAACCTTTCCAAAATTGAGATGAGGAAGAAAATTCAATTCTGTCTTAATTACAGCAGCATCTCCTTTCAGGATCTGGATACTGATAGTAAACCCCAGAAACTAGTTGGAGGGAGCTGGAGGTTTTCTCTCTCATGGCAATTATCTGTGTTTGTGGGCTAATATTTGTGTACTGAGGCGGATACCTACTTTCCACCAGCCTGCTGCCATGTGACATCTTTTTCTCCCTCTTTTCCCATGAGCTTAGTGCAAATGGTTTAAATTGCTAATAGCATAAGGGTAAGCTCAGAGACATTTAGGTCTCTAATTAACAATTCCACAGTCACAAGTCAAAATGTATTTCCAAACTCTGGAGGTGGATAAACATCTTGCAGGCTAGTTATTGCAAAGGAAGCTGTGCCTAACTTTTGGTAGCTCAAGGAGTCTACAGGCCCTAGCTTCTCCCTCAGTGTAAGGAGAGTGAAATCCCTACAAGTGTGATATGCAGAGACCTGCCACTTGAGCCAGCCAGAAAAGGAGTCCAAAAGCAGCAGTGATGTGCTGCCATAATAGTGGGGAACTAATAATTTTTTTCTCATCTGAATTATTTGTACCTTGCTGAACTCCAAGTTAAATCAGCTGCAGCGTATGGGTAGAAGTGAGGCTTCTTACCTAACAGTCCACTGATTGACATTCTCAACCAAGATGTGAAAGACCCATGATCACCCTCTTGACTGCCTGATAGCATGCACACCCTCAGTTTCAAGATCAGTATTATATTTCTACAGAAGGGTAAAACAGGGCTAGGGGATTCTGTATATTGTATCAACAAGCATGACCTGATAGGTATTGTCTTTACATGGGAGAGATGCATACCCACCTCCACCTTAAATGAAAGTATCTTGTGCATAAGAAACATTTGAAAGTCCCATCTCAAAGTACATATAACCTAAGGGTAGAGTTGATGTAAGCAAGACAGGTGAAGGAGAAATCCTTAGACTAGGTCTCACATATCCCTGGTAAATGGCCTAGTAAATTCCCAGCAAGGCATAGAGTTAGTCAAAGGAAGTTCTTCCAAGTTTCTAAGAGGACCTAACCTGACCCAAGCACTAAACTCCAAACCCAGGATTTTTGCTCTGGGTGTGGGTCAAATGGAGATGCCTGGCCAGAGGGAGGGGAACTTGGGTCTCCCCTTCACATCTTCTAATGCTAGTTTAAGCAGTTCCCTGTGACACCTGGCAGCTTCTGTAGTCTTGTTCTCCAGCTCCTAGCTCTCCCCATGCATTGCACAGAGGACACCCAGTTCCTGAGATAGCAGAAAAGTGTCAAGAATTGATATTTCAGCTCTTTAGATTTAACCCAAAAGAACTTTTTCTCTGGTCCAGTGACTAAAGAGTTACCTACTTGCTTCCCAATTAGCTAGCAGATTAACGTTGGTAAAATGCTCTCGAATTAATTCTAAATGTTGGTATGTTTATTCATAATGTGGCTCATTTGGCTGCCAAATATTGCTAGAGATATTTGGCAATGGTCTGAATGTCTAGAAAAACTTGAATTTTTCATTAAAGAAAACAAACACAGTATTTTCAAATTTGGGGTTCTTGGGCTAATGTTTCTAATGAAAACTCAAAACTAACACATAAAAGGAGTAGGGGTTTTGCAACCAATTATATTACAATGAAAATAAATATTTTTGAAAAGTTGCATTTTTTCCTTCAACCAGTCCTAATTAGTCTATCAAACAAGGATGAGCTAATTATCAGAAGTCATCTACAAAAGTAGGATGAAAAAGTAAATTAGAAATGCCATTGAAACTAAATTAGCAAGGGAATTTGACGGAGTGGAAGCCTAAAAAGCAGGGAACATTTTATTACGGTAGCAAACTGAGAGCCTTGTTATTATTAATTTATAAATTTTTTTTAGGTTTTGGATATTTAACAACAATATGAATGTTTGTTACTTTTAATATGCTGCAGCTAGACTTTTGAGAGATAATGAATCTGATCGTTCAGCTCAAGCTAAAATGTTACTTTATCTCTCATAGCACATGATTTACCGGTATCTTACCTTACCAGTTAATTAAAACAGAACTGCAATGGGAACTACATTCATAGATGGACACAGGCTGGATATGACAACTCTGTATGTTTAGTCCTTACATATATGATCTGTAAGTATAAATTTTACAGAATTAAATATATTTCCTCTCTACTTCATTTTTGCTGTTTCCAATGTTCTGCTGTCTATAGGACACTAGCAGACTAATAGAGTATAACTAATCTCAGCTGAAATTTATAATGGAATATGGAGCAAAAATATGTCTGGACATATGCTCAGATTGTATTTGATAAGAATAAACCAACAAACAATGTATGCTGATCAGAGAATTGATTGAAATAATATGTCATTAATTTGAATTTCAAAAGATAGTGACTTCCATAAATGCAGGGTCTGCAAGGGTTTAGTTGTGACATGATGGAGGAGGAATCCTGAAGGCCTTCTCTCCGGGAACTTCAGCAACAGCTGGAGTTCATAATCCTGTAGGAGAAGAGTTTCCAAAACAACAAAACTCCACTTTTGCATCTGAGTATTTGGACACCTAGTTGCTTTTGGGTGTCTCCTGTGACTTTCCAGTTCCCATTCCGACATTGACTTCAAAGGTGTCTAGACTCCTAGATCCTTTGAAAATCTGCTAGGTAGCTTTGGGCACTTAGGTATATTCAAACTTTGTCCTTTATTGTTCATACCTCTCAGTGCTTCCTGAAGCCAAAGGCACATTTCCTATTCCCTTTCATAAAATTAGGCCATTGCTTTAAGCATTCTGAAAGATCAGAGTTTTGGTTTGGTTCCAATACACCTCTAAGGATGGATAAATACCGTATGATGCAGTGACATGTAGCAACACCTCAATTCAGCTCTGTTTCTTGAGAATGCAAATACATTCACCAAGACATGGCTGTGTGGTTTTTACCTACTTTTTCCAAGAACGCACAGACTTGGGTAAAAAAAAAAATCTTCTGTTTTTTAATTTCTTTCATTTTTAGAAAAGCTAGAAAGTTTAACTTTTCAACTTGCAGCCCCCTCACATAGCAGTGATCTACCAGATGAACAGAGATGAAATGGCTGATCAGTATGCTCTTGCTATAAAAATTCAAAAATGTGGGATAAACAAATGTTTCATAAAAGCAGTGAAATGTTAAAGAAAGAGCAAAAGCAGCATAAAGCTCAACTGATACAAAAAAAGTAGAGGCACAATAATGCTCTTTTTTTAAAGGAACAAAAGATGAAGTGGTTTCATGCTATATGAGGAGGGAATATCAAATTCTGTTGAGGTATGTGTAATCACGGGCCAAATTCCCAGGTTATGTTGTTCATCTTTCAAATTTTCTTCAGAGCTCTATCTATGTACCAGGTGTCCAAAACTGGTAGCTGTTGGCTCTTTTTGACTGAGAGAGAACCTCCAAGGTGATATTTGATTAACACAGCAGCTATCACCATGATGTCAAAATGCTAACTGAGCCTTTCCTAGTTTAATCTACAGATAAAGCAGGTTGTGGTAGAACTTGCATTTGCTTTCTCCTTTGTTATAGAGCTTTTCCTTGCTGGATGTGTCACGTGTGGAAACATTAGTAGTTTCCAGTTCCTCTATACAAGAAATGATGTGATGAATGCGTAGGCAGTGGCAAAATGCCCACTGACTTTGATGGGGCCAGGATTTCACCCAAGAAGTTCTGGCCCCAGTCCATTTTACATGAATAGTTTGTTTCCAGTAAACAAATGGAAACTGGAAGTTATCTGTCCTCTTAAAATACGCCTTTATTACCTCCTAGTTCCAAATGAGTTTTTAGTATTAGAAAAACATCCTTGCTTGGTACAATCCTTCAAGCGATGATATCTCCCGACATCTGGAAGCTTAGAGGGATATCTGAGACATAGAAACCATGGCAAAAAAAAAAAAAAAAGGCAGGAGGAAAGGAAAGGTGTCCTGTTTACACATGTATGTGTATGGCAGCTGGCTGGCTGTCATCTTAGCTAATGTGCAATGTGTAATTTTGATAGTACTGCTGGCTTAGCAGAAGGTGAATGACTGCTGTCCCATATGAGGTCTAATAGAAATGCACAGGTGACCCCAGCTTGCCAAGGGACTTCAATGTAAGAAGGCCAGGCTGGACAGGTCTGTTTGACAGTGGATGTGAAATGGAGAAATGTCCTCTGGCTTTGGAGGCATTAATGGTAGGAAAGGCCCTCAACATTGACCTGTGTTTTGTGGTCTGATGTGGTCAGAGCCCACAGTGCCAGATTCCAGATACATGCTCCAACAGTACTGCTATCCAAATCCTAATTGTGAAAGAAAGATGGCCAAAAAGAGTCCCTCCAGGTGAGGACTCACCTGGGAGGTAAAGTAACACTGTGCATGCTGGCTTTTCCATCTGTATGTCTAGGGTGTGAGCAAAGCATTTGAAGAAATTAAGCCCCATTAAATACAAACCAGGGCAGTGTTTCATTCCTAAGAGCTGGGGTTTTTTTTCAAATTTAATGTTTTTCTTGCACTTTGAAATATTTGCCTTTGCTCTCTCCTATCATTTTCCCCATTTTTGCTGTGAGACCTGTCTGATACTGTAGAGCAAGAAGAATACAACTGAAACGTCAGTGTTATGGTGCTCTATTTTCTGCAATGGAAGACACACCCAGGTGCTGGTTTTTTAGGAAACAACAATGTATTTCCGCTTTGGGAGGAGGAATTAGAGTCAGTCTGCCAGTCATTGGAGAGTCAGTGTTGGAGCTTATGCTGACAGGTGCTGGCTTTTGAACAGGAGCAGATGGCAGAGAGACATCCAGCAGATCTAATTAAACCATGAGGCATCACAATAACAACGAAGGAAATGTATTTAAGTCTGGCCTTGTCACACTTGGAAGAAGTTCTGTCAGGGTTGCTTGGAGCTTTGGGAAAAAATTATGTTATTATTATTTATTTTAATCAGTTCTGGGTCTTCTTAGGTGTGTCAACAAGGGGGTTGGCTGCTCCAATCCATGCTCATCTATGCTATGTCCTCTTCAGAACAGGAAGGTTTTGTTGCCAATAGCAGCTGGTAGGACTTCAGAAGGAACCAATGCAAAGAGTATGGGAAGCAGGAGAAGCAAGATGCTAAACTGTGGCATGCAGGATAGGAGGATGCCTTTTGCAATAACGGATGGTTTAGACTTCATCCTCTGCCGATTTTCTTTCTTTTTTCCCCACTGTCCTTTTCCTGCAACCATATGTGGTCAAGAGGTTACTGACTCTGTTCTCCTTTTCTCACAATATGAATGCATGAGATTCAGATTGTTTTAGTGTCTCATTTTCCAAATGCCACACTGTGAATGCTTGGAAAATGCTAATTATTGCATAATAAAAAGGGTTTGTATAAATTATGACTTTTTTTTTCTCCCAGAAAAATCTAGCTTTTGTTGAAATCGTCTTTCTTTTTCTTTGAAGCTGCAAACCATTAGGCATTGTATGTGGATAATGCATAGCCAGATATTATGCTTTAACCAAACTATAATCATTAAAACACCACTTACTAAACAAAGCTTGAAGCTTTTTGTATAAAAACCGTTAGGATCACACACATGCACAAGTACCAATTCACAACGTGGTAGGATAATGAGCAGTCTAAGGCACACACTAAAGTGCAGATAATGAGACTCCTACTTATTCACATTTCATTAGCAGTATAAAGGATCTAAATCAGCTCTGTTGCTACTCATTCCATAAAGCATTGTCATCACTTTCATTTAAAAAAACTGATCTTAGTTCGCTATAATTACTGTATAAAAGCCCTAGATATTGTTTCCAACAGATCAGGTTTACTTTCCCGAACAAAAATGGGTATGGACATCATAATGAGCTACGTATCAACTAGTCAGGTTTATTCACCCCTACGATGGCTCATCTTACCCTGAAAATAAAGGAACTGCTGGCTGACCTTGTGTTTCAAAGTTCATTGGCAGGGAGCCTCTTTTAAAGCATATTTGACCTCCACCTAGAAGCTACAGCAGCTGTCAGCTTCAGACAAAATACAGCCATTGAGAAAAAATTCTCCATGTGCAAATATCTCAGCAAGTCATGGGGACAGGGAGGTCCCATGAAGTGCTGAGGGTGTGAGGACAAGGAGGTCTTCACCTGCAGGACCGTGAAGCTGTGCCTGTGTTGCAGCACCTGCACCCTGCAGCACTCATTGCTACAGCTGCAGCGAGCAAATGATACTTGCACTGTGATGCTCTGCGGGGCCCATCTGGAGCAGCTTTGTTGGTGCCTTAAACCTTTACTAGGCAGCTCGGTTATAGTGAGACAGAGGCAGATGGAGGATCTCTTGGCAGCATGCAAAATCCAGGAAAGGTTTAGTTTAGGGCTTTGGCTGCAGGACCAGAAATGCTTAATGCTGCTGTGCTTCTCAGATGTGCAGATGATGGAGCATTTCTTCCCCCTGGGGTGCCCCCAGCCTGGGTGGGCTCTGACCATTCTCTGCCAGGATCCTCCCCAGACCCCTTGGCTGCCTTAGCCCCTGGCAAGGTTCAGGATCAGCTGGTCTCAGTGGCACAAGGTGCTATAGTGAGCAACAAGAATAATGCTGACTGCTTGACGTGCCCTGAGACTTGAATGACCAGGGCTCACAGTCTGCACATGGCCCATGCACCAGTAAGAGAAAGCAGGGAGCCATGTGTAAGGGAGTGGTTATCATCTCACAGGCATTTTTAATTTATGAAGTACGGACAGCTGAAGCACACAGCCATGAGCAGCATTGTGTGTTCACTTCATGCTGTGTATATTTAAGCATATATCCTGGGACATTTTTGATCAGCATGTCCTGCCTATGCAGTATAGCAAGAATCTTCTGTCAACTTGTATTAATACCTTGATGGATTATGAACATATGCTGCTCCTTGGAACAATTAGCTGTTGCGTTGTGTAGCCCTACTTGCCACACTCCATACATCTACCTCAGATGCCTAGATTAAAAAAAAGAAAAAAGAAAGAAAAAAAATTAGAGATCTCAGTGTTGGGTCTGCAGAGATAAAACAGATTTTCTCTGTCTCTGGCATGCATTGCCTGGGCAAATCACTTAGCCATCTTGGTTTTATCATCCCAAAGTAAAAATGGGAAATAATCTGTAAGAAATTCATCTCTCAGTGTTGTGAGATGAAATAGTTGCTGTGTGACATGGTCTAAGGTTCAGCACATCACAGAAGGAAAGTGTAGCCTTTTGGTGAAGACACCGGGTCAGAAACCAGGACCTCCATGTCCTGCATGGGCTCTCTTATGATGCCAAATGGCTCATGTAAGGTTTGAGTGGTTGTTAAAGCCACCGAGACTCATATCTAATGCAACCAATATCTGTACCCTATAACTGGACAGTTACACTGGCCCTTTCCCAACTGTTTTCTACCATGAGTACTGTTGGTTTGCCCCAATAGTATGGACTTGCTAGCTGGATTGCCTTTCTCCACTTTAAGACACTGTAATACTTACATAAAAGTAACCTTCATCAAACCCGTAGTACTCAAATCTTTTGAGTACAAAAGTCTAGAGCAGACTCTTCTGAACACTGCCAGCCTGACATTTAATAACTTTTATATGCTTTCCTGCCTAAATATGTTCTATTTAAAAGATTAGTTCTTGCTTATTTTCATACAGCATAATAGTCAATTAATGTTTGGTTCACTGGTACCCTTCATCCTGAACCTGCAACTCATCATAGACATGAATTATTAAACTTCACTGTATTTATGTGAAAGAAATACTTGAAGTGTAGTAACTTTACTTTTGCATGAAGGTCACTCCAAGTAATGAGTGAAGGACTGAATTGCCCACAGGTCTCCAGCAGGACTGTGGCCAAGACAAACATTAGACAATGTCCTGGACTTTTTGTGAAGCTCTGCGACCTACTGCTCTGAAAATATAATACATGCCTTTTATTTAAAATTTGCTGAACTGATCAATAGAACGTTGCTGCAGAAAGAGTCTTGGAAAATATTCATCATGACTGAATAATTCCTTTACAGTACGAAAGAAAATGGAAAATGTTGGTCATTTAAACATATTCTTATTATATAACAACCAGTATATTTAGTAACAGAATATTATTTTTTAAGCCACATTAGTAAGAAATAGAGCATTTTGGGGTTTAGTAGCAAAATTTGAAAGCAGGAAAGGATTTGTTTTCTTTACAGTACCACTAGCACATTTCTTGATTAGGTTGATTTTTCTCGTCTTGTTTTTAAGATTTTATTTATTTATTTATTCAGTTTGCATAGGATTAAGGAGGTTACATATTTGTGACATGATCCTATTCAAAATTCATCCATGTTTCACTGCATGAGTAGTGCATGAAAATACTTGGGTCATGGTCCTCAGGTGGTACCTTCATAGGCTTCGCTGGTATCTACAGTTGAAGAAGCTTTGGTAGAAAACTTGTTGATTCCTCAAAATACAGCTGTTGTGCATGCAACTGAAAGTCAGAGTCCTACTTATTAAAGAGAACAGACAAAAGATCCTGTACATTTTTAGAGACAAGAGCCCCTAAGAGCATTTTAAAATCCTTTATAAGTCTTCTTTTTGGATCTTGAAAAGCCAGATCTAAATATTTCTATGTGTTTTTTTCAAGGAAGAAAAGACAGGAGCTCTTCCTCCTGTGCTTTGCAATTTAACCCTTTAGACCTGTGTGAAAACAGGTGCAAAATGCTGCTGGGTCTACATGGGCGGGTTTTTTTCCCTCCCACTTTGCACCAGTGATAATGGCTTCCCATAATGCTGTAGTTAGTAGACTTGTTCTGATGTTCCTATCTTCTATGCCAAATTTCAATCCAGAAATGAATGTTTCTATCCAATTAAATAAGGAAAAAGAGGGTTGATTTTTTGCAGTGATGCTTCCATTGAGCTTGTTACGTTGACTCAATCTCTGAGCAGTCTTCAATGGTGGCACATCAGAAGATGTTTTCTTTTCCAAACTAAAGGTTAATCAGGCTGGTAGGGATGCAGTAGGAGCTCTCAAGAGAGAAGGTGCAGCTGATCACTGCTGTTCCCCCTCCCTGCAGGCTGTGATGGCTTCCAGCCTTCCTGTTGAAGCCCAGCTCTTCTCTGATCTTTGACACCCCAGGACTTTGTATTGCTGATGCGTCTGACATTGTACCCATCAGGCTGGAATCCAGCTGATTCATTCAGAACTGATATGCCCTGATTTCATGCAGGTTATATCTATGCTGGGAAGTGGTTTGAACTGTTAGGAGTGGGTTGTACTGCAAATGATGGTGATGACTCCTGGTCCACACTAAATGCATTTCAGTGTGTGCTTATGAGGCTCACTCTGTCCTGGTCTTGTACACTGAACACCTCTTAGGACCCGCAGTGCTGCTTCCCATTTACTTTCATTCCAAACTGATCCAGCCCAGGCACTCAAGACCATGCTGTGATAAGAACCACAGTATGGTAAGTGGAGATGACTGGGAGACTCCTTTCAAAAGTGCACTCATGATCCAAACTAAAAGATTACATTTCCATGCACTAATACAGGCAGAAATTTCAAGGGGGAAAATAATGGCAAAACATCCTGGTGACTTCAGTGGCCCCAGAACTTCACTGAGTTTTATCTTAAGAGGAGAGCAAGCCCAGGGAGATAAGAGAGGGTGAATGGGAGGACAGTGAAATTTCTAAGAAGTAAATGTATAATAATAGCAAAATCCCAGGGAGAAGTCCCCAGGGATTTCTTTTTTAGTTGTTATTTTTGGTTATAGAATAGATATATGAAAGAAATTCAAATTGGCAAACTAAAAAGCAGGCTATTTGGAAAGTTAACTTTCCCCATACTCTTGTGCTCAGCAAAAGCCCATCAAAAAGAGCAGAGATGAAACCCTAGATTTTGTCTCTAATTAATACCATCTTCATATAACTATTGTAATGGCTAATGTTTTGCATTATTTGCATGCTTCTTAGTCCCTTAGGATTCTGTGAGATGTGCTGCCCAAATCATCTTCCCCTTTTCCTTCTTTCTTAAGCAAAAATTATCTCCCTCCTTTCCCTGGTTTCCATGTGTCTACCAAGCAAGAAAACAGAGCAGGTCATTGTCATCTGTTTGGGTGGAGAAAGGACGTGCAATGAAGCTACCTGGTGTTGTCTCCAGGGAAGCAACACAGTGCCAATGAAATTCTGAATGAACCAAACCTACAGATTAAAAGGACTACAACAAAGCAAAGGAAAAAAAGGAACAGGCATTTAAGCAAATGTGCTTAAAGCACTTGAGCCCTTAAGGTCTGTTTAGAAACTTCTTGCCAAACATAGCATTTAATTTCCTTACCAATGTCAGCCTTAGATAATATCTCTTCTACGTGCAGCCAAGAGTTGTTATTAATTGCTGTCTGAATGCTCATGTCTATGCAGCATCGTGGAGACAGACTGTTGTAGCATTGAGGGACTTTCAGTCAATCCACATAAATGTGAGTGAAGGACTATTGCAGGGATCTTCTATAGCAGGCATGGGAGTGGATTTAAAGTTTATTTGCTGGGAAGATATTAGGCAATCATCCCTTCTTTTACTGCGAAAGATCATGTTTGGATCAGAATCTGAACTAAAATTACATGATTGTTGTTATTCTGACTGCTTCCATAGTTTGGCAGAGAATGAATTAAAAAAATGTAATTTCCATTTTTACAATTTAAAGATAGTGTCAATACTTCTCCCTTCTTTAGCTCATTCTAGTTACTGCTTACTAATCTCTGCTTTTTATAGTAAATTATAATTGCTCTTTGCAAATCCTTTCCTTCTTATCTGCTAATTTTTAAGGATGACTTATGCTGGCAGATAGATTCCAGCAAATTCTTTTCTCTGAGCTGTTTTCAGTTCTGCTTATGTTTTTTTTATGACAGATTGATTGTTATGCTTACATAGGTAGTGAAATCTTCAAAGCCTGCTGTTTCTTTCTAAAAGAAAATAGGAAAAGAAATACCCCAAACAATTAAGAAAATAATTGCTTCCTGTCCTGAAGTCTCTGACTTCATTCTATCTTTCTTGCTTATGCTAAATAAAGCTTTTCCTACCAAGGAGTAGGAAAATTAGGATTTTATTTTTCTCCAGGTCTGAATGTATTCTTTTCTAGTCACCTGATGACTCTACTTCTTTAGAAATCTTTAAGTACATCTTAATCTGAAAAGGTACACTGATTAGAGTGCTCCTTCTCTTGTTTGCAATCAGCTTGTGTTTTGTTCCCTGAACTTCAAAGCGTTGATTATATTGTGTCCTGGCTTCTCCTGGGTCTGGATTTTGATCTTGCTGATAATAGCATAAATAGGAAAAACTTGCTTGAAATCGCTGTGTCCTGTCAACAAAAATGAGATTTGACTTGGATCTTATTAAGAGACAACTATATTTGCTCCATGCCTCACACTCCAGTTCACCAGTTTTCTGTCTGCCTCCAAATCCTTACTGCAGAGTATCCATCTAGTGTACAACCTCCTCATGAGCTCTAAACCTTAGCTCCAAGTCTTTTATTCTTCACACTTCTAATTCCTGTTTCTGGTGCTCCTGCCTTGGGCTTGTTCTATCACCTCTCCATGCCTCTACAGGGGTTTCACCATCCCTTCTTCTCACTCATCCCTTCATCAGAGCTCTCTGTCCTGAGCTACTTAGCTGCTTCAGCCGTTCAGTTCACTAGAAATTACTCCAGACCTCATCCATCTTTCTCCTGTTCACTGACTCTTCTTGCTATGACTAGTCAGGACATTATCTGCTGTATGAAATGATGGCTTGCAATATTTGCTTCCCTGTGGATCACAACAGTAGACAAATAATCCAGAAGCAGCATTAGACTTTCCCCTCCAGTTTCATTTTTTTGACACCTGTGGGGAGAATGGACATGGGGAGGTTGTGAAGACAAGATGGTCCTTGCCGTGGTTCACAGGCAACACCAAGTGAGATAATACAATTTTCAAAGCCTTTATCTTGACATGACTTTGTGTTTGTGCCCATAAACAGCATGTGACCAGACTATATCAAAGGACTTGGGTGTTTAAGCAAATTTGTTTCTTGACCTGCTTCGTGGGCAGTTCCAGCTTGCTATGCAAAGAGATCTCTGATGTGTTTGATGTGGCCTTGGCTTCTGTCATTTACTGAGGTGAGATTTTTTTAACCTTCTGGAGAAAACGTTTCTTCTGTGAATATTCACTGGTCATGGCAGTAGTCAAATAATCATTTCCTAGACAGAGCTGCACGACACTTCCCTACCTCTCTTTTCCAAGAGCACAGGTCTCAAAATTCTCCTTATTAAGTGGATTGTAGCCACCACCACCACCTCATCACACAGCCCACCTGCTCACCACCTTCTAAGACAAGTGACTTTCTTCTGACCAGTCACTGCAATTGTTGGTGTGGAAAGGCCACATGAAGAAGCATTCCTATTTTTTATTGCTTCTTAATGACATTTGGCAACTGAAAGTGAGAAGGAGTAGCCAGCACCATGACATTAACAAGCAACAAGAAGAGAGCAATGGAGAACCCTCAGAGAACTTCAGCACAGAGCAGTGTGGGACAAAGGGTGTCTATTTATTTCCTGGAGATACTTCTCTAAAGGAAAAGCATTGTGATAAAAAATCCATTCTCTACTGAGAATCAGAAATCATTCAGAGAAAATGGGGTAATGCAATTTACCTACGCTTTGTTTTTAAAAAGTAAGCGGTGGAGATATTTTCTTGGCTCTATGAGAGATTCAAAAGCATTCATGTATGTTGCTGGGTTAATGGCATTTCATGGGTCCCTGAGGGTAGCTTGGCCTCATCCGACACCTGGCAATGCAGTGGAAACTTTCAACTAACTAAGTACAAGGAAAGGTTTGTTTAAATAATAACGAGTAGCATGAGGCCAGTTCTGCCAAGTGTTTTAGAGCGTTATCTTGCAAGACCATTTGTTTATTAATGGCATTCAGCTTAGGTGTTCCAGAGGTCAACCTTGTGGGACAGAAAACACGTTTGGGATGTGCATTCACCTGGAGCTGCTGGAGAGGTGAGAGAGCTGTGGAAGAACTGTGGGGGAAACTGGTAGCTCTAAGTTTTGAGGATTTGTAAGTACTCTGAATATTACCATGTAGAACTTGAATGTTCAAAGCAAAGCAAAAAACACCATCATTACTGATCAATGAGACTGTATTTACAAGGTTTGTGTCCCCCCTTTTTTCTGGAAGAATAGCAGTAAGAAGGACTTGGAAAACTCTAGGGGAAGTTCTAGACTTGATGGAGAAAACAGGAATCCTCCTAGTGGCTTCATCTTTATGGTGCGATGGCATCTTTCCCGACATCAGTGGTCCAAAAGCCTAGTGCTGGGTCTGGGTGGGTCCCCCAGGATTTGCCCTGGATGTCTCCCTGCAGTGAGGATGGCATGTCCCATGGAGGTGCACGTCCTCCCACTGACTGTAGAGGCCGTCTTGGACTAGGCACTGCGTGGTGTGGCGGTAGATGGATGAGAGCAGTCCTGCTTTCACCACCTGGGGCCAGATCTTCAAAACAAATCTAATCCCTAAAGACTATGCCTGGGGGATCTTCACAGCTGCCTAGAGCAGGTTAAAAGCCTGTGCTCTTTGAATTCAAAGAACCTATAGAGCTGCTTTTAAAAATTCACTCATTTCCAGTCAACACTGTATGGATCTACAAGTTTTGTGGTTTATGATTTTTTTTTTAATCTGGTTTCAAATCATTTTTCCAGCCTTGAAGCAGAGGGCAATATCTCACCTGAAGAATTCTATCCCCAGCTCCATTGATATTAAGAACTTCTCCATATGGTCATTTGCCTTACTGGGAGCCTCTCTCTTGATGGTGTTTGTTGCTCTTCAGCTGGGAAGCATAAAATTAAACAGAGAAAACACTGATGGGAACTAATGTCTGAATTTGCTGGGGTAGAAGCAGGGAGAATTCTCCCTTTGTTCTTACCCATGCCACTAGATTAGCTTGATACTGAGGACCCTTCCCTCAAAAAATCCCCAACACACCAACAAACAAAAAACCAGACACCAAAACCTCCCAAACTCCAAAAACCTAAAACCTAAAACTGTATTATATATAACAGCATATAATAATAATATATTATAATATATATATATATGGTGGCCACTTGGCTCAAATCTGAGTGTCTTCTATATAACTACAAACAATTCTTTTGAGGGTATTGCCTTCTGAGAGAAATCACCAAAAATGTGTGATTTTTACTGTTGATTATAGTCTCACCACAGTCAACTGGGACGTAGTGAGCCACATTTGGTCACATCCAGATGACAGACTCTTGAATATCTTGGACTTTTTGGACAATGTTGACTAAATCACTCAAGCACTGTAAGAAAATTTGGGAAGTTTGATTTGGGGATGAAAGAGGGAAGACTTTCCTATAACTGTTCTTACTAATTAAATAATGTCCTTCACCCACCTGCTTCCAGTTTTTTTGTGAGTGGTAAACTTTTTTTTTTTAACATTTAGATACTAGTATTAAAAATTGTGGAAGACAAATGTGGTGGGATTTTTTTTTTAAATGTCATGTGGATTTTTTGTAGCTAAGAAATACTGAAATGCATACTGAGTTAATGCCACATATATCAGTCCCAGACCATCTCGCTTTTCTGATTGTTCAATTTGGGAAAGATGAACAACTTGTCTTGTGTCTCCTCACTTTACTGGAGTTGGCATTGGTGCAATATGGAGCCTGGATGTGGATCACAGCTCTCCCATTTTCTGGTGGGGCAAGAGTGGGAGCAACCCACAGAGCCGGCTCAGGCTTCCTCAGTGGTGGCAGAAGAATTCAGAGATGGATGGAATGGTGAGAATGAAATTTGTGGTAGCAGTTATTCTCTGGAATAAAAATTAAGAACATTGATGGAATTTGGGGGGTGTTTGGCTGAAAGAGATGTCAGAGGACTTTCTGGGCACTCTTTGTCATGCAAGGGCATGACAATTGATTTTAGGGATTTTGATCCTGATCCTCACTTTCCTTCTGCTCTGGAAAAGCGGCCATGGCCTCCTGATCTGTCCTACCAACCTGGAGGAAGGATCCCTACTAACATCTTGGACAGCATGGACAGCCCATCCCCATCTGCTCAGGCATTTGCAAAACAGGCAGTCTGAGAGCTGAGCCAAATTTTTCATGGAAGGTTTGTCTCCCAGTACTTTTCTGTGAATATACATTGAATAATCTATAACAAACAACTGGAAAGGAGATCAGTTAGCTGCAAAAATGCAGTGTTAGTGGCCTGTTTAATGGGATAATTCTGCTCAAACTACATGCATATGTTTCCAATTGTGGGACCTCAGCACACATGACAACCGACAGATGAAGGTTTGGTCAGGAGGTGTGGTGGGGCTTTCAGCTGCCATCCCGGGTGGTGATCTATAGCATGGCATGCAAGCAACCAGCACAGCTGAGTAGATGGCTCTGCATGTCACTGCTCAGCCTGTGCCCTGGCCACTCCTGCACACTGTACATTGCTGTCCTGTTCAGACACCACTGTAAATCTGGCTGCTACCTTTGCTCATTCCTTAACAGACACTCTCCTCATGAACAGATTGTACCATCTCTGGTTTCTTGGCCAAATTACAACCCAAAGAATTCTCTTGGTGCTTTCAAATAAGTTTTCCTCCATCCCATCTCAAAATTTGCCACATAGTGTTTTTTCTTCTAGTAGTTCTCTCCTTCTGAGTTGGCTGAGTTTCAGTAGAGGATGAAGAAAGTACTTCTGCAACAGGTGGTCAGCTGGCACCAGCCAAAGCAGCTCTGCTCATAATAATGGAGTTTTTCTTGTACCAGTGGATGATCGCACCCGGGTTCCCTAAAAGTACCTGGGATGCAGGTAGTGAGAACATAGAATTAGCTCAGTGCTTGCTGGCTCTTGGAAAGATCCCCACCAGAGCCATCATGATAATTTTTACGAACAACACCCCTCTCAGCAAGGCTTTGCTCCATGGGACAAATTGGTCAGGACAGCCTCCAGCTGCAGCCCTGGTGTCAGTCCTGGACAGCTGCTGGTGCACAACAGAGCTGCCTGTGCAGGTTCGCTTAGATTGAAAGGTAATTATTTCTGCTGCGCTAAACTGTCTCTGAGTGTACAGCCTTAATGAATATTTGTATTGTAATGGTACCTTCAGGTTCACAAAGCCTTTAAGGGCCTTGCTCTTTTATGCTCTGTTCATACAGCTACTAGGAGACTGTTACTGTCCCAAGAGCTGCCAAAATAAGGACAAATGGGTTGTTCTGTGAGCTGTGCAGTTAATGAAGCCTAGATTCATACAGATTTGAAGCCTATACATCTATCTTTTTCCAAAACGCTCCCTCCCCTCCCCAAATCCTTACTATCTCTCCTGTTCTTGCTACAGAAACACCAGTTTCTCTTTACAATTACTTTCTTTCCCTTCTTCAACCCCAGCCACAGGCAGAGCCTACTATCACTGTGTCAGGGATGGAGGCAGCACATACCCTGGCTGTTTCAGAGCTGCACACATGGTTTAGTCAAGAAGCATGAACATGCTGAATGCTTAGCAAAAGGCTGTACTGAAGAAGGAGCTTCAAAGCTTGCCTCTGGTGGGGCCACTAGGTTGGCTTTCTTCCCTTAAGCTCATAGAAACATGATGCAAGCAGCTCTTCTGCCAGGAAGGGCGTTTGATGGCATTAAAAATGATCAGGTTCAATATCTTGATACTTATTTAAACAATCTTAAGACCTCCACTCAACTTTCATAGCAAATAATCCCTCTGTGCCTCTGACTTTCCGATCTGTGAGTACTCCAGGACTGTAACAGGAACCCTTTACTAGGGGAAATGGAGCACTCCTAAGCTGTGGAAAACACAATAGTAAAAAATGTGCAATTAGTATGTGTAACAATATCCCTTCCAAGTACCTTTATCCCCATCTATCTAATCACCTTCTCTGCTACAGCTGCAGATGTATTGTAGTCTCTTAAAAATTTAAATTACATAATCCACTGATTAATCTGTTGCACACATTCAGCATACTGTTGAAGAGGATTTCAGGTGCATCACAGAAGCATTTTTCTTACAGCATGCATCTGGTCCATTATTGAGTCTTGGTGAGGAAATGCTCTATGGTGGGATCTCTTTGGTCACTATGAGCACAAGCTCCAACTCAGTGGCTTTGCCTGCACTCAACTGAGTTGTAGTCTAAGGGTCAAACATTGTGCCCAACCCCAACAGGGACACCTGAAGCCTATGCACATGTGTACTGGAACAAGCCCTCTGTGGTCTCTGAATGTCTGAGGCAGCATAGTCTAATGCAGAAAGATGAGTTTAAGAGCCATTTGACCTTTGGTTCCTATTGGATCTTCTCTGACTTTAGTCAGTATCTTTGAGCTTTGATATTTTTCTGCCTACCTGTAGCTGCTGTCTAGCAAGAACTGAATTTCCTAATCTTCCTACACAGCTACTGCAATAAAAAAAGACTTGACTCTCCTTCCGAAATTAGTTGTCTCTCCATTGTCTCTGTTGTGAGCATACAGCAACTGCAGTCCTAGCTTAGATACCTAAACATTACTTTAAGTGCAGTTAGACTTGACTTGCATTATCTCTTTGGTTACAACATTTCACTTCTAAGGAACAAAAGAATTTACTGTGCTACACTGCTAATTCTGTAGCATGTCCTTTAGGAGAAGATGAAAGACAGAGAACAACAGTGATCAGAGACTGAGAAAGGAAAGCATGTTTGCTAACAGCAGGAAAACATATTCTTCTCCCCATCCTGGGCTGTCAGCGTGCCACCAGACCTCCCTACCCACTCACTCCTGCCTCCCTGGCTGGGCTGGGCAGCAGTTTCCCCCGCCTTTTTTTCAGTAGGATTATAGAAAACAATCCAAGTAAGAGAAGGAAGAGAGCTAACAAAATAATGAAGAGACATCGGCTACAGTGTAGGGGGTGGAAGAGAAAGTGTGGGTGTGAATGCTAGAATGAGAAAAAAAGAAAAATTGCCTTTTAAAAACAGGAAAGAGCTGATAAATAACCCTGAGTAAGGCCAAGAGTACGGAAAAGAACAGTGTAGAGATGGATAGCACAGATCAAATGCAGAAGAAAATAAATGCAAATAAAGAATGAATTCGAAGAGTAAGAAAAGAAAACTGAGTTTGGATGAGTTAATTTTATTTATACTCTTTTAAATGTAAAGAAGACTTTCCCTGGAGGTGTCCTACATCACAGTTTAAAAAAACAACAACAACAACAACAACAAAACCCTGAAACAACAAACAAACCAAAAAAGTGATGTCAGTGAGATAAGAATGACAACTCATGTTGCCTGCCTTCAATCCTCAGGACAAACATATGCAAACAGCTCTAAGCCTGGAAATTCTGCTGCAGAAATCCACTTCTGCCAAAAATCCTGCAGGTGCAATAGAGAGATTGCAGCATGGATAAACAACTCTTTTAGGGATGCCAGGCATGTATGTCACTTCATCTTTTGCCACCTGCCTCCTTTTTCAAGTAGACCTATAAAAATGATTCAAAGGAGGATGAGGGAACATACACACAAGAAGTCACACCTTTAATAGAAAGCAGTGGCTTGCGGTTGGGTGTGTTTATCAGCTCCCTGGTCTCTCAGAGGGCTCCCTCCTACCCCTGCTCCAACCCTCTCTTGCTGCTGCTCTTCCCTTGAATGAGTGTTAAGCTACTGCTGCAGATTTTTTTAAACACTGATATGAAACATCCTGCCTCTGTCACTGTTGCCTAGTTTATGCTTTTCCTAGGACCCTTTGAATTAGCCGGAGCAGGGCCAGCTGGGGCTGAGTGGCAGTTACTCTGAGAGAAGGATTGGTTTCTTACCCAAGCTGCCGTCACTCCAAATCAAGCTGGGCAGGGGGAAGAGAGGCTATTTTCTCATCAGGTAACAGTGTTTGATGGAAGATAAGCAGAAACAATCAGAACTAAGCTACAGCTTTTCTGTTCATGAAAAGAAAGTAGCCTTTCCTACCAACTTTTGCTAACTGCAGGAGTTCTGCTCCACACATTTACCCCCTCATTTACCTGCTCCAGAGAGACTGTGAATATATGCAGATCCCACAGAAAAAGGAAACAATGGCACAGAAGAGGGGAGGAAACAGCACCCTTTTTCCTCTGGAGGAATGAAGAGAATGGGCAGAATTTTGCAACTCTTGGTAAGACGGTGGGGGAAAGATGAAAACTAAATACCACCTATAAAAAATAAGCAAGACAAGCACAGAAGCACAAATTAATAACTAAATTACTCTCATCTTGCCAAGGACCTTTCATTTACTCGTGTTTAACTTTAGAAAAGCTGGAGGGAGTTTAGAATAGGACAATAAGCCACTCTAGAAAGTGTACAGCATCTCTCCTGATATCAGCAGATCTGTTCTGAGGCATGTCCCAGGTTTACCTACAGTGATGAGCTGATGGTCATGGCAATCCAGCTAAATGTTTGTTTGGTCTGGTGGTGATGTGTTAAACCCATTGACTATAGCAGGGGAACTCTCCTTGTCAGCAAGCTGCTAGTCTTCTCCTGGGTAAGGAGCATGCACTTCAGTGTGTGGTCAACCTTACAAGGTGTTAAACAGGAATTAAAAGGAAAGCTGTAAACAGGCTCATGTTTACCTGCTAGATCCCCCCCTTCTTGAATCTTGCTAGTCCAATTTAAAAGATTGTCCCTACATCTTCTGAATTATCCTGGTTAGCTGATATGGGAAACAGTGTGACTCGTAAGTATAATTGCTTTGGTTGATGTGACTGATCAATGCCTTTCAAAAAGATGGGAAGCTCAGATTAGTTGTATGTATGATATGAATGGGAGCATATTGACAAGTTCCTCATACTTGGCTTCAGTCCTGTTTCTTCCGGTAAAGATGTGTGATAGTCAAGTTGCTGTTAAGACTCTCCCCATAGAGTTGGAGTCTTGGGGTCCTGGATTTGGACAGATGTGCTCAGCATATATGAGCTGTTTGGAGAGGATGGTCCGTAGGTCGTTGTGAAATAAAGTGTGAAATCGAGCAAGTGCCAGCACTAAGGCTGGTGGGAGTCTGCTATTCTGGAGTTCCCAGACGCTCATTTGGCAGGCCAGCGTCCTCTGAAAATATCCTCACAGATCCATGTTGATGCCATATTGTTACATCTTGCATTGTACCTCAATGTAGCAGGTGGTGTTGTAGGCTACACAGTCCAGGGAAACAGCCATGATTTTATTTTGTTCCCTCTCTTCCCCCTGTTCCAACCCCATTAAAGAGTGGGGGGATCCCCTTTGCTTTTTCACAATGCCTTATGTATTGTGCCTTTCAGGGTAAGAAGCCATGAGGACAAGCAGCTAATGTTGGCTTTTATTTTCATGAGCTGTAAGACATTCTTGTCTCATCTATTCCTTTGGATTGTACTGTGGAAATTTTGTACATATGCTACAGTTCTTTTCTTCCTTATGATTCCTCTAGTCTTTATTTTTGTCCTCTTTAGTGAGGATGAGCAGTGAGCCCTTCTGTCAATGTGCATCTGGTTTTGCACTGCACAAAACTTCTTTGTGAGTGTCCCTAGTTGCATATCATTTTAGCAAGCATGTTATTTAGCTGACTTCTCTCCAAGTTGCAATTTATGCTGCATTCATCCACATTTGTTTCTGGGTTGTGTACATTTATATATAAATATATATATATATGTTTTTCTGACTGCAGATGGCCGACTGGGAGATTTCCTTAGAGGCTGCTTCAGTAAACTTTGAATGGTGGTCTGTGGTGACACTGCATGAGATGCAGACAACGTACTGAGCTCTAACAGAGTTGCCACAGCTTCCACAACTGCAATTACTAAGTAGTCTTGGTATGTTAGTCACTGTAAACAGGGTAAGCTTGGTGTGGATGAGACCAAAATGAGTCTAACTGCTAATCAGTACACTAAAGTCCACCCAGGATCATATCACATATGCTGTAATTACCAGCTAGGAGGAATTGAAGCTGTTGACAGTGAACTGAATCAACTAAATACTGATAACTGTGGACATGGATATGACTGTGTATTATAAATGTTGGCCTGATATTGCAAGTTGAGCTGCAACTCAACTTTTGAAAATACCAAGTATTTAGAAATACTGTCCGTGACATGAGACTGGCAGTAAGGGAGCAAATTCAGAGCTCCTGAATATAGGTGACAATTGGCATTTTATACCTAGTTTCAATCTCCTAGACTACAACCTACAGAAATGCTGTAGCTGAACCAGTTATGCAAGGCCTGACTTGGCTGGTACATAGAAATAGTCTGTGTCTGGCTGTTGTGATGGCGGTTACAGCCTTCTGTTGGTTGCCCCAGCATGCCTCTACCTATGCTGGGAACTTTAGTCACTCCTTCTATGGAAGTCTATGAAATCTGTACCAACTCAGCTTTTCATGATGAGCTGCATCCTTCTCATGACCCTGTATACCCATCAGCTAGTTGCCCTGCCCACTGAAATCACAGCTGTACCACTGTGGCATGTCTGTGAGGAGATGGTCCTACCACTCCATGGATGCCTGGGCTCTGCTCTGCCACTGCCACCACTCTGAAGACAGGACATGTGCATGCAAAGAGAGGCATTGCTGCCCAGGTATGGGGCTTCCCTCATGGGAGACCTAGCAAAGCCAAGGGAATGGCAAAGTCGTGACATTTTCCTTGCAGAGAACAAGAAAAGTAATTTCTGAGAAAGTGAAGAATGAGTAAGAAGAAGAACAAGCAAGTAAAACAGATCCTTATGAAGCAATAACACCTTACCCTGTGCTAACAGAAGAACCAAACACCTTCTGTGTCATAAGGCAGTGACAAACTGACCCTGGTAGGAAATGAGATTGTGTCCCCTTCCCTGTTACTTGTCATGGGGAAGGAGAGAGAGATGTGCAGAGCAAGCTGAAGGAGGGGGAGAGCTAAACTCTGGTCTGCCTCCGGCTGGAGGGAAGGTCTTGAGCCCATGAAGCACAACCATCTTCACCTCATGGCTATTAAACCTGTGGCAGCCTCAGATCACAGTATCATCATCTACCTCCACATGGCATTTGGGTTCTCATGAGCTGAAGTCTGAAGTCAAAGTACTAAAAAAGGCTGCATAAAAATATCAAGCTACTGTGCTGGCTAAGGCCAGGTACTTAAAACAGTGCAGGTATTTCTGCTGCTATGGGATCGCTGGATAGGGATTAGCCTGGTGCAATGCAATTATCAAAAATCAGGCATGTGGTTTACTAATGTAGAAATAAAAACAAGTCTCAGACTGGCTTTCTCTGGGGAGAAGGAGTGACTAGTTTAAATTAATTGTGTGATGTCAAAGACCACCAGAGCTGACAGGCTTGAAAAATAAGGGAAAGAGGGGAAATGTTCAGTTGCCACAGGAGTAATCACTATGTTATTGCTAATGACATGAGAAGAAACTAAACCTGCTGGTATGCTGCATGTAAATGTTTTAACCAAAGGGGAATTGCATGTTCTTAGCACTGGGGTGGGATGGATATTGAGAAGGATAATTCTCTAGCAGCTTCCAAGTAAGCAGAGGTGAAATTGAAGTTTGGACTGGGAGATCAAACTGTATTAAGCAATAAAATTAGCTTTGGCTTGCACCTCCAAATGCTTGCCTTCTGCAGTCGCTGGCACTGGCTCACAGATTGGTGAATTATGATATGGGTGAGTGTGCACTGGGGCTGTGTGCATGCTGTTACTGTGTATTATTTGTTTCTGTCACAATTCATCTCTTTTTCCAAGCGATAAAGCTAACAGCAAATTAACAGAGTGACAAACATCTAACTGGCATGTCTCCAGATCTCTCCCACCAGCCGTAACTTATTGTTACTTTCTTGTTGAAAAATTGCCCTTTAGTTCTTTGACCTATGACTTAAAAAGCAAAAGCCTTGATGCACTGCTTGTTTGTATGAACCCTGGCACTTGATGAAGAGCTCTCCAAACAAAAGTCTGTGCCTATGTAGACAAAAGATACAAGTCTAATTAAATCCTCTCATTCTATCCCTCTTAATTTTTTTTTAGTGAAGTTTATTTAAAATGCAGGATTTATTGATTTTTCTTCATATTAATTAGATTAAGATGCACTAGGTATTTTCCTCTTTTTTTTTTTTCCTGGAGGAATTATGCAAACTTCATCTAAATATTCTTGCCTGCTCAGTTCTGCTTCCTATATTGGCTAGAATTTTTCACCACTTCTGTGCCACAGATTGCTGCACTCTCCAGTGACTCTTGCATTTCACTCCAAGTGGTTGCAACAAGTGTCTGAAAGCATATGCAAAGAAATATTTGTGCTTCAGTGAACTTGATTGCCATTCAAACATCCACCAACCACACTGTTTGTTTTAAGACACTATTGTTAGCATGACCCCATTAACTACAAATTTGCTTGTTATGTTCTTAGAAGTCTGAACAATCAACAAGCAAGGACAATGAACTCTGGGTAAGTGCACCCTCTTCACATGGAATAGAGAGGGAAAAGTGATAACAGTACTCCAGGTGATGTCAGGAATGAAGAATGTCCCCCCTCTGCCAAATGATTTTCTGAAAATCTTCTTTGTGAAATGTTAGAATTTTTTCTTTCCAGGAAATGGAAAAAGGAAAAAAATAGCTTTCATAAAAAAACACAACTTAATCTCTACAATGCAATAGAGAGAGAGAAAGGGGAAATGGGAGAAAGCAATAAAGGGAATTGATGAAGAAACCAGGAAAATGCACTGTCTTAAAAGATGTAAAGAAAAGATGTAGGCATGGGGTCAGAAGTTTCTAAGCTTGTGAAATTTTGGCTGTAAATGGCTAGAGGTACGGAGAAGCAAGCTGTCTTTGTTTCTTTTATTATTTTTTTTTTTTACTGAAAACAGGCATAGTGAGAGTTAGTGAACTTGACTGAAAAATGCAGTAACACTTTCCATGAGAGTTATTTTTATTATAATTTTGTTTTCTGGAAATTCTGTTGTTCCAACCTGTACAATTGGTGGGTGGTGGAAAAACAGAAAGGCTCCTCCCCATCCACCCCAAATGCTATCAAGACCCCCAAAATTTCAAAAACAATAGCGGTGGTGGTGTCAATGTGGTAACTTGCACCATCCAGATGGGTCTTTCTAAATACATTTATGCTGCATAAATCACTGTAGCCATTTCACATGTTCATATGCTGCAGATTCTTATAATAACCATGTGCTATTTGGGATTGTGTTAAGTGATGTGACTTATATGTATCACACATCAGTGGTTCTTCTGTTCTTTTCCAAGGCAAGACACTTAGACAGTGGGAGCTTTTGCATATATATGTTATATACATAGCAGGAGGCTGTTGGAAAGCCTCTCACAGACAATGCAGACTGGAGTTGATGGTTTGACAAAGGCTTCGTTTTGTCTTAAACTAGCCCCAGAAATTTTCCTGCCCTTGATAGATGAGGCTGCCTTGGCTGGAAGCTCTCTGGACTGGAGGAACAAGGCTATTAGTGGTCTGCAGCCCAGAGCCTTACAGGAGGCTGCTCAGGTGCCCTGAAGTACCTGCAGCATGAGTGATTAGGGTTTCTTTTCTTTTTTTTCTTATCACCCAGCAAATATTGCAGAATGAAATTCTGTCTCAGTTGTGGCTACAGCAAAAATTAACTGTGCTGTAGACACTGCTGAAAGCCATCCTTAGCCTGAGTACTATAAACCACCTGGATAAATCTATCCAGTTTATCTACTGAGATACTCAGTAGCCTCAGAAAGAGATTTGTTATGATCCTTCAGCATCATTCCTCTTTATTTGAGTTGTCTCTATTCTTTATGATCTTGCAGTTTTCCTATGCTATTGCATACATCAGTATAAACTGTTACACCACGGAATGCCTGGGTTGATAGTGCCATGAATAAATTAACAATGTTTTCATGAAAATACACAAGGAAAGAAGTTTATGGGGAACTTGCCTTGCACCAACCAAATTTATCATGGAATATAGTGCTGGGAAGAGATAGCAAGATGTTGGTAGTATAGTTAGAGCAAGCCTAGTCTAATCTGAATTTTTCTCAGGTAGAAAAGAGGAGTCGTGTGGATGGTTTGGCCTGGCAACAAGTGTGGTCACAATATGGGTCCATGCTAGAACTATAATTGTTCTATGTAATGGCATTTCTTCTTACCACTGAAGCTTTGTTGAACGTTGCAAATGTAAAGTTGAGTCCAAACTGCAGAATTTGTTCTTCCTTTCTATGCAGACACAGATTCCATCATGACAAAATGAATGTAAAATAAGGTAAGCTTCAAGCTGGAAATATATAATCTGTATGTCTTAAAGCCTGCTCCCACCTAGCCTGAATGAGACAATGTTGTCCCTTTTAGTCAAATATCCAAGCTATTTAACCCACCTTTGACGTAAGTAAAGCACTTGTATGACTCTCCATTACTGTGAGGCTACTGCATTGAATAACATCATACAGAAATTTCTAACTTTCTTGCTTGGAGACTTCTGTCCTGAACACTATCTCTGGCTAGTAGCTGATCAACAAATATTATTAGTATGGGATTAGTTGGAAAGAGTCCAACAGATATATATCATCTTCTTGGATCACCTCAGTGGTTAAAGCTGCCTTTCTGTTCTGCAGCATTTAAAGGATTTTCACAGTCCACATCTTCTAAGCATGCCCAGTCCCTTTTCTTATCTTTATACAGCAGTGGTTATAAATTGTACAAGTCAGATCAATAGGAGGGGGTTTTGAAGAAGGGTGACTATAAATGTCATACTTCATAATTTCTTTCAAGGCACCGCTATCTTTATTATTGTCATGCCTACAGCTTGCTAAAAATAAGCACAGGTTAGAAGCCAGAGTCAAATTCATTTTAACAAATGTCCTTTTCAGGTGTTCCTGAAGAAATATTTGAGACTGATATTATGCACCGCCACTATGCCAAGTTACATACCTTCAGAAACTCAGAGAAGGAGAATCTTCTCCAGGCTTCCAGCCCAAAGGGTTCATGACATTGTCACTCACTGTGAAATCCTCTGTGAGCCTTTTGTGCACTCAAGCCCCCTCAGTGAAGGAAACAGTTGCCTGATCCTTAATTTGGGGGGTAAAATTGCTAGTATTCCCATTGGATTTCCATGTGTATAAATACCTGCTGGGGAGGAAGGGGGAGGGGGAGTAAGGAAGAGGGAACCAAACATTTCTCTGGAGTGCCCACTGACAGTGCAAAAGGCACGAATTAAAACACATGAAATTCCATCTGAAGACAAGAAAACACTTTTTTCTTGTGAGGGTGATTGCACACTGACCAGGTTGCCCAAAGAGGCTGTGGAGTCTCCATCAGTGGAGATACTCAAAACCTGACTGGAGGTGATCCTAGGCAACCTGCTCCGAAAAGGTGAAGTTGGACAAGATGGTCTCCAAAGGAGACCCAGTTGTGAGGGGCTGAGGACCCTTCCAACTTCCTCCATTTTGTGAATCTGCAGTTTCACTCTGGACTCCAGGAGCTGCATGTATCTTGCAGATGCCTCAACACATGGACAGGGATGGTGCATTTCAGCATCCCCAAAGCTATGTTGTCACTGTATCAGAAGGAAATTTCCCATCAGTCTGGGAGTCTCCTTTCACATGTCCATGGAAACTTTTTTCCTTTGGAGTATGCAGTCTATGGACTTTAACACTTGGCTGGGCTCATGTCTGAATGCACAAATATAAAAGCAGGGAGGGAAGGGGAAAATCTGGAAGCTTTATTGTGAGCTATAGTTTCCTGCAGTGATCAATGAAAGCAGAGGGAAGCCTCTTCCTGTTACGAATTACCAGGTCAAACCCTTCATCTGTGAAGACTAAAGCTGTTGAGAGAACCTGCAGAGGTTGTATTAGAGTTATGGATTGAAATCCCTTGTGTGACAGCTTGATACCTTTAGGTTTACAGTCAGCTAATTTCTTACATCAGGATTACATTCCTTTGAATGCTCTTTGTGATCCAACTGTTGAGACGTAGTGCAAATGCATACTTTAATGTCTCATATGAAAGGTCTCAGCTCATTTTAGTGCTCTCTTGGTAGTTGCTTTATCTTTTAGGGAACATAGGTTGCTGTATGTATGTGGAGACTTGTTTTCAAAGTGCCCTTGCTATACCTTTTTTTACAGGTTTTATTATGGTTTTACATGTGATGAGGTAAAGTAAAATTTAATCAGTCTGAAAGAAAAATGAAGGCTACAGAAACAGCACTTACTGGTGCCTCCTTTCTGGGTTCATGCCTGCAGCTCTGGTCTGGGGCACTGCTGTGTTCAGCAGTCTCAAGGGAATGTTCCCAGCCCAGATGCTGCTTGTACAACACTAGGGCTGTGGGGATGTGGAAAGCAGCCCCTGTGATGCCGAGGGTCATTTGGAGATGCTAAGGGAACTCTCCCTTCTTTAGCTTTAGCATTCATCTTTCTCTGCCCCAGCTAAGCCACTCTCTCTAGCACAGCTACTTTAGCCCTAGAAGTACTCCTCTCTGGAGTGCAGTGCAAGCAGCTATTCACACCTCCCTGTGGGGGCTGGGCCCATTATACTTTATTGCTGAGCTAGCAGTAGCACTAATCCCTTACACCCCATTGCAATAGTATTTTCTGCATTTTCACACATGCAGCCTTCACTTCAGGTCATCTGAACCTTGATACATATGACAGGCCTTCAAAACAAGCCTTCAAATAACATGAGACAACTTGCATGAATAATTTTTTTGAGAAAATGTGATGTATGAGGACTACTAATAAGAATAAACAAAGGCAGAGATAGAGAAGTGAGGGAGGCATCAGAGATAGAGAGACTGGGAGAGGAGCGTGACTCCAAAGTAAACCTATTCCACTCACGCTGCCAAATTGTTTTAAGGAGAGGCTGGAGTTTAGCAAGCAGGAAAGTGCAATACTCCTATCTACCTCAATAAAGAACACTGTTGTCACAAGCAGACAAAGTTGGAGTGAATTCAGCATGCAGCAAGCCCACAAAATTGTCTGAAAATTAAACCTGGGTGGAAGAGCCAAGAAGGCTGGAATCAATCAGAGCAGACTCAGCTTAAATAAGAGTGTCTGATCAGAGTTGTGATGGCTACAGGTACAAAACAGGAAACCGTAAAGAGGTCAGGGATGGAGTATCACCGTTAATGAGTGAGGACAGAACAAGGAATAATGGGCTCAGTGTGTGGCTGGACTCAAAAGGTGACTATGAAAATGCCACTGCATCCAGGAGGTCTCTTTTTTGTTTGTGATGTTCAAATGACTTTCACAGGCAAAGCACTGCAGCACAGGCTTTAACAGTGAGTTCGTGTGGTCCCACTTTCTTGTCTGCAAGACAAGTCTGCAAGACTTGTATTTGCAGCCTAGACTACCTTTGCTGGAGAACCTCTCTGCTTTTGCTGGTAGACCAGAGCTGCAAGAAGACCTGGTGTAGCGAGGGAGCATGCACCTGAGATGCCTGAGGGGAGAGGGGGTGCCCTGTCCCCGAAATCAGCACATCACAGGGGTGTTGACAGATGAAAACTGCAAAGGCTGTGGGAAGAAAAAGAGCAAGGGAAAGGGGCAGGGATATCAGAGGGCAGAAGGAGAGGAGGTACTAGTTAGGAACGGCGACCATGGGAGGTGAATGGAGGGAGCTGGACAAAGTCCAGTCTGCAGCAGCCCAGGAATGGGATGATTCCTGTTTGTGTGTGCTCATTGCAGTGGTCTGGGGGCTGAACTTGCTATATTGAGCAAGTGAAAATGCCGGGGCTGCTGGTGCTTATGGTATAGCTGGGCATGGGTGGGCAGCACTGGATACCACCTGTAATGCCACTGTTTCCTGACTCCCCAGTGTCCCGTGCTCCAAAGGAGGGACTTGGAGAGTTCAGAGAGTGATGGTCAGAGTGTTCCTTGGAAGGCAGGCAAGCAGCATTTCTCCTCTCAAAAATTTTAGAAATTTGGGCTTTCTGAAAGCTTGTTAGCAACTTCAGTAACACTGAGTTTGGTTTCCTCCTATAGCAGCCAATCATGTTTCATTATTAAATACATTGATTTCTTTAAATGGAGATGGATACATCTTAGCTCCACTACCCCATCTCCAGGGCTGGTAATAATTTACTTTTGTGTCACCCTTAGACTATGAAATACTTTTCTTCTGTTTGTCTTGTTCTGTGATGTATTTAGAAGTGCAGTCATATTACTTCTCAGCCTATGGTTATCAAAACAAGCCATCCTTTTTTACTCTGTGACAAGTTGTAGTCTCCTGCTCATCCTAGTTAACCTCCCTCTAAAACTGCTTTTAACCCCTCTCTCATGTGCAGTAGGCAGAACAAAACACATAGTTGCAGATTAAGTCTAATTTTCTATTAATACAGCATCCTCATCCTTGCTGGAAATGTCTGATGGCTTGCTAAGTGTCCATTGGACAATTTGTTGAGTTTGACGAGTGCAAGTGGAAAAGATCTCGTTAGTCTGACTTCAACATAGAAGACTTGAAGACAAGTTTTGAAGAAAAGAAGAATTAATTGTATATGATAAAGGTGGATCATGCTAGATTAATCCAACCTGTCCTTGGTAAATGAGGCAAAATACCACTGCATTCTCAGGAGTGCAGGATCAATCAAACTACCTTCTGCAAATTATGACTAAGCTATGTAGCTTGATGAAATTTGATTTACACTCTAAAGTCATCCTGAGCAAACCTGGACCTTCAATAAAGGACAGGAGAGCTTGAAAAAGAGGGTATAAGAAAAGATATTCTCATTTTGACCTTACCTAGGATTGTCCTGCACTGCATAACCACAAAAAATTCAGTATATGGTTTCAGGTGGGAAACCTGATGGGGGGCAGAACTCTTTTCTGGCACATGCATGTGATTTGCTTACCTGGATTAGACGGAAGGACACTACTAAAGAGGTCCGCTAATGGCTGTGCAAACAGTAAAGACTTGCTACCAGTAGTTGCTTGTGTTTTCATTGCAAAGATTTAGTGGGTGCTCTGTGTTGGACAGGACGTTGAGTAATGGTAGGCAGCCAGGACCTCCTGGCAGGGCCGGGCTTTTTGGCAAAGGCATTAATGCAGCTGCATAAATTTTCATCCCAGCTGAGCATCCCATGGACACAGAGGTGGCTGAGCCACCAGTGCCTCCATCGCAGCCAAGGGGATGGCAGCAGGATAGTGACACAACCGTGAGATGGAGTTCCCTATGAGCCAGAGGTGAGTTGAAGGGAAATGAAAGTCTCACACATTTAATGAAAACCAAGACACACTAGGGAAGAGATTCTGGCAAAGCTCCACCAAGGCTGCTGCTAGAAGGATGAGGAATGTGATCAGACTCAGGTAAAGATCAGGGAATGAGTGATATGCCCCTGGGAGAGGAAATACTTCTGAATGACTCAGTCTGTAATATTGTTGCCCATGGCTGCTTCGTTTCCTCAAACAACAGTTTGCATTTATGCGGTGCATATAAAGTCAGCTTTATGCAGAAATTATTATAAGAGCCACCAAAAAGCAAAAAGATACACCTAAAATGTTTTTACACAGTGAGACATCTGCCTGTAAGGCTATAGCAGGATGACCATGTCAACATGAGCATTTGATATCTGAAGGTGTTATTGATTCATAACCTTGTATCATATCCTAGATATCGGCTGTTCAGGGGACAGTCTCCAGGATCTCCTGGCCTGCAATGAAGAAGATGCAGAACAGAGAGAGCAATCATGATCTAGCCTTGAATCTCAGTGTTATTTATATGCTCCTAGACATGGAAATTACAGCTCCACTTAAATGATGACCATGGCACTGGCAGTTGTCTCAGTATTTGAAGATACACCTCCTGAAAGGAGAGGAGATTTACAGTTTTCAGTGAATTGAGAAATCTTGTACAGACCTGTAAAAACAGGAATAATATATTTTATGCAAATTTTGCATACTAATTTGCTAATTACAGACTGTCAGCTGTAAGAGTATGCAAAAGGGACAGATGATAATTCTGTTATCATCTAAGAACTAAACTCTTAAATCTTTTTGAACAAGAAACGTGAATGTACAAAAACTATTAACTTGCAGAAACAGTGAAAGGATGCCACATATATTTTTCCACTGTTTTTTTATATAGATCACTTGCTTGTGATAATAAATTTAAAATTGGTCTTCCTATTTTCACCACAGCTCAAGTCACACATCTCAGCAGGGCAAAAGCTTCAGAATTACAGAAGGGAATTAATTTTGTCAGTACTTGAACATGTGGATATGTTAAGGCATGTCCAGCTGAAAGGCTGTTAAATGTTTTCTATCAGACATGGTTTTAGGCGAAGCTTACTCACTGCAATATTAGTTCTTCAGAGATTTTATTCCTTCTCTAAGCATGTACAAAACAATAGGGATGATGGACAGATATTTTATTACTGAGTACTATTCGCTTTTTCACAATATTCTGAGCGCATTTCTTTTATCGTGTTAATTTAGAAAAAAAACCCTGATCATATGTGCTGGAATTTGACATGAAAATCAAGTTGAATCAAAAAAATTGGAAAAATATTCATTTAATGAGTCATATATTAGATCTCAAATACTGACTTCACATTTTCTTTTCAACAGTGTTCATATGTTTCAGGAATCTTTGGCTTAGAAATGGTTTGGTATTTTTATCTTCAGCTCCTGGCTGTCTCTATGTCTTAGAACTAATGGAAGTTGCTGATTTCATTTCTGCTTGAAATTCAACAATGGAGAGACCTTTTTGTGTGTGTGTGTGTTAACAGAGTTGGACAGATTATATAAACCTTCTAAATATTGATTCTGCAAATGCTGAGTGTCAAATTAATTTGAATTATCCCTTTAAAGAGCTTAGACACTGATTAAATATACTAAATTCCATTTTAAATAATAAATTAATGCTTTGGATAATTGTATATATTAATACAACCACATATTTTATGATGGTAGAAAAGCATGCATGGCAGTAAAAATGCACAGTCTGTTAGGGGCAATGGTTCAGCTTTTAAAGAGGTGTTCCTCATTTCCACCCTGGAGATGTAAAGTCGCTACTAGTGAATGATCCATTTAACATTTTGGGCAGGAGAGGGTAAGGAAATCCAAGCTCTCTCTCAGCTGCAGGGGTGTAGCTCTCCCTGCCTCTGCCCTGGCCCCTTTTCATGAAGGTCCCCACTGCTGCAGAGGGTTGCCCAGCTGGACACCTTTGAAGGACAGGGTCCTTTCTATAAAACAGTAAGAAACACTTCCATATCTGCCACAGTTACATTTTACTGATGCAAAAAATGTACATTTTACTGAACAGCTGCATAAAGATGCCTTGAGTAGCTGGGCTGGGGTATATCCAGTCGCCCCTGGATGTGAGCCGCTGGGGTGCACCTTACAGCAGAGCTGAGCTGGACACCATAGCTGGCACCTTTGGGGATGGGGTCAAGCTTTGCTTCCCAGTGTGAGGGCATGTGTGCTACACTTTAAAGTGCTCTGTTTGCATGTGTTGGCACTCACCTGCATTAGCAGGCAAAATTGACTAGAACTGCCCAGGGTCAACGCTTCCCAGGTTGGCACAGATAGCGTCATGCTGGTGTGATGGGAACTGCATCAGCTCACAGGTCTCAGTGGGTCCTGCCTCTGGCTGGCCCTACACTAGCTGTGCATGACAGGGATCTCCAACAGACCCTAAAATCCCTCTTGTGCTCTGTGCTCTGTGCAAGAGACACGATGGTTCTTAGTGAGTGATCTTGCAGGAGGAAAACCTAGGAGTAGCCAAGGACAGGAGGAGTCTGAATTATCTTCTTGGTAGCTCTGTAATAAAGCACAGGGCAAGGGGTAAGCATGAATGTTCTGTGATGGATGTTTATTCAAGCCAGTGGAGCTATGTCCTCTTACTGGTATCATCCCTCTGAAGAGCTGTTCCTCTTTTATGATCACAACATGCACTTGTATGACAGTTCCTGTTTGATGCTGAGGTCTTTGTGCTCTTTAAAGTTCTTATATAAGTGGGAACAAATGTTAAACGTTCCCCTGACTTGGCTTGTCAGCTGTGCTGGTGAGTCAGGAGAAGAAAGGCTGTGATATGTTTCTGCTGATGGAGTTTAGCCACTGCCTTCTCTGTCTCGTGCAGAGCTGCTGGTACGTTAGCACACTGGCTGGTCTGGCAATCAGCAGTGATGCTCTGGTCTGAGCCAATGTGCTGGTACAGAATGCCCCGTCAACATGGAGTGGAGGGGATGGCTTTAGATTATATGGAAATCTTTGCCAAAATACACCTTTTTGTGTTCAACATTTTCTGACTTTCACTTCTTTTTTATTAAAATAGATTCTCCCATTTCTAGCCCTCATCTCCACCCAACGCCTGTTTTTCTATCTATCTTCTATAACATTGTTCCTTAAGTAAATACAAAGATTTAATGAAGTGATATCTCAGAGTATTTTCTTTCCCTTTGAAGCCCCACTGGAATTTTCTTATGCAAACTATATTATCAGGAAAATAATATTCTTCTGACTCCTTCACATATGATACGTTGAAACAATACCAAGTTAATGGCATGTAAAAGATGCACCTTTGAGTCAGTACTGGAGTCAAGTGAAGGAGATGATAAATTAAATTATTCAGTGCAGTTCAGATTTGCTCATGCAAGTGAGTAAGCTCAGAGTTCTTGATCCAAGGCTCTGAAGTGTAGTAGCAGTCAGAAGTTCTGCTGCGAGCCTTTCTCTCATAAAATCACCTTGTTGTTCCTCCCTGTATTCAATGTTGCATATAATGTGCACTGGCTGGCAATAAAATACTGCATGCAAGGCTGGAAGTAGAGCATCGGGTGCACTAAAGTGCTTACGGAGCACTTTAAGAAGCATTTAGGTTCCTGCCTCTTGGAGATGGTCTGTAGGAACTGCATGTTCAATTCCCATGTGTCCTCTCCAGAGAGGGGGAAGGACTCTTGAAAAGATATGCTCATTTTTGCTAAAGCTGTCTTAGCTTCTTTTCCAAGCAATAGACTTTGGGAGCAGAAAAAATCAGGTCTGCTGCTGTCAATAGAGATGGGGACACCTGCGGTGAGTGGACATAACCTTCCTGGCACCCAGGCTTGAAGGAAATGCAAGAGAGTGAGATGAGACTCCTATAGTATAGCCAGGTGTCTAGGGGAGACAAGGTCAGGAATGGTGCACAGGTGGTTGGCAAGGAATGAGCAGTTTACCAGTCCCTAATTAGAGCTTGGGGTAGGGGAAGAACTAAGGTTCCCCCACATGGATTCCAAGTAAGCTGGTTTAGAAATCCTGCAGGGTGTGATGTATGGAGTAGGATTTCAACATCAAAACACAGATTCAGTAGAAAGTTGCTCCATTTTTACTGTATTATATTTACTTATCTTTGCTTACTCTTGCTAAAGAGTGAAGAGACAACCTCTGATTTGATCAGAAGAGTCAGCCATTTTCAGGAGCACTGTGATGAAGCCCTCTGAGATCAGGGGCCTGAAGTGTCTGGAGCTCGATGACTGGTGAGGGAGACAGTAGCTCAGATGAGGAGGAAAATGACATATGGCGCAATGGACTCAAACACAGTAAAGCAATCATGCCATCATGAATTCCCAAATCTCAGACTTACAACCTTTACAGTGGACTCTAACTACTGCTAAATGGTTGTTGAGCAGCTACATCTCTTCTGAAGATGAGGGCCAAAGTTTTTATTACCTTTCTACTGTCTCTTGAGGATGACACTCTGGTTTAATTCCAGTCTTATTCCAATTTACGAGGCAGAGAACCACAGCTGTAATTGCTAACATTTACTCTTCTACACAGAGAAGCCAAGTATAAGGATCTAATTCAGCATAGCAGTTAAGTCCAAAGTTTGTCTTCTACTGAAAGTTGACAAGCCTCGAGACAAGTATGTGTGTATGAGAAAGGGTGCGTTTCAGTGTGCATTTAATCATGAACCAGTGTAGGATGAACACCTGACTTCCCAACCCAGGTTAGCTGGTCTGACGCATGCTGGTTTAGTGAAGCTGAGAAACATGTCATCTTGACCTTCTCTGTAGAAAAAAAGGCATCTTCAGGCTCCAGGGGTGGTGCCTCAGTACTTTTTGCAATGGTTAAATCATTTTAAAAGGTCTTTAAGAATTTACAGTAAGCCCTTGAGTTCTTCCACAGGCCATAAATTAATTAGCTTGCTCCTTAAATTCCAGCAAGCTAAGTGGAAATGCTTCAGAATTTCCTCTTCTGGAGCATGTAAAACATTCTTTGATTAACTCCCCACTTCATGATAATGAAGGCCTGAATTTTTTTTAAAGAGCTTGATGAGATTTTTAAATTTGTTTAAGTGTCAGAGTAGGTTTCCAGTCAGAGTGTTAGAGATTAAACCGGTACTTTACTCAAACTTAGAGGGAAAGGATTTAGTTGGCCACCAACAAGGAGAGACCCTTCTGCCATGAGATAAGGAGTGGCCAGCTCTGCCTGCTGGCTGAGACAGTCTGAAAAAAACCCAAAACAAACAAAGCAATGTACTACTTCAAGTTGCAGATAGAGATGAACCAAAGGCTGGGGCTGCAGGCCCTGTGGGTGCCCAGTGTCAACTCCATGTATTAGCTGTCACTTCTCATGCCTGCCTATGTTTGTCATGAGTCTGGAGAATGAACCATAACTCATCGGAGCTGTAATGGTGTTTGAGAGAGACTTGTGAACTCTCCCCCTGGGCCAGGCTATATGGATGGCCTACCAAAGCATGCCTTCCATTGCCCTGCTGACCAGTCAGCCTTCTTTCTTGCAGTAATCTCTGGAGATTTTGGATCCTGCTGCCTCCTCCTTGGGTTGCCTTTCCCTTAGTGCATGAACACTTGTCCATCCTTTTCAACTGCTCTCAAAGATAGCACTGGTTTTCCTCTCTTTGGTGCTTGTTTCTAAAGCGTGTCCTGCTTCCTGGATCCTCTGATTGGCAGGTTTGAAGTGAGATCTCCTTACATATGGCAGTAAAGGAAAAATAAGCCTATTGCTTAGTTAGCTGCTAAATGCAAAGGTCATACAAAATCTCAAGGGATTTGAGAGGCTACAGTGAGAGAACGGGCTCTTTGGAGACGCTGAAAACCATGAGGTGTCCAGTCCCAGAGCAAAAAAGTCATACTGTCATTTACCTGGAGATAAAATACTCAGAGGGGAGGTGGGATTTCTTGCAGAGGGTCTCGTTCCAGCCAACCAGCCAGGCTGGTTATTGCCAGCTCCTGGGAGTAAGTCCTGTGGAGTTTGGACCACAGAGCCACAGAAATGAAGGTTGAGTATTACCCCAGTCCTGATGCTGAAGCTTCCTCAGACAAGGACTTGGAAGAGCTCTGTGAGGGTGCATTGCAGTAAGGAATTGTCAACAGGTGCAGGTATGGCCTAGCTATGCCAAAATACACAGCTTCACTGTAAATCAGGCAGCTGAGAGCCATACCAGATCCTTGAGCCAGTGAGTGGCTTATTGAAAGATCTGGGGGAGCTGGCACAGTTTAAAAATCAACTTTTCCCCATTACAGCCCTGTTCACAAATCCTCTCTGCAGTGAGTGTCAGAACTAGTGAGACATCTCCATGGCCACCTGTGTCTGTGATCACTTAAAAACTGATATCCCTAGTCCTGGGGTTCCTGGTTCACTTTCAGTAAATTCCAGACAAGAAAACACTCTCACTGAGTTAACTGACATTTTTGCTTTGTAAATCCTGAAATCCTTCATGACCGAGAATTACTACACCTCCAAACTGGTGGTATTTATTTTGTGCCAGTGCTGGTAAGCCCTGACTGTAGGAGATGATGCCGCAGAGCTAGGTGCTGTAACATTATGACCAGCTTGTTGAACTTGTGAAATAACAGACTACCCTACAGTTCCTGAAATGCTTAACATTTCTTCTGCTCCACAGAATCCAAATACACAAGCGTCCCTATGACATTAGAGGGCTAGTGCTTGCTGCCTGAGTGGTAATTGCCTCCCAGCCCATCACACTCTTCACCTCTCACTAGAGTCCTGGGTGAGATGTCCCCTCTCTCCTCCTTGCCCTTTTCTGCTTGATCCTCACCCCAGATTTTATTTTTTTCTCTGCCTGCAGCTGCAGGGATGGCTCAGACCCAGATTTGTGCCAGCTAGCTGAGATGCTGTATTTGGCTGATGTTCCCGGTCTTGGCAAACCCTTTCAAACAATGGGTAGACTCTCAACAGCAAATTTTAGCTGCCTGTCAATAACTTTGTTTTAGTTACCTAGTTTAATTTGGGCAAGGCAAATTTTGGCCTTGGTTTGTTAACTGTTTATGAATGTTTGCACTCTGTGTAGAGTGCAAAAACCTCTACAAGCTCTACTGCTGGTTGTATCCTTAATGTAAAAGTTGCTAAAACATGGTTGCTAAAAAGGCTATGTTGTTTTGCACATCGTTGGCTACTCAACACTAAGTCTCATTCCTGTAGTGGGGTGACTTGGTTGAGTAAAGCAGCTAACAACTAAACTTCAACTAAAGAGGCTTTCTATTTACTTCATATACCACAGAATTAACAATTTGCAGATAATCTGGCTCATAAGGGATGAGACTTGAAGGAGGAGAAACTTTTTCTACCTGATCCTTGTTAATAGCTACGTAACGCTTGATTTTGTTTTCCAGAGGAAGCAAAGTACACAGCTGCCAAGGGTGAAAGATCTGGGCAAAAGACAGTTGAGGGGAAAGATGAGAGTGTAATAAACTGATGCCTAATGAAAAGGCATTCTGAGAGGGTAGACAGAACAAGTACTTGGACAGTAGGTCATGAAAGTCTGAGGAAGATGACCAGCCCAGCAAAACACTTTATTGCTACAGGATGGTTGTTTCTGTATTACAGCTATTTAAATGCTTTCATCCATCTTCCAAGTAAGAATAATGTAAAAAAACTCTTTCATACTTTCAGGTCAAAATGCACTGCTTTATTTTTCCTTCAATAGAGACATTGTGGAAGGTTATGAAGTAGAAAACATTGCTATGTTGCTGCAGGAGAACTGAGTTCCTCTCCCTCTAATGACAGTTTTGCACTCTAATATGCCTGTGTTTCTGTATCAGCCTACTGCTCCTCTTACTTAGGTTGTAACATAAGGCAGGATACATATTGTGTATTTCAATGAGTGTAGTAGTATTTAAGGAGGTAACAAAAGCCAAAATAGCTGAAAGCAAACCACTCAACCTTATTATAAAGGGAAAACTTGCAAAGCAAGCGTGCTACAAGGAAAGGCAGTTGTATAGTCTCAGAAAGTAGGTTAGGGTACCCAAGAGACAATTTAAATGGGCTAGTAAGGAAAAACAGATCTGGGACTATTGTGAGACATTCTTCTCAGTTAATATTCTAATGTGAGTAAATCCAAGTGAAAAAAAAATCACATTTCATATATACTGTTTCATGTTGTGCTGATTTCTTAAGACCTCAGTGAATCATGTATATCTAAACTCTGCAGGAAGACCAGATGCCAGGAGGAGACCAACATTTGTGATCCAGTATAATAATATTATGGCAAGATTTATGAGGGAAAGCTGAGCTTTGTTTTCCATGATTAAATGTAAGGGAACATTTGGGGGTCTTTGCTTTTGTTGTACACAGTGTGTATCCCTGCTACATTGTTATTATTGCTATCAACAAGTAAGAATAAAAGCCTGCCCTGACTGGGGTGCCACAATTTAGCAAGATACACAAGAGGAGTTAACACAATTTCTTAGGAGCATGAAGGACAGGAGTGAATCAGGGCACAAGAGAGACAAGGAACTTGAATGGTGGTACATGGGCTGGGGAAGGCTCTTGCTAAGGATGCTCTGGGCACCATACCTGTGGCTTCGGCAGTGTCTTGATATAGGAACTCACACAGTGTGAAGAGCAGTCAAAAATCAGAAAGGGAACCACTGCAAAATGTAAGCCTCTTGCTAGCCAAAGGCAAATCTGTGCCTAATGGAGGGGGCTGCAGCCAGCCCTTGCTGCAGTTTCCATGGCCCTTAGCACCTCTGGGGGTCTGGTGCTCTGGATGCTCTCATTCGGCCATCCCAAGAGGAGTCCACAATAAAGTCAAGCCTTAAATCTTTTTGCTTGGCAAGCTGGTAACCTTCTTTCCTAATGTAGAAAGGATCCTCAAATTACTGACAGGCAGAATATCCAGTGGTCCTAGAGCAGCTTTTATGTCTTTGTTCAGTTACGCTCCAGTTGTTCCTTCAGCTAAGAACTTGCCATAGGGGAAAACACCACTTATGCCCTGTCCTTACGCCTTCACAGCATCCCCAGGTGAACAACGCAGTTTAAAAAAACCCTCAGTATTACCTTCCATATTCTTTATGATATGGGTCACTCACCTGAAAATAAGATCTTATCTGCTGGTAAAATTAGAAACCTTTGTGTGAAGTCAAACTTATTCCTATAGCAGTTTGTAACTACACTTATTTCATTTGGGATTAAATTCTGCCATTTCCAAAGCAGTAACTGTGAATGCTGGTGAACCTTATGCAGCAGAACTGCAATTCTGACCCCATTACAATCTATGGTAAAACTCTCAATGCAGCTGGAGCCAGGATTACAACACGGGAACAGGAACAACATACAGATTTTCATCCAGATGTTCCCAGTTTTAACTATCTGGTAATATCACTAGAGCAAAAGAAAGGGTGTGTCTATGCAAGTTTGCTTGTAAATATTTATATTGACATAGAAAATAGAATTCCAAAATTCAGATAAAAATCTTGATGAAAAGAAGAGGTTAAAAACAGAGGAAAAACTCTGTCCAGCAGCAGCAAATGAAGACAATCAGCCTGATCTTTCATCCCTCAGGATTTCCAGAATCAAGTGCTATTTATATTTCTACCTATTGGAAGAGAAGAAAGAATAAGCAATTTTGTGTGCATAGGAATGGATGAAGCCTGGTTTCCAGTGGATTTGTCTGCCAGTTGACCACTAGCCTGGTGGATGTCTTCTTCCTAGGGAACAGAGGGACCTCATAAAATGTCTCGCATAGCTGGTGCTAATGTGTGAGCTTCGGCTACAGCTTTTCCATTTGTCAAGGTGCTTACAGTATGCTTTCTCTCCCCACTACTCGCTCAACTCCTGTGCTCATGAAGCTTGAGGAACTAGATTATCTCTGAGTTTTGCTCTTCTGTCAGTTGCTGGCTGGGATGAGCCAAAGAGTTCAGAAGTTATTAGGAGGAGATGAGAAGACAGTGTGGCTGCGTTAAGCCTTGTTCCCATAGAAACACATCTAAAAAGTGTATTCATCATCAAATGGCAGGAAGAGAGAGCTGCAGGGGATGGCTCGCTGTTCCCAAGAGCTTGGCCGCGGGCTGGGGGACATGCGGTAACTGTCTGGTTTGCACCTTCGAGTGCTCGATCCTGTGCACTGTCAGCAGGACATAGCCAGGCACCAGGGACGAAGACTCCCCAGCCTGATTGCCTTGTTCTGGCCACTGATCCTGAGTGAGGTGGGTGCCCTAATTTGGAAAAGGGACTGCATCCCTGCACCCAGGGAAGGCGTGTTTTCAACACAGCCTCCCAGAGACCCAGGCAGCAGGTAAAGAGGCCAGGAAGCTCCTGAGAAAAGTGTGCTCCCAGCTGGATTCAGAGAAGAAGGGAAGACAGACTTTTCCTTAGGGCTCAGAGGCATTGCACAGGGCTTGCTGCAAACTGGGAGCCTCACTGAGCTGACCAAAGGTTAGCCCAGAGGCTGGGATCTGCCCTGCAAGACCAAGGATGGTAAAGAAGACACCTGCTTATATCTTATCTGGCATAGTCAAGTTGGTCTACATAAAAAGCTTATTTTGCAAGTAAAACATAGCCTTAGAGAGTTGAGACTCTCTTGGTGGTTTTGAGTGTTCATGTTAGATCCACCTCTTAGTTTGCTCTGCCTTGTGGTGAACCAGCTGCCACAGGCGCAGTGGTTTGCCATTGTGGGGTTTCACTGCAGCATGCAGTTTTGTTATAGCAAAAAGATGGATAGGAACAGAGCACGGCTGCTTTGAGCTGAGAGAGGGAATGATTTCACTGTGCCACAGTGACAAGGACTCTCTCTCTATTCCTAGTACACACATTCTGTATGGGTGTCCTGTGGTCCTTATGTCCTGTCACTGGTAATCTGAGGTCTTTACTCACAGTTTACTGAGGGACACCAGGTAGAAGTTGGCCAGAATGAACAGGGTTTCTGGAAATTTGGGCTGAACTTGCATATTTCTTTAATGCATCTTTGTAGAAAATGATATTCCAGTGTCCAAGTTACCATGTTGTACCAGACAGTATGCTGGAGCATTATGGAGCAACTTTTGCACCCAAGGTCCTCCCACTTTTTTTCTTCATGCCAAGCACAATGCATCCTAAAGCATCTTGACTTGTTCTGCACACTAAGGTTATCCTTTGAACTCCTGACCAGCTGCATGTGCTGGGTCACTGAGCAGACCAACATGATGATGAGCTGTTGAAGATGCAGGTTCAGTAGACAAGACTCTACTGCGTTCACATTAAAGGTATTTCCTGAAAAACCTGTGCAGGGTCTTCCCTGAGCCATTTAATAATAAGCATGGGTCATGGGGGTGGGGAAGAAAGGGAAACAAAACCCAGACAAAATCCCCATAAGGAACATCACATTTTGGGCTTACTCCATTGCTTTTGCTGAGTATCTCTTTCCAAGTAGTGACTAAAACCTTCTGAGACCACATCCTACTCAGTAGAGCTCCTCTTTTTGACATCTTCAGCAGGATTTCAGCCCTTGAATGGACTGCACTTAATATAAGTTGGCATTCCTGTATAAATCTAAGCTGACATTCCTGTATATGAGTGCTTACTGTGGTCATCTGGGCTCCTTTTGAAATCAATCATTGTTCTTAAAGAACCGAGCAACTAAAGCCTTGGAATATGGAAAAGAGATGTAGATGAATTTAAATGATAATAGGAAATCATACTAACCCAGTTCATGGCTTGAGGTGACTCCTGTTCCAATTTTGACAGGACAATTCTGTTAGAAATGTTCCTTTTTTGCCCACTGAGACAATGTTGATGATCCAAGCTGGCAGGGTTGAAATGCCAGCCGTTTCTACCATCCTAATTACAATATTGCATCAAAGAAGATGAAAAGTCTTCTGTATATGTATGGAGATGTGGCTGAGGGGTGAACAGTTAGCATTCTGGTAAAGGCCTGATAATGCTGAGCCAATTAAAGATAATTCAGGATATTTAGTTTCTGATTCAGTAACTGAAGGCTGAAAACAGTTTTTGCAGAAAATTAATACAGTTTTCTTCCTCAACCGTTTGGAGTTGTTGGAGAATTTTGTTTTATTTTTAAAGCAACTTTTTTAAGCATTGATCTTTTTTCCCCTCCATGTCACTTGGGTCTGATAACTGCATATTTATTGGGGTACGACAAGCCCTTTCTTCTTTACACTGAAGTTCTTGTAACTTATTTTCTGTTGGTCTCTTGAAATCCTGAGGTTTTTTGTAACCAGCCTAAACTTGAGGAACTGATGAAGACAACCAATTTAAATGTGCTTAGAGAAGAACTGGGTCAAAAGTTTTGGCCTAAAATGTGCTGCTGCTTTTTTAAACTCATTTTCCCTTTGTTAGATGCTCTAAAACACTGGAATGGAAATCTCCAGGCTTTCAGAGTGGCATTTTATGTGCACACTTTTTTTAACATCAACAGTTGTTTGTGGGTGTAGCTCACAGTTTTTGGAAAACTAACTCACTCTTTTCCATCAGAAAACATCTTTAGTATTACATATGTTGAATTCAGCAAATTGCACCTTCTGTGATAATGTAGGCTGATGTGAGATCTTTCCCAGACTATACCCAACTACCTTTCTGCACAAGGTTTGTTTGTTTCTCATTTGTCAAATGTACGTTCTCTCCCATGTTTCTGAAATTACATATATAGACATGCAGCCATTTTACAGAGTTCAGGCTTCCCTTTTGTTTGTCTCTTTTTTCTTCATATCGGTATTCTGGGTTCACCATAGAGCTCTTCACCCAATGCGTCCTCTTAGTTATCTGAACAAGTTGCTTTGCAACTGAACATCCCTTCTAAAGGTGTGTTTGGGTATTTTAACCTGTATAGGAAAGGAGTAAGGGCATTGCTGCTGGCCACACTCCAGAAGCAAGTCCAAAGACAACTGCTGAAGGGGAAGGGCTTGAAGGCAAAACCAGGCACAAGGTGACCTTTGATGCAGAAACCCAAAAGCTGCTGCTGTTGGTCTGCATTTCTCTTAGAGGCTGAATTTTACACTGCAGAGAATTTGGACCTCAAGTTTCCCCTGATTGTATCAGCACAGCTGTAGCTTTAACAGCAAATCCCCTCACGTAACCCTCTTCTGTTTTGGACTCCTACACAATTTAGTAACATTCAATAGCAAGAAATTAAGTACTTGGACTGTGTAAGACCCCCTTGCACTTCATTTACATCTGCCCATTGGAATTGCCTCTGAACGATAATTTAATAAAGTGCAAACCTGGATGAACAACTATTCCCACATTTACAAATGCCACGTTATGCTGGCAGACTGTCATCCACACTAAACCAGGACAGGAACAAAGTGTTCTCGGCTCCACAATACAAACTTTTTTGAGAAACCACAGGGCTTCCACAGTATACTCTTTGGAGAACAAGGCCAAAGGTCAGCAAGTGAAATTTTGGCCTATAAGACACCATCACTGGAAACTTGAAAATGCTGCTGATACAAATTCTATAGAAAAACCCCAAATACTTAAAATACTGACTTTGAAAGCAAGGTCATTGGAGAGAATCTTTGAATCCTTTTATATCTTTAAAGAACTCAGGAGGAGTAAATCCCCACTCTTCACAAACTGCTGCTTCAGTTTTAAAGGAAAATCACCATTCTCTAACATTTTTACCACTGGACAACTTTGAGGTACCATTGCAGATGCTTTAAACTCTCTTAACACCAAAATTTTGCTTCTGAGGAAATGAGAACAGGATGTAAAAGCTGTAAGTATTATTTTTTTGTTAGAAGGAATTTTAGCTTGGTGTACCTATTCTTTTCCATTTCCATTTTCTTTTCTCCCTTCATAATAAATGAAGCATTTCTAGAGGCACAGAATAGGCTTAGAAAACCAAGGCTGATTTAATTAGTCCCTGTATTTGTTAGCTTGTAGGTGCTTGACCAGTGTACCTCAGGGCCTACTTACCCACTGTAATTGTTCAGTTTCTCACTTTCTTATATGAAGTGGAATAAGAAGGAAAGCATTTTCTTCCATTGCAGCCACAGTGAATAAACACTGAGGGAAAGTGCAATGAAAGCTTCAAAGAAATAGATGGCAGAAATATCTTAGTTCTGCAAATACATACAACATTGTGCTACTATTATTACTGAAACAAATTCAGGCACTAAATTTGTAAGGTCCAGGGATGGTGTTCCCTGACTTCTAGCAGTAAAAATTTGAAAGCATCATAAATTATCTGATGGGAATGAGGGAAGAAAAGCATCTTAGAGGTGGGTTAGTAAGGAAATAGCAGAAAGCTATAGAAAGCAGGGGCCTGAGGGGGGAAGATAGGCCTGCAATTAGGCAGCATGTTGAGACTCCAATTTCAAATCAGTTCTTGGCTCTGTCAGAGGCTTTTTTTAAGCTTGGGCAAATTAATTGGTTTCTGTCCCTCAATTTCCAATCCATAAAATGTCCCCAGAATGTCTGGCAGAAATTCAAGTGCTATTGTTACAGGCTCTCTAAAAACTGAGATATTTGGGGTTTAGACTGAGTTTTTGACAATGTGGAAATCTTACCCAATCAGTAGTTCTTGCATTACTGTTACTTCAAATGGTGCCAGAAAACAGCCTCATCTTTTCCTGTATATTTCAGGAATTTAATTTGGATGCCTCCTCACTAGCGAGAACTAGCAGAGCTTGAATGTAAAGTTCTAATTTTAGTTCATCTCTATTAAAAAGTCAAGGGTTTCTGGGTTTTTTTCTCTGTTTTGTTTTTAATGGAAGTTCTTCCCAAAATATGTCAGTGATGAAGAGAGTCAGATGCAATACACAGCATGAAGGATGTGATAGCAGCAGCTCTCAACACAGGCAGAAACGCTCAGCTCCCCAGTAGCTGGTTACTGCAGAGTGATTAATAAAGCACTGATAGCAACTGACTGGGACGCTCGAGAGCACGGAGACATGGTGGTAACGTAGCTAAGTCAAATTAAAAAAAACAAAAACCAAAACAACAAAACCAGCAGCTTGCTTGTTTTCCTTCAGGCACAGTCCCACCAGACTTTGTACTCCAGGTCTATTTTTCTTCTGTAAGTAACTTGGACTTAAAGAGACTGCAAAACTTACAATTTTTACAGTCTGCAAAGAGTTAGGGTGCAAAGAGGGGAGGAAAAAGAGAGGGCAAAGATTGAATTACTGTCTTCTGAACTGGCATGTGTTGGGTTAGGTCTGTCCATGGGGTGGGAGATTACTGTGTTAAGAATTTCATTTCGTATATGCATGGTAAAAATTTATCACCAAGCATTCTCTAAGCAATAAATCTCCCAGCATCCCAGATCACCAAGGACTTGAGCTTTTCCATCCTTTCTCTGGCGCTCTTAGCATGAGTCATCTGTTAGGAACAGGTATCTGAATCCCAGATAATTAATCTCTTGTGATTACAGTGGTATCATTGCATCTTCATCTGTCTTCTGTTTCTCATGTGAAACAGACCTTTGGTTATTAAAGTAGCCAACAGAAGGGAATGAGGTTGGGGGAAATGGTAACAAGAAGCAGAGGAGTGAATTAAAGTTATATTTATATATATGTATATACATTGTTATTTATCAAGCAAATGTTGTGCCTTCGAGTACAGAAAAGGCCTGGATTAGACTTTGGCATGATGGTAATGATCAGCCATCAGTGATGTTAAGATGGGTGCAAGAGAGGAAAGAGGACAGAAGTATGTGAGCTCTAGAGAGTAGGATTCAGATTTCAAGGATTAACAAGGATTTCCAGTTGCTAAAAACAAGAAGAAAATTGCTATGAAAAAGTATCATCTGCCTGCTCTGCACTTTTTTCTAATGACTTTGCTGTTATACTGAGATGTCAGGCATGGTCACTGAACTTTCCTCCTTTTTTTGTGTTTTTGCTATATTTTCTATGGCTTTTCACCTTTTGTACCTGTAGTTCTCCATTTTTAATCATAGGTAAAGCTTTCTTGGCCTGTGGTGTGAGCAGCTGATGGGGAGTGATGTGATAAGAAAGAATAGAAGTCCCACTTACAAGTCGAGGCTAAGCATTAATGGCATGGCACAGCTGCCTGCGATTGCCAGAGCTGAAGCTGATAAGCCCAGTGATCCCTCCTGCCCTGTGTTGCTGCTAGGGAGTTACTAAAGACGGAAAGTTATGCCCTTCTCCTCTTCCTCCTCTCCTTGTTAAGTAACAACAGCAACTGGAGAGTAGGTTGAACTTAGAGGTCCAATGAAGAAACAGGAGTTACAAAATTTTGGTCATGCTATCAAAGTGAGGACAGCTAGTTTGGGTATAATAGTTGTGTAGTTGTTGCCATTTTAGAGTATTGCCATTCTTTGTCATCCAGTATTACCTGGAAAAAACTGCTGATGGAGTTCAGCTATAGCTTGTGCCAAGCACTTTGTAGTCACTGCTCAAAAGATGCTCTGCTGGCTTCAGTTTCCTCAGGTAATGAAATGTGAGGCAAATATTGGTGAGGAAACTCTTGCACGAGGAGATGAAGTGAGCCGCTTGTGGTTGTGCTATCAGTCATCTCCAGAGCTGGGACCAGTGCTTGGCTCTGGAGGCTCCCACCGAGGCAGCTCAGTCCTGTTCCTAGCTTGAATTAACTGATTTTAACTATAACTTCTAGGTGGAAAAAAGCAGTTGGTTATATCCTGTTGTGCTTCTTGGGATGGTGGCAGCTTGGCAGGGCTGAAGGTGATGTCCTTCTAATGCAAAGTCTGAGGGTGTCATCCTTTGGTGGCTTAATTTGTGGCTTTCCTGTTAAGGGGTGTGCTGTGCTATCCACACATTTCTGACTGAACATAGCCAGAGGGACCCCTCTTATTAGCATTTCTACCCACAAAAAACTTTAGTCTTTACTCAGAAATGGGAACTATTTTAAAAACAGGCTGTGAATACAGATTCAATGATGTTGTTATAATTACTGTACCAGACAAGATGGCTCATTTTAGGAAGGGGAAAGTAGTTACAAATACAGCGTCTCATAAAAGAGACTTTAATTAAGTTGAGAGGCAAAACATAATAACAGTCTTTCTAATGTAGACATGCTGTATCAAAGATCCCAAGACTGACAGGAAGATTAAGCTTGTTATGGTTTCTATGTCAGCATAACTGTTGGATTCAGCACCTGCCAAAATAAAGCCTGGATCCTAAAATAGGTGAGTTCCCATATAACAAACTATGGAAAGTTTTCAGGATTTTAATTCTTTTTTTAAATTGGATGAAACAGTTTTATTCACAATGAATAGTTTAATACTGTATGCATTTGTATAATGAGAGATACAAGATCCTGAAATTCATTAAAATTACCCAGACTCTACCTCAGTTCTTCCCAATACAGTTACATGCTGGGCCCATCTATTCCTATATACAGTGCTATTCACATATACAGTGCTCTTCAAATGTGCAGTCCTCCCACTAAAGCACTGCTGATCATGACAGCAGCTTCAATGGCTTTTCCCATGTCCCGCAGGAGTTCTTCAGAGGTGGTCCTGTGATGCTCCCTACCAAAACCTTCAATGACATTCCCAAAACTCCCCAGCCCTTGTGCCTCCCTGGAGGTGAAGGGAGCTTCTACCTCCTACCCCAGCTTGTCTGTGCTCACACGCTTTCCCTGCTCTGTGTTGCTACCTATTCTCCATCCCTGCAAGGTGGCAGGACTTCTCTTTAGGTTGGGCTTGGGATGCAAGAATAATCTCAGTGGAAGCAAGTCAAACTTCTTCCATATCCTTATTCTCTGAATAAGCAACAGCTGCCTTGAGTGATTTAGAAAGCCAGGCTGTGTTGCCTTGATCCCTAGCACTGCTTTTGGAGTGGACGGTCCACTGGGGCTGGCTCCTGGACGTCCTTCCTGCTTCCATGCCATAGTTAAGGCCTCTGGGTTTGGCTAGTCTGGCAGCATATGGGACCATCAGGGACTGACGCTGGGGCTTGCACCCAGGAAGGAAATGGTGAACTTTTCTGACCAAATAAGCAACAAGTACCTCTTGCACTGTGGGATCATGCTGCCAAGTCCTTAAGACTTTGGACTAAAATCAGAAGCATCAGTTCCTACCTTTGCCATAGACATTTTTATTCCAAGTCAGGTAGGTCCGTGTCAATAAAGATAACTTTAGGAGCCTGACTCCACTTGGAATGTTATTTATTTCTGGTTAACTTCAGTGTGACTTAAGCACTTGGATCTAGATCTTCTCCACCTATGAGATGTTGATCCTTTGCCTCTTATTTGCCAAAGCTGGTAAGTCTGTTCCCCAAAGAGCTAACTCTGTGCATGTGAAAAAATTTGTATAATAGGACATTGCTATAGTAATACTATTAATTGTTAGTGAAATTCTGGCACAGAAGTAGTAAATGAGAGTTGAAAATCACTATCTGCTTATATAAATTCATTGGGACTTTAAAGTGGGGAGCAAAGCAAGAATACGGTGCTATAGGCTAGACTGTAACTTCCTGATAATTTTATTTATAATGGTCCTTTTGAATGAAAGATACTTTGTGAATGTTACTTGTAATCATTCAACACTTCAGAGCTACCCTGCTATTGCTAACTGTCATTACTGGGAAAAAGCAGGCCTTTTGGAATTCAGATGAGATGCAGAGAGCATCATTCACTGGGCTGACTCCACTTTTGTTGGCAATCTATCAGCTATGCTGCCAATGGGAGTCCGATTCTGCAAGATGAAGAACAGTCAGATCCGCTGGCCCCACTGCAGCCCACACTGCTTTTCAGCCAGGTTTGAAGATGGGTCACTACACACCCATTCTCAGCCACAGCTGGTGGTGGGGTTGATTGTGGGTGCTTGAAATTCTTTTGAAGGTGAGAATGTTTCACTGGCAAAGGAGAGATGCTTAAGGCCTGGACCAGGGCCCTGTTGCAACAGCATCAGCATTTTCATCAAAAAGATCCTCAGAAAAGCATTGCCTCTACCTGCAATATTTTTGTTGCTTGAGTTTTTTTCACTCCTCAGGCTTATTGGCAGTTTTTTATAATGATGTAAACGGCATCTGTTTTCACTAATATTATATGCACAGCATTCTCGGGAGACAAAGTAACCTTTGTCTGGTTAAGGGTTTGGTTTGATGTTTTCTTCCATCCAGCTTAGCTTTCACTTAACTAAGAAATTACAGGGAGATATTGGCTTGGTTTGGAGCCAGGAAGCAGTTTCCCAGGGCCGGGGTTATCTGCCTGTGTGTTTGGGTCAGCACTCTGGGCATGGTCCCACAGGCAGGGACTCTCTAGGGACGTCTGGGCAAAGCCACTGTAGCTGTCGCAGTTCTGCTATTTCATGCAAAGGCTGCTCTGAACCGCTCTGTCCTGGGCTGCCTGGGAGATCCCTCCTCATTTTGGCTGCTCTGCAGCTTTCACAGGTATCCTTCAGAGGTATCCTTCAGCTGCTTGGCTTCTGCCCTGGGACCGGGCATGCCATGAGCATCCCTCTCCTGCCCTCCTTGGGGGGCCACAGGCTCCGGCTCACTCATACATCCCTGCTGTCCCAGGGCTCCCTGCCTTTCCCCCGGTGCTCCATTGCCACCACAATTCCTATCAAAAACTAAAGGTTTCAACCCCCAATAGGAAAAGAACAGGTTAGAGGGTAGTTCCTGAAGTTAAGAGTTCATTCTTGCTTTCACCTTTGAAGATAAAATGATGTGAGGACCATGATGGAAGGACGAGGTATTTGGAAGTCCAAGACCATGCAGGTGTACTGAAGTGAGAGAAACAACTCACAGATGAGTCAGCTGAAGGTACCACCCTCCTACCCGAAAGCACGTGGAACAACAGTCCGTTGGAAAGCACCTGGAAGGACCAGGTAAGACAGGTAGCAGCAAATACAACCTGGTCTCTGAAATTTCCAGGTATTTTCTCTTTATAGTTAGATACAAGCCAATGTGCTAAAGGGAGAAACAGGTATCAGAAATACTGTCCTCAGGCTTTGGATGTTACATGTGAATGCCCCATCTGACCAGGAAGGGAAACATGGTCTGGCTGAACCTACCATGATGTATGTGAGGTTAGTTGATAACAGTGTATGAAGTGTGGTAATGGTTCACTTCAAAATGAAATGAGGTTGCTGTGGGCATTGCTGCATCTGTCCTGGTTGTGGTTTTGCTCTGTGTTCTTCAATGATTACCTGGATCTACCCAAGGCAGTCTGAGCTTGTTAATCTGCAGACAACATGCAAGCAGGAGTGTCTTCAAGTCCATCGGTGGGCAGGATGAGAATCAAAATAACCTTAAAAAAATGGACTAAAACTGTAGAAGGTGAGTCAGTGATGGCAAAAGCAAGGTGCTGGCATGTGTGTGGGAAGATAGGGAACTTGAGGGTGGGTGGCAGCCCCCCTCTGGGGGAGGGATGACAGCGGTGGCAGGCTTGCAGTGACCCCAGCGTGGGGCTGCTGGGAGAGGCAGAGAAGAAGGGAGAAGTCAGTTCTTCGTGCCTTTAGTGGATAGGATAAGAAATGAGAAGCTTAAAATTGCAGGAAGATTCGGGTTTTACATTATCAAGATGCTCTCAAACCACCAGGAAAGCAAGGTTGTGGCAAAGCAGGGGGAGGAAATGTTTTCTTTTCTTATGTCTTCCTTCTGTCCACTGCCAAATAATTAACAGCTGAACTGTTTCCAGTGGTGGGCAGTCTAGTTCATCTGAATTGGTTTCAGGCAAGTGCTTCTTGGTTTTCAGACCGAAGTGCAGAGATCAGTACTCAGTCGTCTGTCTCCATGACAGCAAAACACTAATTTTGTGGGGAGGGGAACTCTGGGGGAGATTTAAATTGGGAACCTTTTGGCTCTTGAAACCTAGTGGATAAACACTGGTTTTGCTCCTGGCAGATGTTCTTAGCACAGCCCTTAAAGAAATGAGATGTGAAGTTGGGCCGTGACTGGACCCACGGGCAGTGCGGGGCAATGCGCTGGCACAAAGCGGGCTGGAGGAGAGATGGCTCTGCCTCTGTTTGCCAAGTGCTTGAGAACTGGTGAAGTGAAGGGCTAAATATGAGCCTGGCATTGTTATTGATGTTATAAATGAGATGTTAAGCCAGAAAAAATGGAGAGACTGAGTCATTCCTTTTTGTCCCTTACCCTCTCTACTTGCCATCTTTAGCTTGCCTCTGCTCATCGTGCCCTTTTCTCACATCCAACGACCAGCCACAGGCTTTGGCAGGTTTCCCAGCCCTCCTCCACGGTCCAGCCACCGCAGCTGGAGACAGCAAGCTCTGCTGCTGGCCACACTAATCCAAGAGGCTGGATGAAGACACTTTCCTCACTTCGGGACTAGATGATAACATTCTTTAAAAATAATGGGTCCTAGATTTACGAAAGCTTGTCATGCCTCCAGCTACACTTACTCCTCTATAAATCCTTACGCAGCGAAGTGTTCCAGCACTTGGTGTTGTAAGGGGTAGAAATAGCTCACTTATTTAAAGATGCAAACCAGTGATAACCTCGCTGGATTATATTCCTATGGCTGAATTTTCTTCTTATGCACTGCTGCCCATTCAGTTACTATGAGTGCCTGGCTAGGTGAAAGGCAGTGTTGGGTTTCTGTTGGTTTTCTAAGTTGCTGTCAAATTGGGAATTTAAATAACATAGGTGGGTAGAGTTCCAGTCAAGCAGTAGAGGTCCCTTCTGAATGCTGAGTATCAGGGTTATATTCTGATCCTTAGAGGTAGTGAAATGTGGTTTATGAGATGGAGCCAGGCAGTGGTCAAAGATACTCAAATCTTTTATGACTTCTTTGATAAATTAATCTTTTATTGCTATTGTAGCAATCAGGCTAATAGATTTGAGTTTTCTGATTGCTTTCTGATATCATTTAGCAATTCCAAATGCTTAAGCACCTCTGTAGGTTTTTGATATCTGCAATACCAGAATTAAATATATTAAATAGAAATGAAAGTAAATCTTTCTTGCTTCTCCATGAGAAGCACTTCCTATTTAATTCCTGAGATGTTACTAGTATCTGCATGATACTGGTATCATGCTTGGGGAATCGTTTTACCTGGCAAAACATGACAACTTTTATCACATTATAGGTTATGGTTTTAGGCACAAGGAATTGCTCAAGTGCATAATCCTGCCTAGATGATGATCCAGCCCTTCCCAGAAACATTGTGTTTTTCAGAGTTACAGAAGAGCGAAGGAACAGAGTGAGCATGTGGCAACATGTTCACACCTTCTTTCCATCTGCATCTCCCACCTATTGAGAGCCACAGGTGGTATTTCTCCAGGTTGATACACTTCAGTGGGCTCCCATCCTCCTCCAGATTTATGTAACTCCATTTTTTGCACCCACAAGCTTTTTGTAACCTGCAGCAAGAAACTCTAGAGATGTTTCATTTTCTGCGTGTTCACAATTTTGTCCAGTTGGAGAGCATTAAACAAAACTGATAGGAGCCAGGTTCAGAAATGATCATCCTGTTTGCCCTCCCTGTCCCACTTGGACTTTGCGGCTCTCTGTGGTGCCCCCGATCCATTGTCTCTATGGGCCTGAAGGTGAGCAGTGTGTTGAGCTGTCATTGCCTTTCCCTGTGTCTCTTCTGGCTCCAGCTGATGCCGCTGGAGGTGGAGGGCCCTGACCATGTGCTAGATGGAGATGCTACCTGCATCGTCCCACTCCCACTAGGACAATTTCTTTTTTCAAAAACTATCCCATTCATTAACCATATGGAAAAAGATAATTTAAAATTCATCATTCTGCAGGATTAGATTTTTTTCCATGTGTGTCACTTTGTATTTTTCCATAAATTACCTACCAGCTTGCTGCCCAGTTGCTGCCCAGTGAGGTCCTTCTGAAATTCCTCTGTCACCTTCAGATTTTTTTTGTTCTAAATAACTCTGTATCATCAGCAACATTTTTTGTGTAATTATTCAAGTTCTTTATAGCTCATTAAATCTATTATAACTTCAGGATCTTCTTCCTGAGTGGTAATGGTTTGTTCAGAAACCACTATAGTGGAAGTAAAGCAAGAACTGTTCTTCTCGTTTATTTACCCACAGTGAATTTAATTTGCCATTATAGAAAATTATGATGCTTTAAGAAACAGAAGATATTTATTTAAAACAGATTTTGGTAAGAAGCAAAGTTAAAATTAAACTAAAATAATGAAACAAATGATCTATTTTAAGACATGAAATTATGACAAGTGTATTAAGGCCAGAACTTGCTATAATACCTGAGAATTTTAGTTGATGTAAATGAAATATACTATTTAAGAATGACACTGCTTATTTCCAAAGTTTGAAAAAGAAAGAGCATAAAGCTCATAAAAGTCACCAGACAAGCATCTAAACCAAGCTTTTAATCAAAATAATAAGACAGTTTTACAGCTGTTTCATCTCAGCAAGAATTCAGTGGGGTTTTTGTTTCAGCATGTTCATCTAGCTCAGCTCAAAGACAAGGTAATTGAAAGCTGAAATACTGTTTTGAAATAGGAAAAGCAAAGTGTGATTTTTCTGCACTAACATAGAAGTAAAAGTGGGATGTAAGGAGACTGGCTCTAAGGGTTTTAATGTCTTAAAGGACCTTGTGGTTAGTAATGGTCAGTTCAATTCACTTGCCATAGAAGATGTTTATGTTAATACATTAGAAACTTTTTCAATAGCAATTGTATTTCATTAAGGATTTAAAGACCGCAACCAAAATAACTCTGTTTTTTAAAGTTGCTATTGTGCTTTGTATCTGTATTTTTAGTCAAATACAGTTTAACCCCAATTACCTAGGAAAGAAGTCACAAGACAATAATAAAACTTTAACTTACATTTTAAAATAGGAAATTATGAGCTACAATAAAAATTTACAATCCAGATGTCCAAATAGAGCTTATCCCCCAATCTTCAGAAAGTAGCATGTGTACTTCCACCTTTTATTAATTTGTAAAATGTTGTATCCTGGTCGATGTCAGGCAATAAGAATGATTTCTTTTTCAGTTCAAATAAAATATGCAAAGTATGATTAAAATTAATTTGTTTCTATCTGCAGTCAGCAGAACTTATTGAAACTGGTGAAAATTGCAAGTGGTCAGAGTCAGCTCTTTAGGAGAGAGCTGTCACTGTAGGTGCACTTCAGCATCCTCTAGTCAGCCAGCAGCTCAGTGCACAATTGTCCCTGGCTGATGAAATCAAACCAGTCTCATAATCTTACTTCCAGGTCTGTAAGCAACATATCACAGCTAGAAAGTCATGCATGGTATTGGCCTATGGCAATAGGTTAAAATCAAGGGGCATGGCTAGGTGGCTTGAGTAATACATTCTGGCTAGAGTCTTAGTGCAATTTAGCAGCTATTCCAGGTAGACCTTAGCATCGATAATAGAGGTCTCCTGATTGGGAATGAACTGGGAATTCCTTTCTGGACACTGCCTCTGACACCCTGAGCTTGTGAGTTTTCATTTTCAGGGAGTCGGTAGCGATGCTTGAATGGCCATTGAATGCTGCAGCTTCCTCCAGGTGAGATCCAGCATTCAGAACTTCCCTAATTTTGACAGACTCCTCCTGGATTCTTTCAGCACTGATCCAAGTCTCAGCCAGCTCAAATCCGTGTAGCCCCATTGACTGCAAAGGAGGCCAATTAACAGCAACCATAGACTGAGCCTTGTTTATGCACACATGTGTTTTACCTCTAATATGAAAGAAATGTGGTAATTGTTCGTGTTGGTAATGGCCTGCCTTCTTCATCTACCCCCTCTGAGGTATGAATTAGCTTGCTTTCTTCTTGCTTCTTCTCTGATGAGCTAAACAGGGTGGCCTTCTCGGAGGAGGATTCAATTAACATGCAAATACCAGATTGTATAGAGAATAGCTGACACCTTTGTCTAGACCTCTGTGAACTTAATTCATAAAGCATTGTGAGCAAAATAATTGCTTCTTTTCTGAGGCTGTAATTGCCAAGTACATTATACTCGGTGTTCAGGAAGAAACTATCACTGAGCTATCAGACAAAAAATCAGGAACTAATAGGAAACACACAATTGTATGTCAGAGAAATACAAAACAAGGTCATGTAATTTCTGCACATAATTGTGATAATGTAAGGCCTAATTCTGCAAGACCATGAAATTCACCCACTGAACAGGAGTCCTGATCATGAGGGTAATTCAAGAGTGGGCCTCTATTAAAATAACAATTGTGAATAACATTCCTAACCAGATTTAAGTTAGGCTAACAAAGCATTGCAGTAAGCATTTGGGTAAGACACACGTTAGATTCGATCATAAGATGCATATACATAAAGACATTTAAAAGTTTCAGTGAGTCAGCTGACTTGCCTTTATCACGTGTAGCTTTTTTAAGCAAATTATAACAGACCGCCTGATTAGGGAGATAGCTATCTCAGTTGCTGATTTGAGGCAGAATTTGAGAGTAGATGCTCTCACTCCAAATCAGTGATCTAGTACAATCAGGCAGATTTCTTTTGACTGAGGTATTTTTGTGGATGGACCGGACCAAGGAGGTGGAGCTAGTCTTAAAAAGCAGATTAAAAATGTAAAAAAAAAAAAAACCCCAAACCCTTTTTAGCAAAGAAAATATGAATAGAACTATATTGGAAAGGGAGGATGTTAGATGCTGAAATCTCATGTACTAAACTTAGACATTTAAGCAAAAAGCCTGTAACAGGGTTATCAGCTTCAAAACAAGGCTCATATTGATAGTGTTGGCCTCTGAGCTATTGCAGTGCTGCTGGGGTAGCTCAGGCAGCCGAAACACTAGCAAAGGTGATTCTTTAAATTATGAAATGAGGAGGATAAAAAAATGTCACTTAATGTAGAACAGGAGCAAGTCATGGCGCAGTGTAAAATAAGACGGAAAGGACCAGACTCCTGCCCGGGCTCTGCCTGCCTGGGTGGCTTGGAACAGTTCAGAAAGCACCATGCCCTTCCTTGGGAGCTGCCCTCGTCAGGCAATGGAAGGGGATCATTTCAGATGCACCGGGGTGTGTAAATGCACGTGGGGAGTGGATGGGCTCCTTGCTGCGGCAAGAGGACTGCTGGAACCCCCTCCCCATGCACAGGTCTCCCAGCCCTGTGCAGCCGCTGCTGGGAGGGGACAGCTGTCAGCACAGGGGCTGGGCTGGCCAGACCACACTGCCTTGCCCCTTGGTGTTGACAAGGTGAAGTGCCTTGCAAGGGTGGATAAAGGCCTCGGATGTCCCCATCCACAGCAAAGAAGACGATCTGCAACAGCGGCTGAGAGCCAGTAACTAATGCAACTTGGTGCCCAGTGCTGAGCTCACTTGTCTTAGTGCAAAGACATGCTTCGTCTTTCCACGTATGAAGCCCTGATATGTATAGTTGCATTCGTTTTGAAAGGAGGTGGTAAGGCCTCTTTAACTATGCTTTTTAATGCAACTCAATACTGTTGATGGAAGTGTGCATGGGCTTGCCTTGGACTAGTTGAGGGAGTAAGCAAGCTCTGACACAACTGCTGTATAATGAGAGGTAAGATTATCCCCTGGAGAGAGATTTTCATTGCCCCTAGATCCATCTAGTTAGGTGTACTTGTGCCAGGCATTTATGAGAAAGTTTAAATGAAGAAAAGATATGCTCCTTTTTCAGGATTCGCTTACTGCCTAGGTACTGCTTGCCTTTCAGCTGCCCTTCACCCATGCGTCAGTACCCAGTGGGACTAGCCACAGCCTTTGGCAACTGAAACTGCAGCTTCTCACACAACAGGACCCCAAGTCAGGACATCTGGATGCTGCCATAGAGTGAACAGCAGCGTATGGTGATAGTGCATTACATAAACTATGGGAGAAAGAGATGTTAACATGATTATGAGACACTCACTGCTGCACTCCTGAATTTCAGGAACAAATACCTTCTGCATATGCATGCCACTCCATACCTGGGATTATTGGCAGAATTTTAATTTATATGTTACATACAATGAACTCATAGTATTGGTTTGATATTGCAGCAATCTTCTTATCTTTCATTACCAACTCCAGAAACAAAGAATATTTAGTGCTGGCATCTACGTTATTTGTAAGATGTTCTCCCTATGGATTACAATAATTTTGTTTCTTCTCTCCTTCCATGCGCATATGCAACATATTAGCTGGGCTTCACCATTTTCTTTCTCGTATTGTTCAAGATTAAATTTCTTAGAATTGTATTTTCTCTTCCAAGTAAGACTGACCATGCAGTCTGATACTGCTTCTTTTCTGAGAGTATTAGATTTCTCAACAGATGAAATATGGACACTATTAGATGGCATTGAATTTTTTAAAACTGTAAGTAGTAACTGATAAAATCAGTAACACAGACCATTTTAAGTGACCTTTCATCCTAATAATTCTTCGGCTTACTCTGATACGGAAATTAATTTTACATAATGGGAGAAGATATATTTATGGAGTCTTGAAAGAGCATATCTTCTGAGTTATTGAGAATAGCAGCTCTATTTTCTTTTTGAAGTTTGTGTCATTCTTTGTGGTAAATGACTAAAGATGCTATTCGGCTCTGTGTGTTAAAATTTTGTGCAGTGGAAGATCTGACTAATCTGCCATATAGTTATTACAGTCACACTGTGTGAGATTTAGAACTCCGTGAAGGTCTGCAAGAGGTAATCTGTAGCTGATGCTGCTTGGCTATTTGAAGGTGGGTATTTGCAGGGGTTTATTCTCAGAGGCAGTAACACCCTGACTTATGACAGTGAGATCGGTAAAGATGAAGTCGTGAGGGTGGAGTGGCAAAGGGGCCTCTGCAGCGCTGGAGTCCTTTGCTAAGGCGGTGACAGCAATTGGAGAAAGCACGTGTGGCTGAGGATGAGGGTGGTGGGATGAAGCTGCCTTGACCAGGGGCTGTCTTGTGTGCATAGGTTCAGAGCCAACTTGGGTGCATGCGCCCAGGGATTGTCCAGCAGCTTGTGATCTGCAAGGAAGAAGGTTCACATTAAGAGCTAAAACAGTGTCTAGCACACTCCTAAGCCAGAGGCATTGGGTTTTTCTCCTTTACAATAGATGTGTGGGTAGAATAGATCCCCATATCCAGAAAAATCAGTGTCCCAAGGTTCTCTGAAAAGGAGCTGCAGAAACTCACAACTGGAGGACAGAGCTTCTACTCTTGTTCAGAGACAAGTGTCTGGGTCTGCTTGTATGAAAGAAGCCTGGGATGGGAAGGGCAGCCTGCAGTGTTAGGGCTGGGATGGGGTGGGAGCCAGGAACTGCAGCTATTGCTGTTACTAAAGTGGGAGCAATGGCACCTGCTTCTGTGAAACATGGAGATGAAAGAAAGAGCTGGTGAAAAGCTGTGCTGGTAATACAGAAGTAATATTGTTGATTCATATTGTTGTAACACTCAAAGGGCAAAGCTTGGGTGTCTGCTGTATTGAGTGCCAGGTAAACACATAATTACCATCAGCAAATGAGAGCAAATGTCAGCATTGCTTTGAGGTGGGAACCCCCTTCTAATTAAGGGTAAGTCCATGACAGGCCCAAATTGCTTGGAAATGTCATGTTCTGCAGTGTGGCGCAGGGTAACTTAGAGACCTACTTTTTGGGTAATTCCTGAGCTATAATTCATGACCATGAAAGGTCTTCCATCAGCTTGTAACTCAACCTTGCATCTTTTGTCTTTCAGAAGCTTGAACTGGATATTTAAGAGGGGCTCAGGATGACTGTTGGCAGCAAAACTTGACATATCTCACTTAATCAGATAAAGCTTGTTTAGTGTCTAATTTTATATGTTACTAAATATGAAGACTATTATAGGTAACTTGTATCTCATCAAGGCTTACCTTGTGCCTCCAGACTCTTGGAGAAGAACATGTAAAGTTGCACAGCTGTGTATACTTAGAGTTACTAAACAATTTCCATTCTCAAGTCCGGTTTTCAGTTGCTTATGTCCTGTCAAATAAGATTGAATCCAAGTGGATTACGTAGTAGACTGCCTGTCCCAGAACTTGGTGGCTTTGCAAGCTTCAGGAAATCTGATCCAGCAAATCTGGAAAAAGTCTGACATAAACCAGTTTAATTTCCTTAAGTCAGAATTCTTGTATCCCTTTAGCCCAAACTGCAGTGCCTTGTTTTTGAGCAGGAATTGAAACTCAGCAGAAGGGTTTGATTTGCAACTGGATCAGTTATCAGTTTTCCCTCTCATCCAAATCTGGCCAAGATACAAACGTCTGGAAAAAAAAAAAAATCACTATTTCATGTACACTTTATATATATAGTGGTGCAGGTGAATTCTTGGATGATTTAACCTCCAAACCCAAGGCTCCAGCCCAGCACAGTCTCTGGAGCTCTTCCTTTGTAACTGGGCATTGGAGCCAAGAGCAAACAAATGCCACACTTGCAGCTGAAGCATACAGATGCACAAGGCAGAGCTGTGAAAAGCAGATGAAGCTGAAGCAGACTAGTGAGTGTGGAACAGATGTAAAGATAGACAGGGTAATCTGGGTGGTAGGAATAGAAGCAGGGTAAAAAGCATGGTAAAGAGCTGGGATATGAAGCAAGAGAAGATGGTGGGAAGGCAGGTGAGTCTGTAACCATTGGGACATATGACCTTCTAAGATCAAATTCAGGATGAGTGGGTTTCTTTAGTATCTTTCTCAACAAATGGACTAGAAATAATGCCAAGTAAAATGTGAGTGTCTTCCTACACAGAAGGCAAGAGTTCACTGTCTCTGCTTCACTAGCTTAGTTTGAAGGGATTCACAGATTAAAGCAGCCCAGTTTGGGTAAGGGCTGCTTTAGGGTAGAGCATAGAGACACTCGAGGTGCCTCACATACACAAGAGACAACAGGCCAGTGCATTAAAGGGAAGCAGAAAAGCCTTGAGACATTTCAGTGGAAAGCTTCCTCAGTCACTGCAGTGAGACAAGGCCACCTCTGAGGAACATGGCTGCAACATTAAGCAGACTAGCCTCTAGTGATAGTGTTTGAATAACACTATCAAAATGCTGGCAGGCATGTTTCAGAACACTCTAGTATCTCATATAATATCAGCCAAGGACAGAATTGCTTTGCCAAGCTTGATCAAGACAACTGGGACAGATTGGCAGAGCACATCATACCACAGGAAGCATGATACTTCAAGGGAGAGAAGTACAGGAGAGAGGAGATATTGAACTTGATATCTTTTGTATTAACACTGGCTGCAGAAAATGAAAAGCTCTATGTGTTTCTATGCCAAACCTGAAGTGATCCATTCACCTCTGTATGGTGAAACCTAGCACTTACTTGCTATCTGGGTTAAGGGTCTGCTTATCTCAGACAGGAGAGGCAACTTGGGTGGCAACGAAAGGGTTGACAGCATTTGACCAAGGTTGACGTGGGAATGCAATGAATGGACCAGGCAGGTATTAAACTCAGTGGGTAGCCAAGGGACATGGGTCATAGGAAAGTGATAGTTCTGCAGCTTGAGCACAGGCTGAGTGTGATACCTTGGCTGGGAGCAGAAGTGAAAGGCGAGGGAAGAAGTGTAGGATGCAGCTGAGTCATGAAGGCAGGAGGCTGGGGGTGTATGTGGGGGGTGCTTTGTACTTCCATTCAGAGCCAGGGAGATGTGAGCAGCAGTATTTTGGTTGTGGATGACTGATGCAGGCTTGTTTTGAAGAAGCAGCTTTGAGTCTCTGCAAAATATTTGTTGGGGGTAACATTTGCAAGAGCAATACGTTCCCAATATGACATCAGTGCTCTTGAATCCAACTGAGGAGGCTTTTGTGAAGGATGATTTGACTTGCAGGGAGCTCAGGGGCACACCCTTGTCTGGGCATGGGGGCCAGGAGACCACTCAGCAGTCTTGGCAGGCCCCCTCAGCAAGGGGTTGCCAGTTCTCAGAGCTGTCCGAGTGCAGTTATGACATTAGTACAGGGAAGGAACCTTCCCCTGTACTCCCAGTTACATCCCGAGTTTGACCACTTTGATGGGATGCAATATGAATGATCCTATGGTCGCTGAACACTTCTTTGTAGAACTGCTAGAAAATAATAATGAATTTGTGAGAGTAAACTCAAGTAATTGAATTTACCCATTTGGAAATTTTTCCTGAAGCCTCATTTGACTTCTGCATGCCTTTAGCATATGCATATCCTGTAAGTGCCAGGAGAAATTCTATATCCAGGTCATGAAACAGACCTTTGGGCCTCTCAGGGAAATGTGGGGATATGTAAAACAAGACTGAAAAGTTCCCCTCTAAGGCAACGCTCTTCTGGCAGAGATGGCCTAAATTGCACTTTCTGATCACCATATCAACACAAAAAAACTGTGTCAGTCTTACTTTTAAAACCAGGTAGGATTCAAAACTCTCAAATATGGGATTTAGGCAAATATAATTTAACAATTTAATGTTAACAATATATTCATGTAAATTTCATATTGAATGCTGCTTCATCTGCACTTAGACTGAGTCTAAAATGAGGCACAGATCTTTGGCCCTGTCCCCTGCAGCCTCAGTCCCCAGGCTGGGACCAAGGTCAGGGTTTCCTTGCTGCAGAGTGACAGGACAAGTTGACATGTAGCTGGGTCCTAACACAGACTTGGACAGTGTCTGGGTCCCTCTACGTCCAACAGAGCCTAACAGATATTGTGTGTATCACAACAGGCTTTTTCTTGCCTTGTGAAGGTCTGCATAAAAGAAACTAGCCTTGAGACACACTTTCAGTGGAGAAATAATGTGCTTAACACACAGAGAGAACTTGGGGTTCATGCATAAATAACACTTTCCTGGAAACACAGTTTTCATGGGACAGCCTTTTCTGTCAGTATTAATGAGTTACCTTGGAAATATGATACTATAACTCTACTCATGTTCTTCATATAAGTAAAAGAAGATAAATTATGAGCTTCAGAGTCTGAGTCAGGGCAAGTAGGTAATGTCTGAGAGGGTTTGCAAACTGCTTCTGGTGCTGGCTCCATCATATTTCTATAAATGCTGGATTCAGTGCTGATACCATCACCATAGGCATATTGCAGCAGCATTTTGTATCCAGAAGAAAAAAGAAAAAGAAAAAAAAAAAGCATCCATTTGGAGCTGAAATTTACTTTTCCCTCTCCTTTTAGGCTCATGGTTTTTGTATTACTCATTTAATTCTGTGGTCACTTTTCAGAAGCTCCTACAGGGGATTTTGCCGCATCATCTTCCCTTGGAGGAAGGTTATACAGGGAGTTTCCAGCTGTGTTCAAGTACTGTGCAACTGTGAACTTTAAAAAAAATCTGTCTTTTTAGAAGGTAAGAGTCAGACATCTTTGCACAGAGTTGCAGGAAATGATGGATGAAGTCTAGAAGCTAGTTAGGAACATGGGTGGTTCTGCTGCCTGATCTGTTTGTTTTGTACTTAATTGTGGCTTAGCTTTAAATGAAGCTAAATGCCAGAGCTGTCAATCTAGCACAGAAATGGTACAAAATCTGGGAATCTGGCTGCAGAACTCATGTTGCTCAAGGCAACCTGCATTCATAGTTGAAGAAAAAGATAGCCCATCTTGCTTTTCCTACAACACACAGAGTCAGCCATTTGGGTGATGTATATGCTGCTGTCTGCTGTGAGTGTTGGTGATACTTTCCATGTAGAAAATGCCATCAGTGTGACAGATATTCACTGCCAACACATTGAAATGGAAAGCCTGCTGCAATTCGAATAGGAATGGCCTGGGAGATTCTCAGCTATGTTGAATTAAGCAAGGAAGAATAGATCAAATCTTGTTTTCTAAGCTCAGTTAACTCCATGAGAAGAGGACACAGCTGTGAATCCCTTAAAGGCAGTACACATTCTCTGCCAAGTTAGAAGGCAATTATTCTTCATAAATCTGTCTTTTTAAATTCAAGCAGATCGATTGTCTCGTCCATCCTTTCCCTCTGCAAGCACCCGGAAAGGCTCTTTCAGCACCACCTACAACTAAGTACCCCGCTTATCAGGAGAGCCACACCATGGAGGTGATGAAAGTCCTGTCAAGCCTGCGTACCCTTTTATAATGGTGGATGTAAAGGTACGTTCAGATTTTTAATGTTTAACTGAGAAGTCTCTGTGCTGTTTTTAAACACTGTCTTGGTTTTACATATCTGACCACTATGCAAAGAAATAGGACACTTCTGAAAATTTATTGTCTAGCTAATTGGCAGAAAAGTGTTGCAAGAAGACAGGATAGTTTTGTTATGTATACTGTCATGGTTGCACCAGCATGGGGCTTCCAGAGCTGTGCTAAACTGGCTTGGTTACAAGACAGTCAGCTCCTAATAGCCCTGTTCTGCCAAATTGCCCTGGCTGAGAAAGTCAAAATGGCTTCTGCCTTTTTTGGTGACCTGTAATCGTGGCTAGACATTCAGCAGGAAAAGCAAAGGCAAATATCATTTGGTGTAGTTGTGAGCAAAGCCTATGTAAAAACATGTGTCAGACTTGGGAGGATCTGTTGCCTTCAGGGCTTTAAGGTGCTCCTTGTGATCTGAATAACACACTTGTCTTGACGTTTTTCAGGTTGGTTTTTTTTTTCAGATAGGGAGAATGCTTTGCAGTCTTTCTAAACTGCTTTTGGGGATTGTACTGATTACAGCCATTACTTCTATGGCGCATCTTCTCTGGCTGATATTTGGTGGATTTACTAAGATCCTAAAATCCAACAAACACTGTGAGAAAGGGAGAGGAGTTAGCATAAATTGTCCTCTCCCACGCTGTAGTGGCACAGCAATGAAAGAAAGGGTGTTCATTTATCTTTTTTTTTTAAAGACCAAAGCAGGTAAATGAGATGTTTGTCCTTATCAGCCAGCCTCCAGAGCCCCCAGCAGGAGAAGTGAGCCAAGGAGAGCCAAGGTGAGGGATATGGTGTGGAACAGACCCAGCAGCAAGCCCTGGGTCAGCTGCTTGGTGGCACTGGGTAGGACTGGGGCAGCCTCGGGACACACGCTAATTATTGCCAACTTAAATCCAGGGGAGAAGTGTGTTCTAGGCATGCACAAGTTTGGGAAATGCTGCTCCCACATAGGAAATTTCTGGTTTACCTCTGTTAGCATTATAAAAGAGTCCTCTGGGGTCTTAGTCCCACCTCTGATCACAGTACGGCCAGCTTCAGTATTAGGTGAGGTTGTTCAGGGCCTTGTCCCACTGAGTTTTGAAACTCCAGGATGGACATACCACCACTTCCCTGGGCAACATATTCCTGTGCTTGACCACCCACCCTCATGATGAAAATTTCTTCCTCATTTCTAACCAGAATTCCCCTTGCTGCATCTGTGACTGCTGTCCCTCGTCCTCTTGTGGTATGTATCTGCAGAATATGGCTTTGCCCTTCTGTGTCACCCACCATGTTATTAGGCAGCGGGAGGCATTGCTGCTTCCCCCAAAAATAGCAAAGGAAGGAACTAGAACTGAGCCAATATATTCATAATAGCTTCTGGGGCACTGAAAGGCCGTGAGAATCTCAATTTGTGAATCATTTCTGATACAAAAGCAGAAGGAATTCAGAAAAATCAACAGCTTGGAATGGGCACTTCCAGGACAGGAATTTGAGGGTTTTTTTCTTTCACCTTCACTTTGAAGAGACCTAGATGTCGACAGGGGATGACTGGAGACAAAAGGGTTAAACAACCTGGAAGCTAAACTGAAATACTGCTTTTACTTTGACTCATTTGTAGTTTGTTGTTAACATTTTAGCTCCACAAAAACTGGAGAGAAAAGCTTTGAGTGTTACTTTCTCAGCTTCCGAGGAGCACAGCTTGCTGGTGAATTGGCTTTGCTCCAAAAGTGATGGGGTGTCACTGGGCTTAGACAAAAGGGCTTCCACTTTCTCCCAACATCTCCACTGCAGTGTTGGCCAGTAGAGCTATATTTTTAAACCCTGAAAATGTGGAAAACTGTGACTATGAATCCTCTGAAAAATCACAGAAAACAGGGCTAGAAAGATTCACAAGGACTCATTTAATCTTTTCTCCAGCCTCAAGGCAGGTTGTACCACTTTATCATCTCTAACCACCACTTGTCTGACCTGTTTGGAGTGTGATGGACATTTCAATCCCCCCCTAGCAATCCAGTCCAGTGGTTTGCTGCCCTTACCTGCAGAAATTTTTTTCCATGCTTTGACTCTTACTTGCTTTAATGTAAGCTCATTGCTTCTGTTCACTGCAGACATCCCCCTCCATTTAAGATGACATTTTACCTACATCGAGGATTATGTTTCCCTTCAGGCTTCACGTATTTAGGCTAAACCCCAGCTCAGTCAGCCTTTGCTCTCGGGGTGTTTTCCACCTCCCTGCTTGGCAGCTGGGCCACACCTCAAGCCATGGTGCCTCACTCTAGTTGGTATGGAAGGGTAATTTCCTATCATATGGGCTCTGCTCCTCCTTTATCCACCCTAGAACATCTGTCTTCTCCACAACAACGTGATGTTGTTGATTCACATTCACTCTGCTATCCACAGCCACTCTCTCAGACATTTTTTTGGCAGAGCTGCTGCAGCTGAACCCAGGCTGTGTTTGCACAGCTGATTTTTCCTGCCTACCTCACACGCGTCTCTACTGAATCTCATCTTTTTTTCCAGGCCTTTTCCCCAACTTGTCAGCATTGCTTTGAATCATCATTCTGCCCTCCTCTGTGCCCACAGCTCCCACTTCCTTTGCCTTGTCTACAAGCTAATAAGCATACTCTCCATTTCTTCATCATCTGCACCCTTACCAGATGCTCTTCTCTTCAATTGACCCTACTGTTTTTGGACACAAGGGAAATATATGATGCTTTACCTGCCACCCACTTAAGAGCTTAAGAGCTCTAAAGAGCTGAGTCTCGTAGAGATGGCCTTTTGTTCCCCTTGCAGCAAGATCCCCACAGCAGAGCTGGATGCATTTTTGACTGATACAGTAATCCTTGCTTCCTCTCTCCAGTTGCTTTGTGTCATGTCAAACAGCTCCTGCACTTATAAATGAAGGAGAGGATATCTGCTTCTAATACATGCCTCCTCTTGTGCACATTTTAAGTTCAAGGAATGCATGGGCTTATAGGAAAGCCTTTTTCTTTGAAGGATGCCAATACTCTTAATAAATAAAGTCTATAGAAAATCATAGCTTGCCACTATGAAAAGAGCACTCGTTTGATAGCATGTTATGACTGTACCCAGTAACTTCATACTGGGAATGAACAACGCCATAACAGGGAGCTCATGAAAACATGAGCTGATAGGGGACAGATCCCTCCACCATTCTGCATGTGTCTGGCCAGGAGGTATGACTGGAAGTGTCTGGTCCTTTGCCACTGAGAGTCATGCTGAAACAGGGCATTGGACATTAAAACAGCTCTTCTGAAGTAGTGATAATCTCCCTGTTTGTTAGTCCGTGAGCGGCCTGCCACTTCTGGCTTACATGAAACTGAATTCTCAGGTGATCCGTTGCTGTTATTAAAAAAAGGCAATAAACTTCTGCCACTCTGTGGGTATGCTCTTTTACCAGAAAGCAACACATAAAGTCTGTCCTGGGGTGCCCTGTGCAGAGCCCTGGGGAGCCCACTGAGATGCTGAGGGCACTGGGGTTGCATGATGCCAGCCATAAACCAGTCACCCAATGTTGGGTCCTCCAGTTTTCAGTTAAAATGTGCCCAAGTATACAGCCTGACCACATGTTTTAGTATGTAAACTACAAAAATCTCACATCCCCCTACCTGAGAGTAGTGAGTTAAACAAGCAGTCCCAAGGATTCAACATCTTAAACCGGACACTATAATGACTGGCTTAAAAATTGGGAAACTGGAAGAAAATATTTGTGTTTGCTTGCTGGTGACTCAGGGCTCAGTGTTAATGTTTTCAAACTTGCCATGAAAAATACAGACGACAAATAGAACTGGTTAGAAAATAGAAGGTCTGCATTCACAAGCAACACGTGAATTCCAGCATCTGGAGCTCTGAAAAACACCCAAATGAGATAAGGTCTGCAAACAAACTGGGGTTTTATAGAACCAGTTGTAACACAATACACATGATAGTGGAGGCAGGGTGAGGGGAAGCAGGTTGAACTAGCATTATAACTAGCATTATTATATAGAAAATATCACTCCCTGTTTACACCTGGGGTATGAATGCTAACCTGAAACAATTTCACTTTCTTTTATGCTTTCTATATTAAGAGATGTTATTTTAGACTTCTACTCACTTCAACAATCTAACTGCAGGGTTTGCTTTCTCTCCCTGGGCTGAATCCATCCCGGAGGAGCTCTGTAGAATGCTATGCAGTTCCGTCGAGTATGAATTTGACCCACTGTGCTCGGCTGTCCTACTAATGCATCTGTCTTGGGTCCAAGTGCTCTCCTGATTTGTACTATAATTATCCTAAAACTAGATTTTTCTAAATTTCATTCCCTCACAGCTTTTTATAGTTCTGGGAATTAATTATTCAGAGCTGTGGAAGTTCTCAGTAGTGCTTTTCCCCAGCTTTTATGGACACAGATGCATTTGGCTCATGTAGAACAGAGCGCACGCTGGTGCTTCAGACAGAGACAAGGGAATGACTTTGGCCAAATGTTAAACAAGCTGCATTCATCGTTTCCTCCTCTGACACCACCTCCTTGAATCTTTTGAGGCATAGATAATCTCTAGGCCTAATAATGTCTATTCCTTCCCTGGCATTCATGGGCTTTAGAGTCTCCTTTTACGCATTACAGGTTGATGCCATCTGTAGCATCGTGGGGCAGGAGGGGCTGCAGTGAGCACGGGGACCAGTGTGGCTGCAAAACTGGGCACTGCCAAAAACACCCCCACATTTTGGCTGGGATGGGAGTGAAGCGGAGCAGGGGTGCAGTGGGGAGGCTAAAGCAGATAGACTTCTAGCCTGGAATCGGAAGCTGGGGAGAAGTCAGCAATCCCGTTTCGTTGGCTGGGAGCGAATGGACACATGGTCAGGGATGGCCGGGCTCTGGGGACACGTCAGAGGGGTGTCTCTCTGGGGTGCAGGCTGGGGGAGATGCGTCCTTACAGCCCTAAGGCTCTGTTTGAGTTTCACTTGAGTTGGAAGTTCGGCAGGAGGGCACGGAGGCACCAAAGCACGGACCTACGAGGCTGCTGCCAGCACAGCTCCTCTGGCTTCCTCGGTCAGGGACAGAGCAGTCTCCAGCACAGGTGTGTGGGGAGCAGCACTCGCGTTGGGGTGTTGCTCCCTCCCTCCCCAGGCTCGCCCCATCTGACCGGGGAGTGACGGCCACTTCTTTCACTGAGCCCTTTCCCCTGGAGGCTGCCATTCACACACTGGGGGGTTTCCATCCCACGGAGCAAGGTGGTGAAGGGAAGGGTCTGCCCAGCAGGCACTGGGCTCTGAGCAGGACCCTGTTCCCCTGCGGTTGGCTCTGCAGAGGCAATACAGCAGTGGAAAATGAGATTGAGCCTCTTCTGCTTCCCACATCTTCGTTTGGGTAAGTGCAGAACGTGTACTTTAATTAGGGATGATACATGAGGGAGACAGGAGATGAAGCAATGTTCAAATTAAGTATCTGCAGAGCTGGTAAGAAGGTAAATATGAGCTCCCGACTTGGAGGATTTTTTTTCAGTCCCTTCTTCTGCAGCAACAGTTTGAGTTTTAATTTAAAAAGAAAAGAAATCGCTGCAGCATTATTTTTCCCCAAACTCACCACCTTTGAGGGCCACCTTCACAGGCCCCTGGGTTTTATGACACTGCAAAACCCAGGAAGGGTTAGGTGAGCTCCCACTACGGGGCAGGGGGGAGGGGGGCAAGTCCCCCCCAGACACAGCTTTGTGTCGGACAAAGGGCTGCTGCTCCCATGCTGCAAATGCATGGGGAGGTCGATGGACTGACGCCTGCATGACACCACTGACCCTCCTGCAGCAAACCACCCTTTAACAGAAGCAAGCTGCAAGAGGTTTGGGGTCTTTCCTCAGGGATGGAGGCTTCGGTGACCAGATAACCAGTCCGACTCCTCTCTCCCACCACTTTGCACTGTTGGGGGGTTGTGGGTGCACCTCTGCCCCCACAGCTGCATGCATTCCTGCTCCCAGGATGGATCCGTCAGGAAGCACTGCTCGCAGCTGTGCTCTTTGTACCGCTGCCCATCCCCGGGACATCTGAACACCTCGTCCTTCACTCTGAGCATCCTCTTCCCTGCTGGCACGGATAGGAGCTTCAGAATGAAAGCAGGTGGGATGCTCAACACAAATATTACATGTGTCAGGAGGATAAACGAAGGTTTCTGGAAGATTAAATTAACCTTACATTTCAAAATTGTTGTTTCTTAAGTGCTTGACTTCCTCTGTGCCCTATATGAAATATTTTTATTTGCTTTTGTAAGTAATACAGTATTTAATTATTAGATAAAGCATACTCCATATAAAAATATGGTTTCTAATGCATTTTAACTGGTGAATACCAAGTATTCACATCCCCTTTGCTATGATTTCACTTTAAGAATGATTTTGGTGTTTCAGTATGAGTCAGGCAACAACACAGGAATTGCTGAAGAAATTTTACTGAAAACCTCTCTGAAAAACCAGTTACAAGTCAGAGAAAACATAGCCCAATTCTACTGGTTCAGTCCTGGCTTGATTGGGTCTGTAATTTCAGAAACCAAATTCCACATCTGGAATTGTCTACAGTTTGGCTATTAAAAGGATGTCTGTGTTTTTATTTCAATGCCACCACTGAGAGATGGGACCTGCCTTAGGGAAGGTGGCAGCCGCCAGCACCCACTGCTGCCTGACAGAGAGGGCCCAGCTAGAATGGGAGATTTCCTGCAGAGATGACTCAGAAGAAATAACCTTTTTTTCCAGTGGAAAAATGCATTGCCAATGTGAAAAAAAAAAAAAACATAAAGAGGAGCAGCTGGGAGAGGAAGACACTGGAAGGCCCCAAAGGCTCCAGAGTCCCTACTTTGTGCTTTCTGTCCATGCTAGTGTAACTTGTTTACCTACCTTTTTGTTACAAAAAAATAAATTTTATATGCCATTAAAGGCTGGCTGTTCCCAGCAGGTGCCTAAACAAAGCAGCAGTTGTGTTGCTCATAGGAGTTCACATGTGCAAGGGCAGAATCATGCTCTTTGCATGGTTGAAGCCAAACTGTACATTAAGTAATCAGTGCTGAAACTCTTATGTAAAAGATGACCCAGTCCAGCATTTTTTAGGAATTCATCTGGTTTAGGAACTCATCAGGTGCCCTTTATTACTTCTTAATCTCTGTCAGCCTGAAAGGATGTCTCCAAAACCTCTATCAGACAGAATTAATGTTGTACAAATACTTGCAGCATGGAGTAAGTAACTGAATTTCTCTTACTTGCCTGGATATCATTTTATATAAAACAGGACACCTGGTATCATGATAATATGAAAAATCTGGCAGTATTTGCACAGCAATCTGAGCACAGAGGTGGTGCTGCGGCTTCAATAAGCTGTGCCACTGTTTGCCTTTGAATGCTGTCGGGTGGATCAGCTGAGAGCGGCCGCACCAGCGGGTGCTGGGAGCACCAGGTACTTTGCCAGAACACCAGTGGGATGCTGATGAGAACATGGTGTCACGCGTTGCCCAGGATTCTGCTAGCGGGCTCTTTTATTGGATTATTGTCTGTTTGGAGGGGGAGAAACATATCCTCTGCTTGAAGCAAATTGCCTCATGGTCTGCGTTGTGATAAAAGGTGATTATACATCACTGAAAACTGCGATTGTTTTTAGTTGCAAAGCAGCCACCCTTCTCCCTGCCAGTGTATAAAAAAATGTGTGTTTTGCAAAGGTAGGGCAGGATGCTTGGTAGGGCTAGAAAGTGGCCTGGGAAAAATCATTCCATTTCAGCAAGAGTCCTTTACATTTTGCTGTATTATCCCCATTGGGTGAGCAGCACCAGCTGCCAAACAAGCTCCTCGGGGGATGCTGCTCCCTTGTGTGCCTGCCGCAGGCCCACCACATCGACGGGTCCTCCTGTCTCCCTCTCCTCCTGCACCCACCAGGTCTGACACTGAGCCTGCGTTGCTGCCTGGCCCAGCCATGTCTGTCCCATCTAAGCCCGGTGCCCGGCAGGTCAGAGCTCTCGGCAAGTGGCTTTTACTCAGCCCACAGGCTGCTGTGGCTTTGCGGGATTGTACGCTGGGCTCTCCAGCTGATGGGAAACACACATGGATTTTTCAGGTGAAGGCCAGCAAGCGAAACATGGTTGTCTGCATACTTGAAATTAAGCCTATTTTTCACTCCTTGAAATCAAAGCATGAGACAACAGAATTGGGACATTCCTGCAAGAGCACAGAGGATCTGATGATTATTTAAATGCGTAATCAATACCACCATCTAGTTATTCATATGCATTTGTCAAAGGCCCAACAATGTGCTTTTCCTATTTAAGGATTTTCTCCAGGCATAACCCAACCTTTTTTAAATTACTAACTTTTTTCTTATTGAAAGTGTTGTTAATTAATACTTTTATTGTCCTCCCCTGTGATTTGCTTTCTCTTAATTACCAACAGGAGCAATACAAGAGTGCTCCATCACCTGTGCCAAAATTAATCTGACTTCTTCCAAATTGCACTGAACGATCTACATGGCTTTGCCTGTGGGTACTGAGCAGGAGAGCCTGATCCCATGGGAAACTGTGCTTTATGAGGACCTCAGCTTTCACACAATCACAGAATGGTTTGGGTGGGAAGGGACCTTTAACGATCATCTACTCCACACACCCCCCTGCAATTTTCAACTAAATCAGATTACTTAGAGCCCCGTCCAAACCTGACCTTGAATGTTTCCAGGGATGGGGCATCTACCACCTCTCTGGGCAACCTGCTCCAGTGTTTCACCATCCTCACTGTAAAAAATTTCTTCCTGATATCTAGTCTGAATCTACCCTCTTTTAGTTTAAAACCATTACCCCTTGTCCTATCACTACAAGCCCTGCTAAAAAGTCTGTCCCTATCTTTCTGATAAGCCCCCTTTACGTATTGAAAGGTGTATTGGGTTTCTGTGGCAAGGTTTTGGTAGCAGGGGGGGTTACAGGGGTGGCTTCTGTGAGAAGCTGCTGGAA
>JANZLQ010000017.1:13934952-13987832 GCA_026212715.1 Elanus axillaris
GAAGGGGGGGGCCTTTTTTGGGGGGGTGTGTGTCTATTTTCAAGGAGCGAGGGTTGGAAAAATCCCGGCTGGATTGCGGGCGCGGGGCGCTCCGCGCATCTTTTCCACTCGCCAGCGCGGCGGGGCGCGGCGCGGAGCGGAGCGGGGCGGGGCGGGCGCCCCCTTCGCCGTCGGGGGATGCGGAGCGGATCCCCCGGCCCCGGCGCCGCGGGGCTGCGGCAGCAGCGCCGGCGCGTTCCCCTGCCCTCCGGAAAAACGCGTCTGTGCGTGTTCGCGTGTGCTTGTCTGTGTGCCCGTGTGTACACACACACACGCAGGCTGCGCGTGGGGGGGGTGCTAGTCTCGCCTGATGATGGAGGGAGTTACGCGGCTCTGCTTTCGAGTGGTTAATGGTTTACCCGGCGAAGTTCCCGCCGCATGAATGTTGCAGGGCGCTTTGAGTCAACTCCTTCAGCTCCGGACCTCCTATTCGCCACCTTCCCAAACGGCCTCTAAAAAAGGCCGGCCTTTGCCTCTGGTGAGTAGGCTTTTTTGGCTGTCCCCTCCCCTGGGAGGTGTCTGCGGGCCGCGCTGGAGGCCAGATGCCCGCGGCCGGGGTCCCCCCCGGTCCCCGGGGCGAGGGGACACACCCCGCTCCCGGGAGGTCGCGGCGTCTGCCAGCCGCGGTTCGCTTCGGGCTCCGGGGGGAGCGGCCGGAGCTCCGCTGAGATGCTGCCGCGCAGGAGCTGCGGAGTATCGAGAACCGCCAGAAAGAGGGAGTGAAACAAGGCAAGCGTGTTTACAAGTGAGTTCCCGTGCAAATAAGTTTCTGCTCGGTTTGGGAACAGGTCGCGTAGCGCATCATCTGGAACGAAAGGTTCGCTGAGAGAAACAGCTGGGTGCTCAGGGGCGCAGTGTCTCCTGCTCACAGCTGGGAAATTCGTACCTTCGTGACAGAAACTTGAGCTTTTTCACAGGAATACTTACAGGCAGGCACTGGAACCGAGCGTCATCCTGTAATCCCATTCACAAGTGAAAACCTGGTGGGGAGATCAGATTTTCTCTGTGGGGGAAAGAAAGGAGGAATCGGTTACTCCCTCCCCAAAATTTTCCACAGTTTTCCCGGTAGGAGCCATTTGTTGTGGTTTCGGGTTCAAAGGCTCTTCTTGCCCGAGATGAAACACGAGCAAAGATCAGGGGGGCTCTTTCAGCAGCCCGCTGGCGTGATAACGCTGTCCTGCGTGGGGACCCACCAGCACCATGGGGTGCTTCCCGCGGCAGCCGGCGAGCAGAACTGGAGAGGAGCCCGTGCGGGGCCCTGCCGGCTCCGGAGCCGAATATCCACCTCGCTGCCGGGGCCTCGACTCTGCTCAGGTGCTTGGATTGGGAGCCCTTTGATTCAGGCGAAAGGATCTTATGGCCACGTATGTTTGATTTCATCTAGTGTGGTGAGGCTCGGGGAAGAAGGCAGGTATCTCCCCGCATCTTCCCTTAGGTTAGGGGGGGAGATGCTGGCCGGCCAGCAAAGGCACGCACCGGCTCTTCCTGACACCTGGTTTCTGCTTTTCTTTGTTTCTTGCCTTAAATTTAGGGTCTCTCTGTGTAGAGGTGGAAGTGTAGGAAACTGGGAGGGGAAAAAAAAAGCGCGTGCTGCTATAGAGTGGCTCTTGCAGTGGTGGCAGCAGCTCTGCTGAGGAGTCAGCTATGCTGGCAAAAAAGTGCTTTTCGTTGGCATAGCTTAGTCCGTTCGGGGACTTGCAACGGTGAGAGGAGTTCTGCCAGCTGCAGGAGTGGGATTTGCTCTTGCAGCTGGCTGCTTGCACTGGCAGGACCTTGTGTAAGCGTAGACAAACCTTCCGAGTTCTCACATGAGGCTGGCACTGTGTCGGTGCAGACGACATCGTGTCGCAGCTGGCACCGTGGTACCTTGATCTGCCACCCGAGCTCGTGGGCATGGTGATAACATGGGCCAGTTGTCCGCAGCTGATGATAGAGATTACTTTGTAGCCTAAGCAACATTAAACTTGGATTATGACTCTGGGGGAAAAAAAGAAAAAAAAAAAAGGCAAGCATGTGATCTATGATTAGAAAGGGTTGCAATTAAAAATACTCATGCAACATGATTTTTTTAAAATTTTTTTTTTCCCCAAGCAAGGCAATATTCTTTTGAGTGTTGATTACTTTGACGTGAGTGAGACAAGAATGCTGGTAGACCAAGGGGGCAATCTGAATTAAAATTCTGTATTGTTGGGTTGGGGTTTTTTTCTTGCTTTTGGTGATGTGAGACTGTAAGGAATGAGGTTGCACTGTCTGCATATGCAAGATGCACTGGTACTCATGAGAAGAGGATCTCCCACTTTTCCAAAGAACTGCTGGTCTTTCCTTCAAGTATGACTTTTAGGTTAGATTCAATAACAAATGCAGTGTGTTTTCCAGTGAATGGAAGAAAAACAGGCTTGGGTTCTTTTATTCATTTTTCCTCATGTTCCTAGGATGCTTCCCCTAATGTCTGTATGTGGGATCAGTTTCTTTGTTCATTGTCTGCATTAGAAAATAGTCTGTGTCCAACTTCTGCATCTTCATGGAGCTTGACTCGGACTGAAGTTAAATATCTTTTGGCAAGAGGTGATTTTATCTTAGCTTGTATTGACTGTATTACTGTATGGTGTGGGATCCTGCCCATGGATTGTGGAAGCATTTGCTCTTGCAAAATTGTTGGGGTTTAGCTTTAATGAGCAGAAAATGTTTTAAATCAGTGCCTGAAATCTTTGTTGTTCCAATAAATCCTCTACCATCCTGAGAGTATAACAAATGCCAACACTTATCTTCACTTCATCAGCCTTTTGCTATATAAAAGCTTTCATGGGTTGGTTGTGTTTTGCTAATCTGCTAATTAACCTATTGATTTCTGCATTTCTTGACTTCCTCAGATAAATATCTTCTACCTATTGTCACACTGTGATAACAAAGTAATTGTGAATCCTTAAATAATGGAGGCAAATACTCCATGAAGGAGCTCCTTACCTCACCTTACCTTACCTTGCCTTACCTTACCTTACCTCCCTGAATCTTTCAGTGGATAGGAGAGAACATTCTTCAGCTGAACCTCCTGGAAATGTGACCTTTCTAGAAGTTTAGGGTTCTGTTGCTTAATGACTGGGAGACATATAGGATCAACTACGGGATGAATTATGCATTCCCCTGCACTGATTGCACTGGAATTAGAAGGCAGGAGCTGGGAGGGCCGGATGCATCTCATAATCTAAGAAATATTGCAGCTCTTCTGGATTGCACTGCATGAAATATGCCTGTATTATTATTAAGAAATGCTGCTTATAATTCGCACAGTAGTTTTGTAGATACCTGTGAATATCCAGGGTGGAAGAGATGGCAGTGGTACTCTGAGTGTTTCAGTGTCTCTTGTCCTGTAGTGTGTATCTTTTTAAAGTCAAAGAAATCAGCAGGTACTTTAAGGAATTCTCCCTGGTGATCTGTGTTGAGATAATGTGGAAACCTACGCCAGCAGCATTCCGTGCAAAAGATGCCAGCTACAACCTGGTCAGCTTTTATGTTCTCTCAAATGCCACATGTTTCCTGATGATCGAACCACCTGTATCAAGCAACACAATCTACTTGAAATCTGGCTGGGGAAAAAAAACACCCAGCAACAAAATGTAGACATAGCTATAGTTACATACAGTTCATGCACCAGCCTTTGAGACCTTCTGCCGGTTCTTTTTGGTGACTTCTACAAATATGTTTTAGCCTTGTTTTTCTTTTTCTGCCCTCTTTTTCAAGGGAGATCAGACTGCCTAAATGGGAAAGGGTGCAGCTGAATAAATGCATGCCTAACAACAGGGGAAAAAAAAGGATGCTTGCTAATATTTCAGTTGCTGTAATCTTAATGTTTTCAGAGAGGTGTTCTGAGCTGATGATATCCCTTTAAATATCCACTTGAGTTGGAAAACACTGGATTTCGGTGACAGGGACACCTGGAGACTTCCAAGGGTAGAAGGCATGGCATGTACCTACAGAGATGCTTGCAGAAAACGAGGCATACTAGGATCCTGACACGCTTGCCAAGAGCAACGACTAAACTTGGGCAGCTGGTTTAGCAATTAAATTATGTTTTTGTTTTGGACAATGGGTTTATCGTAATGAATTAACCATTGGACTAGTCAGAGTGGCAGAGGGGTTTGTTTTTGATTTCCCAACCATGCAGCATGCCAGCATTGGGAACATACTTCCCACCAGTGGAACTGCAAGAAGCATTTCATACTAAGTGCCCTGGGGAGAGGGAGCACGCACATGTGTCTTCTGGTGCACAACCCCCAAATTCTTGTGATTTCTTGAAAATGCAAGCGTGTGATGGGTGGTATAGCTTGGGTATGGGATAAGGAGATACATCTTGCTGATGCTTGAAAGTTGGCACGTGGCTCATGCAAAGTCATTTTAGAATAGACAGGGGGGGTCGGAGGGGTGGAGGCAGTGGTGGGAGGAAAAGAAATGCCTTTGGGGGGCCAGGAGCTAGCGTGTGGGTGTGCTTCTTTCTCATTCACCTCTGCTCCACACAGAGTAGCATGTCTGTGCAGAAGGGATGCTTTTCCTTGCTTGGAGGTAGCAGGATTTTTTTTTCAGGTTTCTTTTTTTCTTTCTAAAGGGCATTGTGCGCAGGATGCTCTGTTCTTGGCAGCTCGCCTGTGGTGTGAGGGGAGAAAGCTCACTGCTTTTGGTCATGCTGCAGATAGCCGCCGTCAAAGCTAGTTAGCATTTGCAGGGCATCCTTCCCTTTTTCTCTTTAGCGAAGCTTTTTTTTAGCAGGTAAATGCTGTTCCTCCAAAGATGTCGCTTTGTCTTTCTTAAAACTTATCTGGGGAGAAGCAGATTTTTATTTGGAGGATGATTTGGGGCTGGTTGACGAGCGCTGCTTGCTGTGAGAGGGGAGTGGGAATGACAAGGGAGGATGTTGTGGATGCATAACCATTAGCACTGACTTTAATTATGAAATGTGTGTTCAAAAGAAAGCAAGCGTACTTTGTGGTGTTTAGGAAAGGTCCTAGAAGCAACATCTGTTAAATACTTTAGAACCTTCGCTATTGCTGAAGGGAAGGCAGCAGCTTGAAACTTAGTTTTGGGAGCACAGGCCTGTCAGGAGCTGCCTGGCTGGTGGGTATCTCAGGCAGCTGCCTTTCACAGCCCTCTGCAGAGTGGTCGAAGCATCATCCTGGAACAAGCCGGGGCTTCTGCTGTTCCTTCCAGTTTCCAATTCTAGTTTCTCCTCCAGTGGTCAGTACCTGTGTGTCTTGTGTCAGCCCTCTCAGTCTCCTCTCGATGGTGTCTGACCTCCTAAAGCTCTTGTACCAAGAGAGCTGGAAATGCTCTATGGAGGAGAGGGGAGGAGAAAGCAGACTCAGCATAAAAGGCCCTCTGTGATTAGACAGTACTTTGATTTTTGCTGGGCTGCGTTTTATTGCTCTTGAGCTCGTGTATGTCAGCTGTGCTTCAGAGGAATTCTGGGGGGCTTTCCAGAAAACGGGTGCTCCTTTGTGCAAGATTTTATTAAAGGAGGAACTTATGCAAAATAAAACAGGGGTTGGAAATGCAGGTATTTGGCAGTCACCTTTTTGTCAGCAGTCTCCGAAGGCCAGACCCATTTAAATGGGAACAAGCACATGCCTGTGTCCAGCCTCTCTCCTGGCTTTGTGCAGTGGAGCCTGGATGGTTACATCCAGTGGAGCGTGGCAGGCCAAGCCTGTCCCCGGTGTAAGGAGCCTGATTCCCTCAAATGTCATGGTAAATGTTTCCCCTTGGCTTAGGTTTGACATGGAGCAAACCCACTGAAACCAGTTGTGGGAGACCATTTCAGTTTGCTCCCTTGTTGGTAGCTCATCAGCTGGGGGGGGGTTCGTGGGTGCTGTAACCTCAGTGGTGGCTGCGGCCCCTTCTCAGGTTGTCGGGACAGGAGTTTGGTCACTGCACATGTGCCTGTCCCCGCAGGGAGCACAGTGTGAGCCTGGGGATGCCGCGCTCCTCTGCACCAGGCTTGTCCCAGGAGCAGCAGCTCTGCCTGGGCCGGTCAGGGGCTCTTCTAGAGTTGTCAGAAGATGTATCAGAAGGTTTTTATTTTTTTTTAATGGAAATTGGATTTCATTCCAGCTGAGGCTAATTGGAGCTGTGGTAATGGTCTGAAAGCAAATGAGAATGAGCTCTGTAGACCGCAGCCACAACTTTCTGTTCTGCTCATGTGATGCTTCTTAAAATGGCATTCTTTCCTAAATCTGGCCCTACAGCTACTAAGAGCTGTGTTTTTCTCAGGAGATATGCAAAGTGAGGGAAGACCACCCTTAATTTTTAAGTCATCCTTTAGCCCTCCTCTCCCATCTCCTTAAGAATGCCCTGAACCTGCAGGCTGACTTGCCCGGGCAGGCTTGTCCCTGTGGGAAACATTCTGACCCTGGTGGCACTTTGCAAAGGAGCAAAGAGTCTGTCTGGTCCTGTTCAGATCGCGAACAGCCCTCCAAAGCAGCTTGCGGTTGCAGGAGGAGGGATCTGTGACTCCAGTAACGTCTCCCAGGCAGCCAGGAGGAGAAGAGGAGTCTTTGCAGGAGAAAATCCCACGGCCAACGCCTGCCATGGTACTGCCAGATCCTCTAGTGCGGAGAGCCAAAGCGATTGCTGTGCCCGTCACAGGAGGGGGTCTCTCTCCTGACAAAATGGCTTACTGCATGTGATCTGAGCTTCTCAGCTGCACCAACTGTGATTTCTCCTTGTCTCAGATCTCCTGGTGTTTGCCTGTGTCTTTCATCACCCCCAACGGAGACTGTTGGCAGGCTGTTTGCAAGGTGTGTGTTGCAGCTTACAAGAAGTCCTGTCCCTTAAGTGGGACAAGCTGTTACGAACCGATAGCACCAGAAACAAGTGAATTTAGTGAGGATAATCGTTTTTATGGGTTTAGTTCAGAAGGCGTGCTTTGGAAGTGAAGGTGCCTTTGCTGGCCGTTTCCAGAGCTCTGGCTTGTTGCAGGACATGTTCAAGGATCGGATCTTCCTCAGCACTTGGCTTAGCCATCATCTTCTGGGGACCGGGAGCTTCACAGCCAGGCATTGGCTAGTCGCGTTGGTGGTGGGACATTTTGAGTTGGCTGCATCTTGGTGCCAAGCTTTGTTTTCAGACGCTTGGTGCCCATGGCTGGTGCTGGGGTCTTGTATGCTTCATTAACGGGCTTGGTGGGTTTTTAGGCTTGGTGGGGAGGCATGTTTCTAACAAAAATGCTCTGGGTTGCTTGCTTGGTTTCATGAAAGGATTGTGAAAACATGTGGGGGAAGTTTTTAATATTCTTGAGCTGTACGCATGCAAAAGACCAGGCTGACTATTGAAGATTAATGCCTGCTCAGGGGGTCGTAATGAGCGTGCCTCCTGGTGTAACAGTCGTTGGACAGAAAGACAAACTGTCGGTAGCTTTTAAATATCACAAGGTGTATACAGTGTTGTGCCTTCTGCTTTCCATGCGAGCACGCCCACGGTCCCACGCCCAGCGTTTGGGAGAACTCTGCCCGACGGCAGACCTGGGGGCGCGGGGGCAGAGCGGTGCTGCAGGCTGAGCTCCTCGGGGCCGGGCACGGCTGTGGCTGCCGCCTCGGTCCGTGGCAGCGTTCGTGCCACCCCCGTGCCAGGTTCTGTGTCGCGGGCCCGAGCCGTGGCTGGCGTGACGCGAGGTTTGCAGGGTGCCCTTTGGCACCGCTTGTTTCCTCTCCTCCACCAGCTCACCCTGGAGGTGCCAGGCTCCTGCTTCCCTTTATCGGCCTCCGTTTAAACCCATTTCTTTATGTCAGTCAGCAGTGGAAGGCGAGGGGAAAATCCCTAACGGGAGTAGCAACAACAGTGACAGATCCCAAAGCATAGACTTCAAGGTGGTCACCTGTCAGTCTTCTCCAGGAGCCTGGCTTCACGCAGGTCCACGAACAAGAGGAAGGGGCTTCCCGTGCTGTCACCCAAGTGGCCCTGCGGCTCCGGAGGAGGGGATCACCCGGCTGTGTTTCAGACAGCCCTGCTGCTGGCTGAACCCCATCTCCACGTCTCCGGGTTGTGCCGGGACAGCCCGTGCCGAGGAAAGTCGCAGGCTGCGGCAGGGCTGCCTGAGGGGAAGCAGCAGCCTGTCCTGGCAGAGCAGGGAAGACCCGCCAGCCTGGAACAATCTTTGTCACCTGAGGTTGGTATTTTACAGCCTCTAAAGCTGTGATTGATGTGTGCAGGAAGTTTTGCTCTTAACATTGCTTTTCCAGCTCTCTGGAGGTTAACAAGACACTGGTGCATCTGGTTTTTGCTTTGCTTTCAAGGTGGTTTTCCCCTTGTAATTACAAAGACGAGAATGTGTAAATTTTTTTTAAACAAATAAATGATCTGCCCAGGAGCACTAGTTTGTGATAAAGTCAATTTAAATGCAGCTGCATATTCTGTAGCTGGAGTGCGGTTTTATGTAGTGTAAAAGAGCTTCAATATGCAGAGAGGGTTAAGGTTATATGAGGCACCTTGGCATAAATGCCATAACCGCATTTATCACTGTAATTTGGTTTTTGAATAAATTCAGGCTTCATTCAGTCTGTGGAAAGTTTTTGAACTCTTTCAACTGCTGCTCTGTTGTGTCCCTCCACATGGTATCTTAGCTGCTACAAATCTGCGATCTGCTTTAATAAAAGGCAGTTGACACTATGTCCTGCATAGCTGCTTAGCAAATCTTATTTTAGCTAGCAGATACCTCCCTTCCCATGACCTTCCTTACTCACTCCATCCCTCCCAAATCTTTATTGTGTAACTTGAATGTTATGTTTAGTTTAGAGCATCCTGTGAAGCAGGGAAATGCAACTGAAAAGGAGGCTAAAAAGGGGAAGAAAGAAACTCCCCAGACAATGAATGTGTAATGACATAATTTAGTTAATTGTATTGGAAAAAAATTAAAATAGGAAATCGAGTAAATAATTGGCACTGTTTTGTCCCCAAGTGCCTGTATACTTTTTAACTGTAGGCTGATCACTTGTGTGCAAGTCAGACCAGGCATTATGTATGACATTTGTCAGTAGTCTTTTGGGGAAGAAAAATCAGCACCAAAACAACTCTGCAATTCAGTAAGGGAAAAATATTTAAGTGAAAATAATTCAGCTTGTTCTGACACTTTAAATTAGATTAAAAAAAGAAAGTATAATGCATTTAGTTGGCAGAGTCTTTGAATTTCCATACCTTTTTTTCCTTCTTTCATGTGCATGCAGCTTCTAGGGGAGTTTAGTGCAGTATGTGAGCTTACACAGCTTACTTTGGCAATCAATTCTGTGATAACATCGATTTACCCAGCGTGGCTTCTAGTTTTAGCCCTAGTGCCGTCCTGAAATATCAGCCTCTGCTTACCCTTGAATTTGTAAAGCTTTCTTACTCTGTTGTGGTTTCCTTTTAGTTGCTTTTGTGGAACCCAAGTTTGGGGTGTGTTTAATAAGCCACATAGCTTTGCTTGTATAAAACTGTGCTAAGGAGTGCAGACATTAATTACTCATTGAATTGGGCAGCGGAGATGTCTGTACAGCTTCCTCACCCCTCTGAAGCAGGGCATCACGGCATGGTCATCCTCAGTGGCCAAAAGTTATTGTCCAGCTTGTGAGAGAGTCTGTTAGCAGGAGGGACTGGAGCCAAAACCGACATGTAATGCAGAAATGCAGTCTGCAGCTTTGGGTTGAAGTAAGCAAAACTCCTCCACAGCCAGGGGAATTGCATCTGCCTCCACCAAGATGTATCTGTGGTGGTGTAGCCCATGATGTATTTCATGATAGGCCTTGCTGGCGTGCAGGTTTCTCCTTTGCATAGGCTTCTTTTGTTTTCCATTGGTTTCCCTGTTGCTCCCCTGAATCTGGCAGGGATAACTGTGTTACGATAGCATCAGCCAGAGATAAGATTCTTGTACTGCATACTTCAGGCTGTTCTTCAGTCAATGGCTTAACCACTACATTGCAGCTGTGTTCAATAAATAAACCTTAGGGGATGCTCAGAGTGGGGCTTTTAGAGATGTGGAACAACAGTTACTCACTGTGGACCTAATCTTCTACTAATTTAGGCTCAAGCTTTTTGGGTTGTACTCCAAGTGTTTCTGTGCTGAAAAGAGAGCTCCAGCACAGCAGACATGCAATGGAGATACGCGGGGCAGCATAAACTGTTTCCTAAAATCCCACAGTAAAAACCGAGGGGACAGATGTGTTCATTTGATCAGATTTCTGTGACTTCTATGAGCCCAACTCTGACATCTCACAGCTAAAGCATGACATTCCTGCTTGGATAGGAGCACAAGCCACAAACACTTTTCTAGGCAGAGACGTAGGTCTCTTACTCACTTGGAGAGTTTACATTTAAGCACCCAGGTAAACATCTTGTTGACTTATCTGATAGACCTGAGTGCCAGGGGAAACCGAAGGAAAACAACCTTCTGTCAGGGCAGATATTACACCACTACCACAACACCCAGCAGTCTCACTCTCTGTGCTTTGTTTGTTTTTGTTGTTTTGTTGGTTTTGGGGTTTTTTTTAATGCTGCAATATCCACCATTCTTTATTCTGTCTTTTCTGCTGAGAGGTGGACCTGGCTTTGCACTTCACCTCACTGTTACAGCTTAAATTGGCCAAGCAGTGTCAGGGTGGCTTTGTGAGCAGGTGTAGGTACTGGTGATGCTGCAACAACAGGCTGCCGGTTGCAAAAGTTTGTGCTGGAAAGTTGTCCAAATAAACTGCAGAGGGAGGAAGCCTGAAGGCAGAGAGCTGGCAGGAGTTGGACACCTTCTGAAAATGCAGGCTGGTTTACAGCATGGGAAATCAAAGTAGCCTGGGAGCCTGTTCAGTCAGTAGGTGCAGGAGGTGCTCCAAATAAGCAAACATGGCCTCCGAGGAATGTTTTGAACTCCTCCCTGTTGCCGTTTCCTGATCCTGTCAGTGCTTGGTGTTTCCTTCATGCTCTGGCAGCCGCCTGGTTACAGTCATCCCTGCGAGAAGTGGTGCTTCGCTGCTGTGACTGCCAGGAAAGGTGATTGAGAGGTTTTGGGCTGTGTGACTGTCTCACTGTGTACGTCCAGTTTGATGCATCCAAGTCAAGATTCACTGTTGTTGTGGTGATAGCTGGAAGCAGGTATCTCCTGTCCGTTACCAGAGCTGATGCGCTTGTGGCTTGGCTGATGGCCTGGGGCTCGAGGGAGTGACATTCAGTCTCTGACGTGTTCCTGGGGAGGTTGCAGGGTCTCTGTACATCAGCTTCCCATTGCAGTGGTTGGACTGTAATACATTTCTGGAGGTGTTGTAAGCACGTTGCTTGGGTGAAATGGTAATGGAAGAGGTGCCACTAGCAGTATCCAAGGCAGGGAAAGGAGGGGCAGCAGTTTATTCTGTTGACACAAGAAATCTCTCTCAGCAGTACCAGCCCTTCAGGGGACGCGCAGCCTGAAGTGTATCTGCAATACAGCCATAGCAGGGTATTGAGGAGAACACTCGACTTACCTTTTACATTAGCCAGGGTCTAAATCTCGGGTTGTGACATCCTGGAGCTCAGTGTGGGCTGGAAAACATGTGGGGGAACCAAGGGAAACAAGCCTGTGCTGGACTGCGGTGTCATCTGGGCTCTCTGAGCCATGCCGAGCAGTGTAAGCGGTCCCTGTGACTTAGGCAGGTCAGCAGTGAGCTTGGGTAGTGACAGCCCTGTGACGGATGGGCTGAACTGACTGATGCCTCTTCTGGGGTGTAGGGGCCTTAAAGAAAACAAACCCAGAGGATGGAGTCCTCTGGGAGTTTCCTTGCACTGTGGCTTGAATTATATGTCGAGGTGGGACCTCTCAGAGCTGCTGGGTGGGCTCTGAGCGTGGTGGCTTACAGGCCTGGTGTGAAAGGTGAGGAGGAGGAAGGGGACAAGAGGTGATTGGGAAGAGACTGTGCTGTGGAGGAAGGGGTGGACGGGCACTCTCCAGAGCAGTTTGTCAGCCAGTATGAGTGCTGGCATGGCTACATGGGCAGTCTGGGTGCATCCCCAAGCATGTGTAGAAGTGCAACAGCCAAAGGTGAGGTGCAGTGGTGGGTGATGAGCTGCCTGACTGGGGGGGACTGGAGACAAATTTGAGTAGAATAGTTTGGTTGGAAGGGACCTACAACGGTCATCTAGCACAACTGCATTGCAAGTGACAGGACAATTAGTTTCTTGGCTGTCCATGGACTATTGCTACCCACATGTAAAGGGGACAGCAAAATTTTCTGTCCTACAAGCCCTCACCAGTTTGCATTTGCAAGAAAAAAAGAAAAAAAACCAACACATTTTTATAAAATAGCAGTCTAGTTGAAAAACAAATTGCAAATAAGGGAGAGCGGAGACTTCACTTATTGTGCTGGGAGTTATCTCTACTGCTGCATGAGGTGTTTGCAGGCAGGTCACACCATCCACAAACATAGCAACATTAATAACAGTATTGATTTGTCTTAATGCAGTTATGAAAGCTGAACCTTGGAGGTGTGGGAGGGCCTTACTGGTAATCAGCATCGAGATCGATCAAGGATAGTATTGTCCGAAAAGGAACAAATGGAGGCTAGAACAAGGTAGGGTAAAATAGCAGCCATTAAAGAAAAGTGCCCACAACACTTGAGGCTTTTCTATCACATAGAAAGAAATCTACTTTATATATAATGTCTATGATTTGAAGCAAAGGAATGGGGTTAAAATCTCTTTGGAAAACAAGACAAAAGAAAAATAAAGGTGTCTGCAGTAGTTTTGGTGCAAGCTAAGGCAGGTCTGAGGATGCTGCAGGACGTAGCAGAGCTGCAGTGCCTGCGGGGGAGGCAGGGGTGGGTGATGCATGACTGTCAGGAGGGAGTTTTACCCCCGCTAGATGGGTCAAAGTGTGGTATGAAAAAAACCCCACGTTTGTCACCTTGGTTTCTCCATTCCATCAATGAAGCTGTCTTTCTCAGGAGGATCTTTACAAATGATTCTTTGGAGGACTCTCCTCCTTAAGCTTTTTGCTAGCAGCTCTGAAAATAGTAGATTGATGCACTCGCCTCTTCCTGCCCAGCCTCCAAAAGTTACTGACATCTCTTCCTTTAATTCTGCTTTGTAATTGAATTTCTGCCATAAGTTGCTTCTGCTAATTCAATTATACCTTACTTTTAACTGGCAGTGGATTTAAATACTTGATGTGCTGTTAACATAGAGATTAATGTGCTGTCTGGTTACCCTCTACTCCATCAGGTTGGAGCAACGGTTTTGTATGATTATAAGAATTTAAATAGCCATTTTTTTCCCCTGAAAATCTTTTGGGATGCCAGAATCTAGCCAAGGACTGGGAAATGCCAGTTTATCTTATTTTGAACATATGGCCAAATAATCTTGCACTATTCTGTAAGGTTTGTTGAATGGGGAAAGCACAACAATTTTGTACCAGCAACACAGAAGAGAAATCAGAAGAGCTTCTGGGTTGTTTCCTATTTTGCCACTGACCTGGTTCAGTCCTTACTTACCTTGCCTTTTCATTGGGTTTCATTGGGCTGGCAGCTTGGAGAGATAACATCCATCCCTGTATAAAATGAGGATACTAGATTTTCTTTCTAAAAAGATGTTGAAGCTAAAATGATTTGTTTAAATGCTTGCATTGCTGCCAGGCTGCAACATTTGTGAGTGCCTGCCCAGGGTTCTCAAGAGCAGTAAAAAATTTCATGGAGTCTTGGATCATTCTTTCTGTGAGCAGAAGACTGGTGTAGTTAACATCTGTACTGACAAGGGAAGATACCAGGATAAAATAGGAAAAGAACCAATTAGAGGACAGTCACTAAAGGATTTTTCTTTTTCTTTAGCTTTTCTTCCAGGTTCTCTGGGTCTTAGGGAAGGGTTTGTTTAAAACAGCCCTCTAGATGTTGGGAGGACACATGTGGCAGGGTTGGTCCAGTAAAAGCTGGTGAACCAGCACCACCAGTGATGGGGGCGGGGGCAGTTGCAGGGGGTGGCTGGTGACCCCATGGCAGGGTGGGATGCCCTGTCCTCACCTCCGTGACACTTGTCTCACTCTTGTGATTTGTAGAAGGAGCTGGATTTCAGCTGGCTGCTTGACTTTGGTTCTTTTCAGTTCCTTCTGGGTGATTATTGCTAAAAACCTGTGGAGAATTTCTGAGGTTTCCGTAACAATGAAAAAGCAAAAAAGATAGTGCTAAATTTTTTGAAATGGAGGAGATGGAATTGCAGTACAGTCAGTCTGACTTTTATTACACTATTTGCCTGGAAGTTAATAAATTATTTCCTACCTAGGCATCTTCTGAGTGCTTATAAGTAACAGTCAGCATGGATTAGTCCAGAACAAATCATGTCAGACATCTTGATTTCCTTCTACAGCAGGGTAACACATCTTGTGGATAGAAGGAGGGTAGATGATATGATGTACTTCGATCCTAGTTAGGTTTTTGGCACCATTTTGATATTCTCAGAAGCTAGGGAGGAGAAATTTTGGTGAAACTTTTGCCTTATGGATGGTGCAATGTAGGTGTGCTAACCATGCTCCAAGCTTAGCTCCAGTATGTTATCAAGCTCAGAAGTATTGGGTGGGTATTTCCAGAGGTGGACCCTGTCACTTGGGTCATTGTAATTGATGCATTTGATAAAGCACTGGGTCAGACTCAACAGGTAGCACCAAACTAGGGGAAGTTACAAGCACTTGGGAGGAGGGATTAGATTTTCAAATAGCTTTGGATAAAACCAGAAAATTAGCGTGGAGGGTCCATCATTCACCCCTGAAAGAGTTAATGTGGGCTTGCAGTTACCGCTGGTGAATGAGCTGGCTGTACAGACTACCCGGGGTGGTTGGAGGGGCTCTGCTGAAAAATGTCTTGGGATTGTGGTGGATCACATGCTGCTTTGCCACCATCGTCCTGCCCCAACAGCAGCAGACACAGTCTTCCATAAACAAGATGGTTCTTTGGCATCTCTGGAGTACTGGAGCCAGCATGATCTGGAGCCCACTGCGTCTGGGGGAAGACATGGAGAAAATGAGAGGCCAGTGGGAATCTGAAGAACAGGACCCAAGTGGAGAAATGGGAAGGAGCGGGGTGTTTGGTCTGGAGAGAAGGTGGAAGATCAGCACAACGGGCTTGCAGTTTCTGGAAGACTGCTGCGAGGGGAGACACATGAAACCTCTGCCCTGTGTCTGTGGGGTTGGGGCAAGTAGTAGTGAGTTTGAATGGTATCACAAAAGGAAGAAACTCCTACTTATAGGGGTGGTGAAGTGTTGAAGGAGAGTGTTGGGAGGCTTTGGTAATAATGTCTGCTATCTCTGTGGCTGGGGTCTTGTGTTGGGCAGACCAAATGTGTGTGTTAGGGGTGGGCTGGAGGCAGCTGGGAGTAGGGTCCCAAAGCCAGTGGGATTTACTGGGTAAGACAAGGTTCTGGCAGGAAAGAATTTGGTGTGGTGGGGCTGGAGGAGATGAATGCTTCCCAGGCCTGCCTGGCCTGGGTGGTGGTGGAAAACGCAGTTTGCTCTGCGGGAGGGTGGGAATCAGAGCGAGTCATGTGTTTTTTATTTTCAAATCCACCTATTTTGAGAGATGAGGAATCACAGGAGCAGGTGAGCTTGCTCATGGTGTTCTCATCTGTGGCTCCTTAAGTGTTGATGAGCCCTCAGGATTCACAGCTGGCAGACGCTGAAGGGATGCAAATTATTATACTCTTGATTTCTCGAGAAGCATGGTCAGTGGAAAGAGAAGTGATTTCTAACCTTTCAGAGCAATGCTTAATTTCTTCAGAAAACTTGAAACTGGATCTCATATTGTACTTCTTTTTTCCCTGTTTTTAGATCTTGGCATAGTAATATTTTGAGGTATAAGCCAAGCAAACGTTCTGGATCTGAACTTGATACTTGCTTATTTGAAAGATGAATTTTAAAAAAAAAGATTTAAAGTAGGAAGGGTGATTTCAGCAGATTTTTGAATGCCAGAAGAATTTGCTGTCTGAATTAGAAAGAAATCTGTGCATTTTTCAACATGGAGCTGTTTTCTATTTCAGGAGAAATAATAAAATGCAAATGCAGGCATCAAAGTTGTTTCTCAGTGTAGGGCGAGAACTGGAGCAAGTTTTTTGTGTGTTTCAACTGTTTCTGATTTCTTTTTCAGTTGGGAAAATTGTTTTTTACAGATGAGACCAAAAAGTGGGAAGGTTGTCACTTACAAGAAAGCTGTAATGTAAAGCATGTTTGGTTTGTCTTTTCCTCCAGGCAATCGAGCCCCGTGGACTTTCTCTGAAGAAGTTCCAAGACAGGTGGTGAGTATTTTCCAGAGCCTGCTCCTTTCAAGGCACTCTTTAAATTAGTAATAGAAAAATTAAATTAGTAATAGAGACTACAGGTGTTGGGTTTTTGTTCTGCATTGGCTGCAGAAGTCTGCATTTGCCAAGATTGTGGCAGGCTTTAATTTTAAAGCTGGCAGGACTAATCTTTGAGTAGGGGTTTGGCATCAAAATGTTAAGCTTTACCTTTGCACCGTAATGAATTTTCTGAGACTTGATTAGAGAAATAAATGGTATATTTTTAAAAATATTTGACTTCAGGGAAAATCTGTACAAATGTTATATTTTTCACTAAAAGCCTACACAGTCCAGTGGGACAAAGTATTTTCTGTGTCAGCGAGCAATCTTAGGGGTTTTTTTCCCCCTTCTGTTATGTCTGGCTGTATTAATCTAAAGGAATGCAACTTCCAGAGGGATAAATGAGCTGCATAACTCACACGGATCTCTGCTCTGTGTGACTGATTTTGTTCTGCCTGTACCCAGGACTTCCATGTATTTCATTTGCATGCACTTCATTGTGTGCTTATTTGTAAGTAAGCAAAATATTTAATTGGTAGAGGGCTGCAGGAGGATGAGATTGGTAAGAAATGCTGATGTGTGGTGTTGCAGCCAGAGAGCCACCTCTTACGCTGATGTAAATCAGTACAAAAATCCTCTGGTGGAACCGATCTCTTCCTGTGAATGCCAGCCAGGATTCTGCTCTGTAACACCCTTTGCTGTTTGTTTTTGTTGTTTCTAGAGAAATACGTACCCTGTTTCCTCTTTCAATTCTAGATTTCTTTCCAATGAGATTAACCAAATTATATCATTACCCATTAATTGCTCAGGAAGTTTGTTCTTTAGTTGCATTTCCCTAGTGCACAGGATACAAGCTATTAGAGCTCTTGTGTGTTCAGACTGACTAATGAACTACAGTTGAATGTTCCCAACCTCTAATGGACTTCTCTGTCTTTCAAATCAATCTATTTTCCATAGATAAGGTGCCTTTTGATACAGATGGTCCCAGGTTGATCTGAAGTATCTGTACAGCTAGAATGTAGCCATCTGCACTTGTTTCTTGTTGGGGCAGGGGAGGATGCTGGGGTTTGGTGTGTTGTACTGTGCTTGTGTCCACCTTAAATATGTGTTCGTTTTGGCCAGAAAATGCTTATATAACATTTATAAGGGTCATATTTAATGCCCCTTAAATGTATTTGTCACCAATTACATCTTTCATTGATGAAAACATCCCCTACTTAATAAACTGCGTTACCTATGTTTTCTGTATAAGGGGAGCTAATTTAACCCCAGACAGTTCTTCTGACTTAAGGCTTATATCCATAACCCATGAGTCTTATAGGGCCAAAATAAGACTCCTGTGTGCCTTTTGCCAAAATGCTCTTGTGAGTAATAGCTTATGAACCCTTCCTCTCCCCCAGCCCCACAGCTACGATTTGATCTGTATTACAAACCTGCAAGCTGTTTCTACTGATAATTGCTATACTGGGACCTGAATCACCAGCTGATCTTCTTGAGGTGTTGAAAGATGAATCAAGGTCTCTTTTCCTGAGGGCAGAGGGGAGTGTGGGATTGGTGACTGTAATACCATGTGTGTAAAGGCCAGGCAATTTTAAACTGTCAGTTTAAATTGTACTACAATTGGATTTTTTTTCTTCTTGTTGTTTCAGGTAACACCTAAATAGGTTATAAGTAAAGAAAAAACTTCTTACTACTCCAGACTGTACTTGCTATAGTTAGTGATTCTTCCTCCTGGGTCGTCCCTTTGGATAGTGCTTTCAAAAGCATGAGGGTCCTATGGACTTTCAGGAAAACTTAGGCTCCTGATGCAGTTTTGCAAACTGAATTCAGAGGTGTTGGGTGTTTATACATCACATTTTTGCTGCTTTAATGGTCTCTGACCCTCTTTGCCTTTTCAAATTCAGATGTGTCCTTTATTCCAGTTTGGGAATTTAGATGATCTGTACCAGTATGAAGGTACATCTCCAGAGTCTAACACTTTCTGTATGGAGCCTTATGGTGGTCTGGCTGTGTCAGTTCATATTTAACATATAGTAAGAGACAGACTTGAAGGCAGACCGGTGCTGAGCCAGCTAGGCATTTTCCAAAATGTAATGTGTGGCCAGAGCCATATGGGTGGCTTCAGAGCAAAGTATAGCATCATGAAAACAAAATATTTATGAAAGTACCTGAATGTAGCTAGAATTTTACCCCAGCTGAGCACACCTGGAAGTGAGGGTGCTGGCTGGGGAAGGGGGAATAGGCACTTGGGTGCTCTCCTGACAGGGTACTGCGGGCTCTGATGGAGCAAGCTGCTTACCTGTGTTTCTGCCTGTAAGTACATAAGCAGCTCCGGGGAGCCAGACACACGGTGGGAGACGCACCCACCTCGGGGCTGCCCTGGGCCAGATGGCTGAATCGGCAACCAGGCTGGGGTCTCTGGTGCCTCTGTGTATTTCAGGGTGCTGCTGTGGTGGTTGTGCTGGGAGGTTGGGGATGTGATGTGGGCATGAGGGCTGTCTTGGTCCCGGGTGCGATGCAGCAGGGCTGCAGCGGTGGCATCCGCTGTAGCCTCTGTGCTGTTTCAGAGTAGCATGTGAGTGGCTGCGACCCATGGCCAGGGAAGGCAGAGGATGGGACGTGAAATGGCATGAGCAACAGCAGAAACTGCGTCTTGCATGGACGTGGGGTTCTGCAGCTGAAACAGGGCTCCTGGCTTCTCTGATCCAGAGGTGGCATGCATCAATGCAACATCCAGGACTTGAATTTTGAAGTGAAACTTTTTGCAGCCAAAGACTGACAGGTCTATCTTACCCAACTGGCTTTCAGAAACATTTTATTTTTAAACTGAAAGCTGAGCTGAAACCTGTGCAGCCTTTGTTTTCAAGGGAAGGTGGCTCCCCTTGAATGGGAGGTTGCATGGAGTACTGGAGGGTTGGGGTCCTACAGATACCTCAGGACGACCTGTGGCTCGACATGGAAATCAAGGAATGCTCTTGGTGCTGGGATGTTTTTGGAAATACTCCCATGCATAGAGCGAGGCTCTAGGCACCACCCCGTGGCCTGTCTCTGGGACCTTTTCCATCACTAGGGCACCCCCCTTCACTGGGATGTCCTCGTCCCTGGGTTCCGGTGCCTCCTGGCATGGCTGCTCCTCTACTGCTCCTGCCAGCATCTCCCTGGCTTCCCCACAGCCCACCCGTGTCCCTGTATCCAGAATCCCATGGGGTTGCCCTCCCTGTGAGCATCCAGTCTCTGCGGGGAGGAAGAACGAGCAGCAGAGCTGTGCTGAGCACCGGGGTGGAGGAGAAGGAGGAGGGAGCGGGCAAGACAAGGGAGAATTTGAGGCTGTTTCCCCCTTTCCCTGGGCATCCTCTGCACTACAGCCTTGGAAAACTCCCTGGTTTGAGGATTCAAATCCTGTTGGGGAAAGGAAGACCTTTCAGTGTTGTTACCTTTTCCTGTTACCTTTCCCCACAGTCTGCTAAAACCCTCTGGAGGAAGCTGTGAGGGCCGTATGTCTGCCATACATACAACTATACTGCACTGAGGGGAAAAAAAAGTGCAATTAATTGGAAAGTATGTCTTAAAAAGAACAAATGGGGAGTGCAATAGCAAATGAAGTACCGTGTGTGAGTGGCTTATGTAATGAAGTAATTAAGAAGAATTTCTTATGGTTTAATGTGTCACTAATCAACGCTTGCATTTTTCCTCCTTACTACTTTTAAAAATTGCTATTTGAGTCTGTCTTCTATATTTTTATTATAAATAGGTTTTATTAGTATATTCACTGTTGAGGATTTTCTGTGTTGTGTTGCACATTTTCTTTCCTTTATGCACTGTTTGCTCATTCAAGGATATTAAGAAAAAAAAACCAGACTGAATGTGCAACACTGCTGTTCAACCGTGTTTATTTTTATGAATGAATGTTCTGCCTGGGTGCACACAGGCTTTGGGATTGCTTACTTTTCAAAAACTTCTAAAATTCAAGCTTTTTCACTAATTTTTTACTGTAATGGGGAAAATCTAAAAGCAGGCTTTGCTTTTAAAAATGTAAGTAACTAGCCAAGATTTCCAAGCTGGAATACAGTGGGGTACCAAGTTTGGATTACTCTATATTAGTGCTGTTTTCCCTGTCATGTACTGTGCCTCCTACAAACACCACATGCCTTCTACATTTTGCATAGATGTTGCTATATAGCATGAAAAAGGAGTGTCTCCTAATGCAAGAATCTCATGTTGATTCACTGCTATACAACTGTTCATCCTCTAATAGTGTGGGATTACAAAGCATTATCATGCTCAGTTTGACTCAGGTAGTGCTATTTTTATTTAAGCTGCATTAAGGTATCATTGTGAATCTTTGGTCTTGCAGCATGGGGGTAGGTAATACGATTTACTATTTCTATAAAAAATCAACATGGCCGTACAAATCCTGTCTATAGCAAGAGCTGCAAAGATTAGTCATGAGCTCAACACTTTTTTCTTTTTTTTTTCCCCCTTTCCTCTTCAGTGAGTCATTAATTTTTTCATTTTCATGTGACCTCCATCATGTTGGCCAGGCTTGGAATAAAATAAGAGGATGCCTTGGCTTATGGTCAGAGACTTGGTACTCGCTGGGAGAAGCTTTGGTGGAAGCAGGGGGCTTTGGTGTAAGAGGGCAGCAGGTTTGGGGATGCTCTGTGCAGTTACCTGGGCAGCCACTGAAGGAGTGCAGTGGGTTTCATCCATCTGAGCCCTTGTGAGGTCATCTAATTCAAGCAAATGCTACCTCCCATGGGCGTCATACCAGCACTCGTGACCCTCCACCTCACTGGCTTTTATATCAGGCCCTGTCCCTCTTCATTATAAAGAATGTGGTAATTTGGTGCGAATCCTTTTCTTGCTCCTCTCCTCCTTATCACCCTGCAGCAGCTCGGTGCCCTGATAAAGCAAAAATAAACGTACACCCTAGGGTTGAGGTTGGCTGGGGGGTGCAGTCAGAGATATCTACAGACAGCGTGTCTGTCCGGCCAGGTGCCTGCGGGTTGGACAGACTGTCAACTGTTGGGTTTCCAGAGGGGGAGGAAAAAAAGCATGGCCCTTCTTGGAAAGGGAATGCAATGAGAAGTGAGGTGTGATTTTTTTGTTTTTTTTTTTTTTTTTCCCCCCCCTCAGTTGGGACAAATATGAAGTTGATCAAAATTAGTTTCCTTTGCAATGGGTCTCAGAGAAGTTGCCACTATAAGTCAGCATGGTTTGGTTTAGCTATGGGTGCAAAAATGGCTTCACAATGTTGCTTTGATGTGTTAGGAATCTCCTAGAAGAGTTACAGTGGCCAGGGATCATTTCCTGTAAGCGGCTTGGATGCAGCCCCCTTTCTGAGGAGCGCAGTAGGAAGGACATCGCCCACCCTTAAACTTCTCACCTCCAGGATTTGCTGGGATGGGGGCTGCTCCAGAGCAGGGGATGCAGCACTGTCTCTTTGGGGGAGTTTCTGGGCATCCTTCTGGCCTTCATTGGCATTTGGAAGGAGGCGATGGTTGACAGGAGGAGTGGTGATGAAGCAACTTGACGTGGGTGGCGTCCTGGGCTCTGCATCCTGGGGCAGCCTGGCTGGTGAGCAGCTTAATTGCTCTAATTGGCTTGTGGCACCCAAAGGCACGGCGATCCTGTCGGGAGCGCTGCCACGAGCAGCCGCAGCTGTCTCAAGTGTGGTCTCCACTTGTGCAAGTATGAACACATAGAGACGCATGGGGCCTCAGCCCACTAAAAAATGTGAATGAGGATCTCCATCCCTTTCAAGCCTTCATTTGAAATGAAGTCGACATTTAAGGACGGGAATTTTCACAGCTTTCTCCTTAATTACCAGGAATACGGAATAACTTTCAATAACTACTTGACTTCTACCTGACGCAGAAAAAAAGCCAGCGGTAGTGGCTGGATGCTCCTCAGTTTGGCACGAGCGGCCCAGGATGTCCATTGAAGGGATGAGAAGATGCTGTCAGTTTGCCGGTGCAGCACCGCAGCTGGCTTCTTGCAAAGGCTGTCAGTCCTCTTCCCTGCTGATCACGAGGTGTTGAGTTAGGTATGGAAATCAGCTGAAGTCTGATCTCCATTAATGCCATTCAGGGTAGAGGAAGATAAATTGTCAATTTTGCCATAATAAAATATATGAATGATTTTGATGTGGGATGCACACTTGGTTTCAGAATAGCTACACTTGAAGGCAGGGAAAAATTTCTGAATATTAATTAAAAGGTTTTTTGAAGTGAAGGCTGAAAACCCCATCCTATTTTGAGGGTTTTGACCTACCTAATGTGTTTCATTTCTTTTTTAAAAAAACCACTTCTCATTTGTTGTACCCCTTTTTATGTTTAATGTGTATTTTAGCTGTATTTAAAGTGTTTTGGTAGCAAAGTTAACCATTTAACTAGCTAACTACTCGCAGACTTACAGGTGTGAGCATTTTGCTGCAGCTTTGTTGCTGTCTTGTCCAGACATCGCCCTCCTTCTGCACAGCATTCTGGTGAAGTGCCAGTGGAGCATCGGTGGGGTGGGTGGGGTGCAAGCTGTTTTTTGTGTGAGCAAAGGGTCTGAGCTCAACCAGACAGTTTTGTTTCCTTTTCCCTAAGCATTTGGTATTTATAAATACTGCTTTGAGTTACCAGAAAATCTTGTCTCTTAGCAATCAAAATCCCAATTGCTCCCTTCCAGAGAGCTGCCCTGTATCACCAGGGGAAGCAGATGTGGCCATCGGACCCTTGTCTAGATTTTGTTGTTTGGGATGGATGAAGCATCAGGATCTGCAGTTGGACTAGATGATTGTTGTAGGTCCCTTCCAACTGAACTATTCTATTCAAGTGCGGATAGGATTGGAGAGCTGGAAGAGGACTGGATTGTAGATCCCAGCTGGTGTCTTTGGTTGCGTTTTGGTGCAGGAGGGGTGGGAGAGATTTTCTTGCCAGGTGTTTGCTGTCTGTCTGTCTTACACCCTAAAGCCTGAGAATTGTCTCAATTTTGATTTCATCAGCAAATGGAGTGTGGTCACAAAATGTACTGAATCTGCTGCAGAAAAAATGAAGTGGATTCAACTACAGAATTTTTAATACCACAAAACAAATATATTTGGTCTTCAATGAATTTCAAGGAGAATGTGATTTGATATTTTCTTTAATGAAATGCCAGGGAAAAAATCATTTAGGAAAAATGCTAATCTTCGTAATTTGGGGCAGAAATTTCATTTTAGGGATTTACCATTAAAAAATTATTTCATGGCACGTCAGTGTTAAGGCATATATCCTTAGGGGTGTGTATCATGTTTCATTGTTATGTAGCATTACTATATATATGTCAGAATAGTTAATTATCTAGTTCTGATCGTTTATATTGGAATCACTAAAGCAGTTTGGTTTTAAGTCTTTTTCTAGATTAAAATACCTTATCTCTGAATTACGATGAAATGTTTTAATGCTATAACAAGGAGCACAATAGATAATGTTAATATCAGAGTATAAAAATAGAAACTTCAGGATTCAAAACCTTGAGCAGCTTTGTTTCAGAATACATACTAGGAGTACCTTCCCTCAGTTTGCATATGCTTTTTAAGTGGTTTGAGTCTGAAGAAAAGAGCTTTTTCCTTCTGTTTTGGTTGGGTTTTTTGTTTTAAGTTCAACCAAATATATTTGACGGGTTCTGCTTCTCACTTAAAGAGTCGGGTAAGAGGATTGAGTGGTCCCTGTTCACCACTGTAAAGATAGTGGGAGATGAATTTATCTGCAAAATGGCAACTGAATGCAGGATTGATCGAAGATAGCAGGTGCAAAAGACATTTCAAAGCAGGAAGGTACTAAATGTTGAATTTTGTAGAGTACCTGGGAAATAACTTCAGGTTGTCCTCTTGAATCAATGTGCTTTTAAAGTTTGTAGGCTGGGTCTTTAAGGAAAGGAGTTTGGTTTTGCAGGCTATCTGGTTCTTTGGTTGTTTCCAGACATCTGCCAGCTCTAGTTGTGTTCCCCTCCATCCACATGCTTTCTCTGCACCCTGGATAAACTGCAACTTAGTTGAAGAGTGGGCGTTACAGTGCTCTCCATCCCTCCCAGATACTTCCCATGATGGCAAGGGAGTTGTTCTATTTCTAGGTAAACAAATGTAAAAGCTTGATTTTATTTCTCATTGCATCTCAAGCATCCTTCTCCTTTCAGCCTCGCATGCTCTGCAAGATGCCCTGGTTGGGGGTGGTGATGGTTCTGCCTGGAGTTCCAGGCACCCTGGGGGAGCAGAGCAGCATCCACCTCTGTGACAGCACCCGTGGACAATCCAGGGTTTATTATGCCTAAATGCAAGTCAAAACCTGCAAGAAGTGGTTTAATAATGGGAATGTCAGCAGACCCCTGAGTACAATAATGCTGCTGGATGCTTTCATAAATCTAAGGTTTAGGGATGACAGTTATGATGCATGGTATTGGGAGAATGTGAACCTGCAGTCATTAAACAAAAATGGGCTTTTAAACTAATGGCAGCTGTCTAAACAGTTTTGCAGCGAAAGAGATTCCCTTAGGCTACCATTCTTCAAGTAATACAGGTCCTGTTGACTTAAAAAAAAAAAGGAAGATATTTTGTTTTGGTGCTGTAGCACTGCTTTTGCATTCATCCCAAAGGTCAGGCTGCTAAGTGTTTGCTAGGTTTTAAGCTGGAGGTGTTAGAAAATAATGAATGGCAACATTTCCAGATAATTCATTCACAGTTATTCCTCTGAATTAAGCCACCTGCAATACCAAGGATTCACACCTGTTCCTAGATGGGTTTCCAAGCAAGTATGGGGGCACTTTTCGCCATCTAAACTTGGCTGTGTTTAACCCAATAGGTAGTTCTCCACAGTGTCTGTTACACAGAATTTTTATCCAAATATCTCCATCAAAACCTGTTCCAACTCCTGCTGGTTTACAATTATGCACAATAAAGCAGCGTGTTGCCTTGTCTCCTTTGAAGCCATCATTCCCAGCCTAAAGCTGGAGATGTAAAGATGCATGTATTGCCTTTCCCTTTGTGCCAGAGAGGTCCTGATGGACAAGGACTACCTGTGATCTGAAGTGCATTGGCCAGTTTCCTTGGAGAGGTATTTCAAGAGGGTTTGGCAGTTGCAGAAGACCAACCCATTCTTAGCTGCTGATTTTCAGATCTTTTTAACTTTTACTTCTCCCCTGCCCAGGCTTGGTTTCCTCCTGAAAATAGCATGTTTTGGTTCTGTCTCCCTGTCCCCCTCATTTCTCAGCTTGATTAGAACTCATAATCCTTTTTCTGTCCTCTCCCCTTCCTTTATTACAAAGAATAGAGGAGAGGACAGAATAACCCAGACTGTCGAAGGATGCCAAACAGCAGAATTTAGTTGTTTTGTGTCATCTCTCTTCATATCATACACAGCTTGGAGCCCACTTCTCTCCTTATAAGCTCAGTTTCAGCCTGGGTCTGGCCTTGCTTGCCGAGTAACTCCAGACTGATTTTAATTTTTTTTTGTTTGTTTAATCATTATTTTTTTAAAGCAAACAGTTCCATTAGAAATGTATGTGAAATCCATTGAGAGCAGTCATATTTCACTTTGAAGTTCTCCATGTCATGAGATGACTGTTTAAAGTTGGATGTCATAATGCTCTCTAGTTCTTCTAGGAGCCCTGCAAGACTGAGCCAGAGGTTGGGAAGGATGGACTGGAGGTCCGGAGGTCTCCTGCCATGTCAGGGATGTTGAGCGTAGCTTTCAGAGCCTGATGAGTTCTCTTCTGAACGTCACCTGCAGTCCTGGCTCTCCACAGGTTTTGGCTGTCCTGTGAGACTGGATAACATACTGCTTCTTGCACTACTTTTTCTCCTTTGCTTCTGCAGTCTGTTCTAACCATAAACATGTTTTCTGTGGGCAGCTTTTTGTGGAAGAGGAGAGCTGTTTAACTGCAGTGACTTCAGCCATGTTTTCTTCTTCCTGGGGAGTATGCTTGAGTCAGGAGAGGAGAGTAGAAGAAGAAAGGTTAAATTAACTGCAACATGAACATTTGAACAGATGGGTGACCTCTGTAACACCAAGTACTGTTTAATTGTAGAAATTTGCAGGCTGTTTTAAATTGGTCATGCTCTTTACAGCCATCTGAGCATAGATACGCAGCACAGTTTATTAGCATACCACAAAGCATTGTTGCTTAATTTCCCTGCTGTTTGAAACACTGAGCTTGAGGCAGAATGAGCAGGATCCTGGAGCATCAATGGGATCAGCTCCCTTTGTGCCAACTTTCTTTAAATCCCTGGAAGCTGAGGCAGGAGGGATGCTCCCAGTCATGCTGGAAGGAGCTCAGCTCCTCTACTTCACTTGCTGCCCTGGCAGAGCTCAGCTGTAGCGTGGACAAGGGCCATGGAACAGTTAATTGTGGGCAGGGTGGAGACAGATGATCATCCTGCCCCAAATCACTTAACCGTCTTAAGGGTCTACCCTTGCTTGCGTGCCTGAATGAGCCAACTAATCTTTCAGTGAGCCGCACAAGTGAGCGCTGAGCTATATATGGCACGAAGAGGGAGATGATACAAAACGATCAAATTCCTCAAGAAGCTGTGTACTGTATGGCTGCTTAATGGTGGAAGAGCATCACTGTTGGGAGCAAATTCTTTCAGGCTATGGTGGGTTCTCCATCCTCTGGAGGCTTTTAGGTCAGGGTTGCATATCTTCTGAAAATGTGTGGGCCAAATGGGTGGTGGCTGGCTGCAGAAATTCTTGGGAGAAATTCTTTGAATCAAGAGGTGCCGGACTAGATCAGTGGTTCTCAATGCACTTTGTGAGATTGCAGCAAATGCCCAGGGGCTGTGCTTCGGACACTTGTATGGTGATTTGGAAGAGCAGTATTGGCATGGTGGCCACTCATGAAGTCCTTGACACTGTCCTGGGGACCTGCTGGAATGAGTGATGTCAGGGGTCCCATCTCGCATTCAGTGAGTCAAGGATGGAGGAACAACTGTGAAGCACTTGGAAATCATCTTTATAAGGAGCTTACCATGTTAGTCCACCAAAAAGTGAAAAAAAAAATCTGTATCAGTGCTGCATGTATTTCTTTTATAGAGGTCTGGCTTATCACTACGGTTGGCTTTTCTTAATTACTGCCAATGCTTCTGCAGTCGAATGTGGCTGGCCCTGAGTCAGGGTGCAGAGGTTTTTATCAGGGCCACTCGGAGACAGGCCATCTGCAAGATGTATTTATTTTTTTCTTATTTGTCTTCTCTAAATAAAAACCTGATGCTGTGAGAATGTCCATTCCATCCTATTGCTTCACTCCACCAAAGTTGCCATTTTCTGACAAACTGTTTTAGAAAGTTATATTTGGCAAATGACTGTTTACTGAATTCCTCTCCTATCATTGCTGCTGTCCATAAACCCCAAATCTGTTTGCATGCAAGCTCAGCTGTAGCTCAGTTCAGAGCATTCTTTAAAACATAGTTGCTTTCTGCTTGTTTGCTTTTTTTAGCTCCTTTTCTCTCATGATGGAGGAGCTGCAGGTACTTCATATCTGATGAAGGCAACTCCAGTACCTGCAGAGCCAAGGGCTGTTAGAAGCTGCGACAGCAATGTGGTTGGGTTTTCTTGCTTACCCCAAGTGCTGGAGCTTCAACTCTCTTGGCATCCTGCAGCTATAACACAGAGAGCATGATGAGGATTAGCTTTTCAGGAGTGAGTTTCTTCTGTCTGCGGAAAACTGTGTGAAGCTCCGTGAAGGAGCAGCGGCCCATGTTGGTTCCCCAAGTCCTGCTGGCTCAGGTTCTTAGCCAACAAGGGAGACTTCTCCATGATAATCTTCAGCAAAATTGGCTTGTCAGGAGGAGACTTGGGAGAGGTAGTGCTTTTTTTCTTTTTTTTAAGAAAAGTAATTTCCTTGGGCTCGGTGCCCTCTCTGAAGTGAACTTACTTTCTTGGGGTACTGGGATTTGTTTTAGAAGTAAAATACTCCCATCATGGAGCTCTGTGCAAAACTGTGCTGTTCAAATCATGGGGGAAAAAGGGACAGTCCCTCTGTGACACCAGTTGTTGCAGGATTTTTCTTAAACTGATAAATTTAAGGCTGTCCCTGGCAAAGTGAGCTTAAGCAAGGCTTAGCATGCTTTGCCCATAGTTACTGCAATATAACACAGCTTTGGCCAACCTAGGCTAGCAATGGGTGTTTCTGGAGGAAGGTAGAGCATAGGGACTGTAGTTATAAAGGGAAATGCAATTATAAAAGCAAAAGAGCAAACAGTTGTTTATAATCTATAAAAATTGATATTCAGGTTTACCTTCCTTGCCTTAAGGTTTTCTCATTAGAAGCAGTTTCTGTAAATACCATCTCTTTCCCCTTGGAGAGATCTCAAATTACTGGACTGGAATTGTTGTCTGGGTAATCAATAAACTTTAATTTACATGATGGGTTTTTTCCTTGAAGCTGGCTCTTTCTGTACTAGAGATAACATGTCTAAAGCAAATGTAAAATGAAGAAGGGTTAGATTTTACTTGATTCACTCTTACTCTATGCTCTTACAATTTTGCAATATGAATGTCTTCCAAAACAATTATGGTTATTGCTAAGTGGACACTAAATGATTAATCTACTAGCAGACAGACAGTGCAGTAATGTCTTTGAAACCATTTTTGAGCCTTTTCCCCACTGTTCTTTCCCTGCAAGCCTGGTTTAAAGATAAGACACTGACAATAAAATAAATTGTGATTTGTAGCCCGGTTCTCCTTCAGTCTACTCCTTTGCTTCGCACTGTGCTTCTGGCTCGCATTAAGAAGTGTGTAATGAAAGGAGTTCAAAGTCTGCCCTGAGCCAGAAGAACATTCAGTCTTGTATTTCATTTGAGGCATATGCTTAAATTATTGTGGGGCTGGCTGGATTTATTCGTGCGCTTAGATGCGTGCTTAATCCAGGTGAGTAACGATGCTTGAGAGCTTTTGTTGATGGGAGGTCACGAGTGCTCTTCTTTGTGAGTAGGTGGCATCATGTGCAGAGCATGAGAAAATATTCATTGATCATTTTACTATCTGGAGTAGTCCTTGTACTGGGAATACCTGCTTATGTCCTGATTTTCTTCTCAGAAGGTCTCTCTTTTGGGCTATGTGGTACAGAGGGAGAACTTGCCAGCACATAGTTAAGAAGCAATCTGATTTGCAGCTGAATTAAGGAAGATTACTAAGCACTTTAAAATGCCGTGATTTGTGAGAGAAAAGGCAAGACTGCAGAAAAGACTCCAATTTGGTTCCTCATAGATTCTGTAAACTTGTACATTTTTAACATTTTTACAGCTACAAGTCATAAAGCTATGTACCATGTGCATCAAGGCAGCTGACTCAGAAAATCCTCTGGTGTCTGTAGATGCCGTGGACTTGGCTACGTGCTAGTGCTGGTTTTCATTGTCTTTCTGTTTGGGGAGATGTCCTCAGAGTGTCTCCTCAGGTTAGAGGTTAAGCTGTTTCTCATTACTTTGAATAGCAATGATACGTTTGGTTGTACGTCCAGTTGAGCTGGCTCAAAGCTGGTGAGCAGCAGTGGAGCTGGGCATAAGTCATGGAGTTACTCATACAGCTTCTTACCCTTCCTTCAAGTTATTCTGGTTAATAATACAATATAATAATAACTCTGGACAATAATAGGTTTGCTTCCCTGGCTTGTGTGATGGCAATTCTGTTGTTGGAGAGGTTTTGAGTTTAACTCTCAATAAACTGCAGGCAGAAATCCTGTTACTCCATGCACGGTTGAATACTGGCTTGATGGAGCTACAAACCAGATCACACCTGTGCTACCTGAAGTGGTAGGGCTCATTAAAAAGAAATTTCTGTTGGTCTAGGAAAGAGCTACATCCCCTTGTTGGGAATGTTTTCTCTGCACTTGGAAATATTTTCTCATCCCCTAAAGGCAACCCTGTGCTCTGATAGTAACACTTCTGTTCGAGAACAAGAAGGCTTAAAACCTGGCTCATACTGTGCACTTTTTAAATCCCAGCTCTCTCAGGTAAATTGATCACCTTTTCTTAATTCCATGTGGTGGAAGAAATGGTCATGACAGTGCTTATAAATGATGCAGTTTGCTTTTGCTTGGGGTGCTGAAGTTAGGGAGGAAATTCCAGGCAGACACCTGTGCTATGTTAAGGTTATTTAGAGCAAAGCTTGGTTTTAGTCTTAATGTATTCGCTACCAAATTTTAGTAAGTAAACATGAGACAAACTGCTCCCACTCAGCAACAGATATAGTTGTTTTGGTATAGCTTTGGTGCCTGTTCCAAAATGGATCTGATGACTGGCGTTTAAAAATCAGCACCCTCCCATCTTCCAAACCTCCAAGTATGGGACCCTGTGCTGCAACTCCTGCCGCAGGAGATCAAAGAGGGGTGATGATGTGCTGAGGTCAGAAAATGGATGTGAAGATGCTGAAGGAGAGCACCACGAGTGGTCTTGTCTATGGGTGCTGAGGGATGAGGCCACAGGTGGCAATTAATCCCCTTTAATATTTTTTTAAGGTAGTTTTCTCCGTGTGTTGTGAGACTCTCTCATTATCCTGCTGTTTAGGTTTCTCTGTGAGTTGGTTGTGATCAGCGTGTTTCAAAATAGCCGGTTGCACAAAGCTCTGTTGATTGCCAAGTCCAATCTCATGCTGTTATAGAGAGTGGGGAGTATACTTTAAACTTGAACAAACCAACCAGTCCCCTCTCGGGTGCTTGCCCTGCTGAGAGGACGTTCACCTCCCTCCCTGATTAGAAACTGCTCCACTTTCAGTTTTAACTTACTCATGGGCTGTTGACTAGTTTGAGGCTTTTTTTTGTCAGCGCTACTATGGGTTTATTTTTTTTCCCATCCACTGTTCGCCATCCTGATGCAGTTACAGCAAAAGCTCTTCTCCCTTCTGGTGCTTTCATTTTAAGACGCATCAGCCAAGTGCTGCTAGTCTGCCACCTTCCTTAGTCTTTTTTTAAAAATTTGTATCACTGGAGAACATTTTGATCTTTGCTCTTTATTTTTACTTGCATGATCTAATTCAGCTTTACTTTTTGGCAATTTCTTTTTACCCCTTTGCTTCCTGACCTCCATGACCCAACTGTCTCTGCTGAGCAGTCCTTCCTTTCCGTTCCTTGCAGGCACTCTGCTTAGTCCTCATAACCCTTTTTTGGTGATTGTTCCTCCATTAGATTGGGAATCATTCCCTAGATGTCTCCCCCACTTTGCTTGGGGTTGTAAGTACCAACTTTTTTTTTTTCCCTTCTTTCTTTGACATAATGATATTAAGCTTCTTACAAGTATGTCCTTGAGCACTTCAGTCCAATTGACTTCCATACCGAGTTCCTTTGATTCCTCAAAGCTTATGGGAAATTGAAAATACGAATTTCTATGTTTCATTTGAGAGTATTCTTCTACCTAAACCACATGATTACAACTGCCTCCAGAGTTACTTTCTGTGACCACTTACAGCTACTTACAGTGTCTAAATTAGTATCACCCTTTTTTAGTTCAGCAGCTGGAGGATTACAACTGCTGTCTGCTGCTTCCAGGAATATCTGTGGTCAGCTCTTAACGTTAATAGTAGGTTCTTCAGTTGAATATTTTGGGAAGTTACAGTCCCACAGTAAGATAAACCTCGTTAGCACTTTTACCTCGCTGTGGATGTTGCAATCTACACTGCAGTCCCATGCAAACTCTGTAGGGTGTGGGACAACCTGTGCCTTTGTCCCTCCTTCTCCCAAGCAGCATGGACCCCATAGCAGTCATAGGCCAGCCATGGTTGCTGTCATGCTGGGCTGCAGCTGCTTCCTGATTTTTCTATTGCAGTGCCCTGGCTCCCAGTGTCAGCAAGTTAATGCTTGATCTTGTTTCTTACTCATCATCTGTGAATTTCTGGCTTATTATCTACCATCCTACCTGCTGCTATTGATGTTAATATGCTCTTTGTTCTCCTAAGTTTGGATATTACGTGCTTTTTTGTCCACATTTACCAATCCCTCAGTCTGTTTATTAAAACCAGATGTGGGAATTAACCGATTTTCCTGATTATCCTCTCTCTAGAGGTTGTTGGTTTTTTTTTTCTTCTTTAGTTTAAAAAACCTCAGCTGTGCATGCTGTGGTCACAGAAGGCCATTTCTCAGCCATGGAGAAATGTCCTTTTTCCGTGAGTGCCTTCTGGTGGTAGAACACCCTAAAGCTTCCCTTGCATGTCAGTTCTTGAACCATATGGATAACATTAACTTGTAATGGCTTTTCCTTCCTTTTGTAGCATCGAAAGAAAGTCTCCAGGGATGATACTTGGAGGCTAAGCCTGGTCTCCCCAGGCTCTCTCTGTAGCCGAGAGGGAGGTAGGCACCACCAGGGAGCATCTAAAACAGGCTCCTGCTCCAAATTGCCTTCCTGGTCTACTTCTCCCACTGGCAGAGAGGTGATCCTCTTCTGGGCTAAATTTAGTACTGAGCCTTGTTCCAGCCTGTGGTTGAGTTCTCAATCTGCACACTGAGAGCAAGAGCACTTCATCTCTTGCTGGAAGGCCAAAGATAAACCTCTTGGGGAACAAGGAACTAGAATATTCTTAATAATAAGGACCAAATAAAGTAATGTAAGTAAATGGAGAGCTAAGGACAGTACAGTGGAGCAGCTGGGGGTATGGGATGGGAAAGGAGATGGAGAAAAGCCAGGCCCCCAACACATGAGCTGTGGCCTTGCAATCAGAAGCAGCTGAAAGAGTTTCATGGTGCAAAGACATCTTGCAGAATCTCTCCAAGCAGGAAGAATGAATCCAGATTGCTGTGACTACAGTGAGGAGTTGTTTTATTTCCCATTAAAAGGGTAGACACAAAATCAGATTTCCACTCTGAGTTGTCTTATATTTTTAGCCTGTGATTGGATTGCAAATACACACTGGATATTTACATTTCTGGAATCAGGCTCTGGTGCCATTTTCTTAACCAGGATCCAAGTTAATTTGCTGAGTTTCCAGATGGGAACCATTTGTGTTTTTATTACAAATTTGCAGGAATGCCTAATTTAATCTAGATTTTCTAGCTCAGTAGTTTGCCTGTTCTAACATTCAAGCATTTTCTTACCTCCCCCACCTTTTTTTTTCTTCCCCTTGAGCTGAATTATCCACTTATGCAGAATAAAGAAAATGGGTTTTGCAGAAGAAGCCACCTGTCTGTCATCCATCCTATGTGGAAGCTCTTGGGGAGCAGATCGTCCTTTCATCTCCTACAGAAGGTTTCCTAAGAGGGGACTAAGTGCAAGGCAGAGCTGGTAGAGCCTCTTAGCCCTGTTTCACTTAGTTTGTTGAGGCTTATTAAATTTTGCTAGCTTCTTTGTTTTAAACTATTTAATGATCACCTTATTCTGGTCTAGTACATGTGCTGAATAAAGATGATATTAAACTGCTGGCTCTTTCTGTGTTGCGGGTAGATAAGGATATTTGCAGGGGGGAGGCTCATAATTTTCCTTAGCAACACTCAGCCTCCAGTGCATCGAGTGACTTGTGATTGTATTATAGCCATTTCTTTAATGAAATTTTAACCTACATCTCTCTTTACAATCAATTCTGCCTGGGGTTCTTAGCCATGCAAGCACTATGTATATCATTGCTGTGGTGTGCAGTACATACTGAAGAAGCAGATGGGGTGCAGACAGGTAAGGTTAGCTCATGAGCCAGCCCCTTTCTTCATTACTGCATTTTCCATAACAGTTACGGCTGTGGTAGGAAAAAATGATGCATCGCATTTTAGCTACTTTAGTTTCAGAATGAGTGTATTGAACCAGCTTGAGGTCAACTTTATTATTTCTTCTTCCTGCGTTAGGAGTTCACAGTGCTCCCAATAGCCAAAGCTCATCCCAGATAAACAGATAAACACGATAAACACAGAAGTGCTGCACAGAGAGACTGCATCCCTAAGCCCCAGAGACACAGTGTGCCCAAAGTGACAGGCACGCTTGAGAGCTTGTCCCGAGCAAGTCGGGTCAGTGACTTGCAATACTTAGCACATGGGTGAGCATTTACAGTTGTCCTGTGTCGTTCCTGTGTTGCTTATGGTCATGCAGCAGCTGACCCCAAGCTGGGGTTGGTAGGGGATGCGCAATATAAAACTGTCCTTCTTCATTCCTTGCTCAGGATTGTTGCCTGTGAGGCAGTGATGATGGGGATGGCATAATAAGGTACCAGAAGACATCTTTTTGTTCTGCATCTGTACAACATAAAGTCTTGCTGCCTCCTGGTCTGTGGCTTAGGCCCCAAGGTGCTGGGGTGATGTCTTCGGCCAGGTGATGCTCAGCCCTTGCAAGGGTAGGGCAAAGTGGGGTGACTGACTGTGCAGTCAGGAGACTCTGGCTGCTCGCTTCTGGTATAAATAGCCCTTGGTACTTTTAGATCTTGGGGATGGAAGTGGCAATATTGGTTTTCCTCACAGCAGATGAGTGGACAGGTTTTGGAGTATTTTACCAGGTGATGGAAGCGATGGGGGCTTGTTTCTGGAAGGCAGATGATGGAGTGTGGGGCAGGGCCAGCTGAAGCAATCCTGCCTTTGTGCCTGGGAAGGCAGGCACGGGCTCGGCAGCACAGCCCAGCCTCAGGACTGAGGGCCGGGGCTATATCTTGTACGTGCTCCAAGGGTCAAGGCACAACCTGGACCTGATTCCCTGCACCACCGGCAGGCTGTGGAATACCACAAAGGCAAAGGTGGGGTGGCAGAAATGATACAGTAAAAGATTATTTGGGTAACAGTACTCAGGTCAGCATCTGAGGTTAACAGACAACAACTCAAACAGAGTGGGATTTCTTTAGGAGGAATAAAGTAATATATGAGGTGTTTAAATTCTTATCTTACACATTTGTTTGAATACAGTACTGACTCATTAGTGGGAGAACTGGTTTAGTTTACTTACAGAAGGTGAGATGACATGATAAACTTGAGTAGGATAACAATCTAGTATTTTGCATTATTGACATTATATAAATGGTACTATAATATATATTTTATTAGAGCAATGTTTTTTATCTTCCTCTGCCACTACAAAAAAGGATGAATATAAAGGAGAAAGAAACAGCATTTGTAGTAGAAACAGAAGCTTCTGAAATTAGCTGTGAGATAAGCTTGTTACATTGAAATGGTGAGCCTGGGAAGTTTTCTCCCCTTTGTGCTGCACTTGGAAACTCATTACGACCCTCTAGGAGTTTCTCAGTCTCTTTCTGCCTTTGTGTGACCAGGACACCAAAACCATGGGGTTATTCCTGTGCTCCCCCCAATCGCAGCACCATACAGTGTTGCACACCGTATGTTCACTGTGTTGTGAAAATTGCTCAGCAAGGCTGCCCTGCAGCAGTCGGAGCTGGTTTGGGCTACCTCAGAAATCAACTATTAAGTCAGGAGTGTCAATAAAGAATGTACAACTTTGGTTCAGAGGGGGCTGTTTATAGCTGCAGTAAGTGTTGTGTGCACAGGGTTTTTCTTTCACACCTAATCAGGGACCTTGGCAGATTCACCATCGCCTTTACCAGCTCAGCAGCTCGGGTGCCAGACCTCTGAGAGCACAAGGGCTTTATAGCTGGAAATCCATGTCATCATCTAAGGCCATCTGAGGGCCATCATGGAGGAGGAGGTCATGATTTTCTGCTTGCCTCTGTACAGCATGTTCTCGTCTCCTGGCTCGCCGAGTTTGGTGGTTTGGTTTTCAGGGCATGCAGTGCCCTGCCGTCACCATGAGCACTGCAGTGGGAAGGAGGAGGGATGCCATATAAATGGCAGTGATGTCATTAAATTTCTCAAGCTCTTCTTGGTGATGAGTGAGCTTTCTGAAATGTTTTGGGGTAAAGTGCATAGGATCTGGAGCTTGGAGGGACCAAATGTGGCAGAGCTGCAGGGGCAGGGTAACAAGGAGATGTGCTTGGCCTTCGTGGGCAGGATGATTTATGCATCCTGTCAGTGATGGCAGTTTGTGGTTTTAGGGTCTGGCTGGGGAGATAGGAAGGACTCTCCTATAAGAAGTTTCCAGCCTGGGATAATCCAGCAGTGGAGTGAGGACCTTCTTTGTGAGCTTATGTTCACAGTCTGGTTTTAGGCTTTGGCATTTGGCGAGCACACTAATGGTATGTAAAGGAATTGCCATGAATTTAATTTTAAAGTAACACGGCGTTAGTGGAGCACAAATAGCAAAGACCAGTGAGAACACGTTCCTTCCAGCAGCCAGCCTGGCCTGGGGTCCCCCTACCGCTGCCAGCCCCCGGGATGCTGCCGCGAAGTGCAATCAAGTGTGTTAATAAAGCATACGAGCTTTCTGCATGCTTACTGCATTATGTCGAGCAAGTTGATTATAGGGGCTGTTTATTTTATGGGGTTTTTATATTCTTATTGGGAGCCGTTTGTCAGTCTGTGCAGAAATCTGATTAGCTGAGAATTTCTAGCTCTCTGGTATATGTTAACCTATAAATTGAAGGATGCAGCAATAAACGCAGCCCATTAGGCTGATGGAGAAGTCTGTAGGCTTCTTTAGAGGGTGAAAAGGAGAGATATTGACACTTAAATGCCTTTCCCTTGGGAACTCGCCTGTGTTTGGTGTGGGGGCTCTGTGCCAGCATCCCTTGCAGGGTCTGGCAGCCCATTTCAGCCCATTGGTGCTGCTCTCTGCTGCTGGAAATCTGAGGTCTGGATGTCGGTGGGTCTCTGTCCCCACACCAGTGGTGAGCTGAGAAGAAGCTGCCTTGCTAAGGGTGGTCTCATGTGGGAAGGGAGTGGAAGGCTGGTGTCCCTGCTGTTTCAAATCCACGCCATCGGCGAAGTGGTGTGGCAAAACTTTGGGCAGCAGGAAGGGGAAGGTGCTGCTTCTGCAGAGCAAAGAAATAAGAAATTGTAGCTGACTGTGGTGCTTCTGCAGTGCTTCCTAGAAGTAAGCACACTGCTCTTTGCAGAGTGTGGGTCATTAGTTAAGTAGGTTTAAATTCAGGTCTCCTTCAGAGTATGGGGCACAGCACAAGGCTTCCCAGCAAATGCACCTCCCCATCGCTCTGCATAAAATAACTTTCAGCTTTTAGCAAGGGGATACTTAAACTTGGCACCAGGCACCTCAGTGTGTGGCCAGAGGGTATTGAATGGCCGCTGTACACAACTGGATAAAGCACGGACAAGGTGACCAATGACACCTGCAGCCTTGCAGAGATATTTTTGTGAAATGTCTCCAGTGTAGCAAAAGCCCAGGGCTCTTCTCATCAATATCTTCTGCTTTTTGCTTAATTACAACAAAAGATTTAATTTTTTGTTAACAGTGTACAAAAAATTTTTGGCAATAAGGTAAGCAGAGGCTGTGGAAAGCTTTGCCCTCTGTGCTGATGCGTTCAGGATGCCGCTACCAGCATCACACGGGGTGAAGTGGTTTGGGGCAACAGAGCAGTGCAGCTCACATCCCCATCCTGGCACCCCTGAAAGAGGCCAAGCCTCCATCCAGGAGAGGATAAAGGTGTATTTTTAACCCTGTTTTGACAGGATGAGTTCAGCTGCTTGGTCAGAGTGGATCTGGGCTGCAGTGTGCCTGAACAAAGTGTCAGCGCGCAACCTGCCCTGGTCCCTTCTCTGGGCACCCAGATACATTGATCTGTTTTGAAAACCCAGTCTGGCTGGTGGAGACAGGCCAAGAGGGCTGGCTGAGAGTGAAACAAGGGGTGGTTGTTAGCTAACAGCATCTGCTGTCCTAAAGCCAGCCTGTGTCTTACCACATGTTTGTTGGGTTGGATTGGGAAAAGATGTTCCCATCAGCTCTGCTTCTTAAAACACACAAACATATTTGACAGCCTTTCCAAAAGATTTGTGAATTAATTAAGGTATCTGCAAGGCTGCATTGAATCTACTTTTTATCCTAGTGTAGAGGAGGACCACTGAGTGGTTGGAGTGACCCAACTGTCTTAGCTTCCACCTTTTTATGTTCACGAATGTCTTGTTATTGACGTTGGGGAGCAAAGCTTGTGTCTTCAAGTCTTGTAGTGCTTGAAGCTGTCCCGTCCATCCCTGAGCTGCTGTGCAATGGCCAAATTGTTCTTGTCTTGGAGGTTAAAATTAGTAGCGAGATACTAAAACTGAGGCAGATGCCTTCTTACGATTTCAAGTGGCTTCATTTTGTCTTTCAAGTTTGCTTTCATCAAAATGACAACTTACACTTGCTGTCTAAGCAGGACTATGCAGCAAGTAGTGAGGGCATTTTTCTGCCAGGGATGAAGCATCACCGGTGACGTCAGGGTGGTGCAGAGCGGGTGTGGCATTTGCAAATGATCACTCCTAAAGCCAGTGTTGTGATTAATTACGGTTTTCAGAGTTCTGGAACAGTCATTTCTATATTAATAATGTTCACATCTAAGTGGCCCTCCACTGACGTGGGGTTTCTCTTTGAACAGAGGTTGAAACAGGTAATTTTGCCATTAGAGCCTGAATATGTAGCCACATCAGACTTTGGGCACAAACTGGGTCTTGTGCAAATGTATTTGCTGCTTGAAGGTTTTCTTCTCTTTGATGCAGAAGTCCTGCTGCTGTAGGTATAGCTATGTGTATGCTGAGCTAGGGCCCCTCTATTTTTAAAGAAAGATCTGTGAATTTCCAATAGACACATTTTGGAAAACCAGGGAATCCTACACTTGTTGTCTTTATTTTACCTTTGAGGGAAACCAAGTGCCGTACCAGAAATTCCCACAGTGGATGGGTGACCAGCCAGGTGGACTCCTCCTAGCTCCAAAAATTCAGCCTGGGGAGCTGTAGACTGCAAAACCATCAACGGCTTGGAAACCCTTCAACCCTTTCTACCTGTCTGCATCTCTGAAGCTAAAGTTTGGGTGTCTCTCAAGATCCCATATCTTGTTTAACTGCAACACTCAAAGATACTATAAGTAAAGATGTCTGAGGAGCTGCAGAAGAGAAGCAACAGCCAATTCCTGGCTAGTAGGGATTCAAAACTGTGTTTGAACTAGTGTGAAGGGACAAATAATCCCACGCTGGCTCTTCTTTCCCTGAAATGTCTGCGGCAAAGCCTTGGAGGTGTGAGCTGCATCTTGTGCTGGTGCCCCTGGATGTCCTGAGCCTGGACGGTTTTAGGGGAGGAGGGAAAGGGGGAGACGAGCTGAGAGTGGAGCCACCTGCCCCCTTTTATGCTGTAGCAGTGCCAAGGGCACGTTCCCTCGCCGAGCTCTCTCTTCAGGCTTTGCCTGCTTTGTGGAGAGACCTAATGCAGTGTTTGAGACTTATTTTGCCCGAGTAGGAATGGGGATGCCGAGGGGGATAATGGAAACGCGTGGGGTGATGTGCGGCGATAGCTGTTCTCCAGCATCGCCCAGGAACTTCTGAGTGTCGGAAGGGTGTGAAATGTAAAAGCCATCGCTGGGCGTCGTCTGTGTGCGTGCTTTCGCTTTGTATTCAAGAAAAAAGCCCTAATCTAGAAATAAACTCCCCGCTCACCTCGGCGCCCTGGTTTGCAGGGGGCTGCGGTGGAGCCGCCAGAGGGATGGGGCGGCGGGGCCGGGGCGGGGAGCCCCCGACCTGGGCCCGGAGCGGCTGGGGGGGCGAGGTGAGGGGTGAGCGGGGGTGGCTGCACCCCCCGGCAGTCGGCGGGTCAGGGCTGGCGGCCGGGGGTCCCGCTGCCATCGGTCTGTGCGCAGGGTGCCTGTCCTGCCTGGGGCGGCTGCGTGAAGTCCCTCTGAGCCCCTGAACAGATGTCGCGGTGCGAACGCGTAGGTCCTCTGTCGGTCCCAAGCGTGTTTTGGCGACGATGGAGGTGGTCGGCTTTAAAGCCTGAATCCCAGGAGTGCTTTCGGGGCCTGGGTGCTGCTCTGGGTGGAACAGGTGAGCAAGCAGAGCAACGGCGAAGCCAGCAAAACCGTGTCATAACAGCAGCAGCCGCCTCTCGTGCCGGTGCGGCAGTGTGGCGTTACGGTGGCACAACCGGCACCGACGCTCAGCTGGAGAGCCGCCGGGCCGCCAGCCGGCTGGCGGGGGCTGTGCGCGGCGGGGGCCGGGGCCGGGGCCGGGGGAGCCGCCGGCGGGGAGAACCGCCGGGCAGCCGCGTTCGTCGAGAGTTGCTGGGCGTGCAGTATTTTTTCAGTAAGTACGCCGTGACGTCTCCTACTTTGTGCCTTTTTTTTTTTAAAGAAAACCTGATGATATGGTGATATCGTGCAGGGGATGCACAGGCAATTAAAATGGTCGTAACACTAAAGTGTTTACAAATAAGCTGACAAATGCAATAGGAAGTTGCGTTGTTTTCTCTGCTCTTTACAGGCAGGATGGAAACTCCCCTAGCTTCTTGTGGTCAGTAAGATATTGCAGAGCCTGGTTCTGGCCTGAACTGCTCGCAGGGACCTTTACTTTCTTCTCCATGAGCTAAAAATCCATTTTACTCCATGAACTTAGTTTTTTACCTCTATGAACCTACCTCGCTTGTCTCAAATCCAGATGCTGATGATTTGGAAAGATTTCTCTGAAAGTCCTCCTAAGTTTTAGCAGCGATTTCTTGTCGTTAGTTCTACCCCCTGTATATTGTCTGTGTATTTACATTGCGTATTTGTACTTAACAGCTTGTTAGTTCTCAGAGGTTTATTTTAGCAGCCTCCTGGAAAAATTTGCACTGAGCAATGAAGCAGCGTGATGGGGGAGATCAGCGGCTTTGGTCCTTTATGATCTTGGTTTTCTGACCTGTATTCCTGTAGCTCTCCCCCAGCCCGGAGGAGATGGCGCTTGCAGCTTCAGCAGTGGGCTGGCGGAGGGGTGGGTTGCCCATCGGGGCAGCCAGTGAGAAACGTCTAGCATTTTAGGCATTTTAAAAGCATTAGTGGACGATGGATATTATATCTGTATGTAAAAAGTACTTTAAAAAGTGCCTGGAGGGCTTGCAGATTGCCCATCTAGCTGACAAAGCATCTGAATAGCAGAGCGGCATGGGGAAGCATCTTGCTGTACTGGGGAGGTTCTGAGCAGGGGTAAAGTTGATGGATGCAGTTTAGTTTCTGGAAGACTGTAGGCAGTTTTGCACGAGTAATCGTGGACAGGAGTAATTACAGGTTAAAAGAGAAACATGGCTGGTGTTGCAGAGCAGGGCTCTGGTGAGAATCACAGTCTAGGTTTCTTTCCACCTTTTTTGCCTCAAAGAAAGTCCACGCTCTGGTGTCTCTCTCTCCGCTGCGTGGCCCCGCAGGGATGCTCTGGGCTGCGACCGCTGGGTACCAAAGCACAGGGGGAAGAGATGCTCCTGTATTGACTTAAGCGGTGGCACAAGGGCTGCCCTCGCCTCGTCCTTGCTGATGCTGCAGCCCAGGGATGGCTACCTGCTTTTTATTAACTGCAGGTTATTCATCCACTTGGTTTTCCTCTGTGGGGGAAGAACTGGTTATAGCGCAGGGATGCTCTTTGGTGTGTCCAGTGGCTTCAACTTGCCTTGAATTTTGTGACTAATTGCTGCAGCAATCAAATTTGGTGTCTGAAGGCAGCACCACAGTCATGCATGATGGGAGGGGACAAAAATAATTTTTCTATTTAGCTCGTCTGAAGACTTCTTTTAATCTGGCTAGTTTGGCCAGTTTTGTTGTTGGTTGGTTAGGTTTTTGATATTTTGAGGTGTGTATGTGGGTTTTTCTGTTATTAAAGAAAAGGCAAAATAATAGCCCCTTGCCTCTTTAATGTCATGTAATTAGACGGAGGAGCAAGCTATTGAGTGGATCTGGCTAAAGCTGTGAAAAAGAATAATTTTAACTGCTGTTATATGAAGAATCTTCCTTTTTCTGCTTTTATGATGATGACTGCCTGTTTATGTTTTAGCATCTGTTCCTGTAAGAACGTGGAAGGAAATGAGCAGGCTCAGCAGAAACTGAAACCCAAACTAATCTCGTGCTGTAGTATATGCTCAATAGTCTCATTGTCCGTGGGCACTTCAGCAGCAAACCCAGAAAAAAAACCAAAAAACAAAAAAAAAAAAAACCAAACCAGCATTAAACACTGGAATAGATGGCAGAGAAAGCATCAATGGCCTTTTGTTGTTTTGCCCAGCATGCCGCAGGCTCCACACATGTGCCCAGCAAGCACAAAGCTCATCAGCAGACCTCCAGGAGCTTTGCCCTGCTGCTCAGGGTGCTGGGTGTGGGGTCCTGCAGCCGGTGATGCTGGAGCCTGGCTTCACCATCACCAGCGGGGCAGCCAGTTCCTGCTAAAGCTCTTTATGAGCTTTCTGAGGCTGGCCGCCGTTTGTCCCGCAGAGTCCTCCTGTCCTTTCACCCTGTGCTTCCCCACTTGCATAACTGACTTAGGCATTACCCTCCCTGCTCTCCTTGCCGTGTCTTTGGCACTGTGCATCACTTGGCCTCTTTGTTTTGATAAATGACCTCCAGCCAAGTTGCTCCTTAGGTGAGGCTGGGAGTGTTGTGAAGCAGAGACACTAAGTTTACATTCTTGCCTATTTAATTTTGCAGATCTATTTCATACCTAAACTCACTGTGATTGTTTGCTGAAAGCATATGGAGAATGATACTTCTAATCTAAAAAAAAACCACTGTATCTTGTGAACTCATGGTGCTTTCTGTGGTCAGAAACTGAAAGTGGAGTGGATTTTTTTTTTTTAAATTACTTTATCAGACTGAGAGAAGCATAGAGATTAGTAGAGCATAAACAGAAGAAAGTAAAGCAGCTCTCAAGTGTTTTAATGATCCGAGTAGCTAATTTCTTTAGTATGGGTTGTCACTGAGCCTTCAGTTTGGCACTTGGGGTTTTAGTTTGTTAAATACAAATAAATAAGCGTGGAAGTGGAGTTTCTAGAAATTGTGGCCCATCTTAGCTGTGCATACGTTCTTCAGTCCCACATGCAGGATTGCTCAGTCCATGCTGGTATTCCCGAGCTGGGCTTTTCCTTGCAAGGTGGTGTCATGTATTTTAACTTACTAACGCCACAGACAGTGGGATTGCGTGCTCCCTCAGCCAGTTTGCAGATGACACTGAGCTGAGTGGTCCAGCTGACACATTTGAGGGAAGGGATGCCATGCAGAGGGACCTTGACAGGCTGTGGAGGAGTGGGCCCATGCAAACCTCATGAAATTCAACAAGGCCAAGCGCAAGGTCCTGCACATGTGTCGGGCAGCCCCCAGTATCAATACAGGCTGGGGGAGTGAAGGGATTGAGAAGGACTCGGGGGTACTGGTGGACAAAATATCAGACATGAGCTGGCAATGTGTGCTCCCATCCCAGAAAGCCAACCGCATCCTGGGCTGCACCAAAAGCAGCGTGGCCAGCAGGGCGAGGGAGGGGATTCTGCCCCTCTGGTCCGCTTTGGTGAGACCCCACCTGCAGTCCTGCGTTCAGCTCTGGGGTCCTCGGCACAGGAAGGACAGGGACCTGTTGGAGTGGGTCCAGAGGAGGGCCACAAAAATGATCAGAGGGATGGAATATCTCCGCTGTGAGGACAGGCTGAGAGAGTTGGGGTTGTTCAGTCTGGGGAAGAGAAAGCTCTGGGGAGACCTTACTGCAGCCTTCCAGTACTTAAAAGGGGCTTGTAAAAAGATGGAGACAAATTTTTACCCGCACCTGTAGTGACAGGACAAGGGGCCACGGTTTTAGAGTGAAAGAGCATAGGTTTAGACTGGACATAAGTAAGAAACTCTTCCCCGTGAGGGTGGTGAGGCACTGGAGCAGGTTGCCCAGAGAGGCTGTGGATGCCCCATCCCTGGCAGTGTTCAAGGCCAGGTTGGATGGGGCTTTGAGCAACCTGGTCTAGTGGAAGGTGTCCCTGCCCATGGCAGGGGGGGTTGAACTAGATGATCTTTAAGGTCCCTTCCAACCCAAACCGTCCTGTGGTTCTGTGATTATTCCTGTGAGATCTGGTGCTAAAAACTGCACTTGTTTACTGGCAAATGCTGATATTTATACTATACTTGAACAACTTTTAGCACTGCTGCTTGATGACGGTAAGCAAAATTCCTGTGTCTGAGTGGAAAAAATGTTCTTCAAGTTTAAGACATGAGGCATCTAATATTTTCAGTCAGGGTAAATTTAATGATGGGCTGGGAGACAATGGTAGGAAAGAGGTCCGTAGCCTTTTGAAGGAGTGGAAGCAGATATATATTTTTAGGCTTGCCAAATGTTGCCATTTATCAGGCAACTCTCTTCATCCCCAGCCCTTGTTCTTGGACCTGCCCAGGACTGATTTGAAAGGACCCTCCACCTCGTTGATGCAGGGTGATATTTGCTGCCACAAGATGCATTTCTCTAGCTGACTGCTTGGCAAAGCAGGGAAGTCCCATCAGCTGCCTTTCTGCTTAAATTATCTGCTTTTTGGCACAGTGACAGGCTCTTTTTAGCCCTGTGCAGGGTGCCTGGCACGGCAGAGGCCAGATCTCAGCTGCCACTTCTCTGCATCGCAGCGGGAGCCCTCCAGCATCCTGCTTTTGGGCTGGGACAGCTGCCGGGAGATGCGATTTCCTGCACAGAGCCAGAGCAGCGGGCTTCACCACAGGTTAACTTTAACATGTACCTGCTGAAGATGTGCTCTTAGCAAAGAAACGGTAGCTCCCACCGCTTGTATGGATGCATGAAACCAGGCTACTCATGTTAAACGTAGTGTGGGCTAGAGCGTGTGTGTTCATGCTGTGATTTTCTCTGGGAAAGCTGCAGGCGTGGAAACGCTGGCTGCAACAGCAGTGTCAAGAAATTGGATGTGTTTTAGTGGGGCTATTTGTGGGTAAAGAGTGGTGCTCTGTTGAGGAGCTCTGTAATCTCTCCCTGCAGTGCTCCTGGCAGCCCCCGCGGCTTCGTGGAGCAGCCTGGAGCAACGTGCTGCCACAGCTCCGCTCCCTGCCTGAAAGAGCAGTTTTGGTTGAGAAGCAGTCACTTTTTGTAGGAAAAGTCGATCTGGAGGCTTTATGCATACACAAATTTTATTCAGTGGTGTGCCGAGACGTGTCAGGGTTTTAAGCTTTTTTTGTGACTTGCATGTCGGCAGTGATGGGCCATCGGAGCAAGCACCGAACTGCGCAAGCTTGTGCCTGGCCAAAGCTGCCTGCCTGTCCCCATGTACCTCCAAATGCTATTATAGCATAGCCCAAAGTTTTGGCAGACTTGTGGTATTTTTTTTATGGTTTCTCCCCATCCATTTGCTTGTATGGTGACCCAATCCAGGGTGCCTTTCTGGTTTGCAGAGGGTTCCTGCCATGTTGCTCCAGTGCAGGTGCTGCTTGGAGCTAGGGGAGGAGCTGTGCCAGCTCACCGTGGTCCCACCCATGGGGCAAAACCGCAAGGGCACGCTTCTCTTGATGTCAGAAAAAAACCACAAAACAGTGCTTTTCTCAGTAGCAAATCTCTTGTTGACTACAAGCGCTGTGTATCTGTAAGCATGCATAAACACGTTTGCTGAAGTGCTTCTCCTGTCCCTACAGCGGATCATAAGGCTCCTTGCATTCCAAGGGAGCTGCAACCTGCTCATAGCATTTAAGGATATTTTCAGTCACCTTTTTCACTGCTCCAGTAAAAGGGGATTTTAAAATTTTATTTTCAGGCCTGGTGGCCTTTCTGTTTGTTACAGCTGTTTCTCTGACATGCCAGATCTGAATCTCCCCCTTTAGGAGGAAAAAACCCTTTATTTTGGATAAAATAACAAATACATGTGTGTGAGAAGCTGCACTTGCTGGAAATGTTTTCTAGTACCCAGATCCTATTGAATAGCAAATAGAGAGTGATTGTGGTCTCCCATGGTTAAGGCTGTGGTTAGATTTGGTTGGTTGGTTTTGTACAAGCCTGTTGTTTTGTTTATGAAACAAATACGCCATTATTTCCTGTTCTCACACTGGATGGGTGATAGAAATGGTCTTCCTTGGTCGCCCGACACTTATAGCTGGAGAAGAAACTGGAAAATCCTTGTGTGACTTGTACCACTAGATTTTACATGTGGAGACATTCCAGAAATGTGTTGTTGGATCACTTATTTCTTAACACTTTTTTTCCACTGAGCTTCACATCTTTTTCCATTAGAGCTTCTCAGGGGATGGGTTTTGAAGCTCCACTTTTGGGAGTGCGCAGACCAGATACCTGATGCCACAATGCTGCCATTTGTCATTAACCTGAAAGAAGATCAGGATGTGGTTCTGAGCAAGCTGGGTAGCCCTGGGGATGGCAGTCACAGAAAAGGCATGAAACATAGGGGGAATCTGTCTCCAAGCAGAGGAGAAGCTGCTCATCTGGTAGCACTGAGAGGAGCCCGGGCAGAGCTGAACACAGATTGACCCAAGGCACTAAGGTGAGAAGACAAATCCCCTTCTTGGATGAGTTCCCAGTGCAGATAAGGAAACTCGGTGCCGAGGTGAGACCGCGTCCAAGATGGTGTGTGCAGTCCTGGTGGCTGGGAGTCGTGAGGCTGTCATTGCATTAAGTGCATAGGAGGATTTCTATGACACAGGGAAAGGAGGAGGTGTGTCTGAGAGGGGTTAAGAAGAGCCTGATCATTTAAGCCAGGAAAGCCAAGACTGATGTGGAAGTGATGGCTCTCTACCTGTGTGTGTAACAGAGGGGAAGTTCTAGAGAAGACAGTGTTGGAACCAGAGCAAATGTGGTCACTGGCACTGAATACATTCAGGCTGGAAATTAGAAGATGATATTGAGCTGGTAGAGGAATGAGGCCCGTGACTGCGATGGTGGGAGCAAAGCCTGGCTGGCTTTTGGGATGAAGTTCAGGAAGAAAATCAGTGAGTGATGCCACATCTGCTGTATCAGGGCCTGAAAATGGTACTTCCAAGAGAAGCAGGTGATCTTTAGGAATATTGACAATAATGAGTATTGACTGCATTAAAGTGTAAGTATATTGAGCTACATCCACCCTGGCAAAGCTCTGTACGGAAGCCATTAGGACAAAGCTGAGTAATGGAAGCTTATAGGACACGAAGATGGCTTGGAAGCAATGAGAAAAAGAAATAACCTACAATAGCCAAATTGAATTTGCAGGAATGGTGGCACTCAGCATCTTCGCTTCAGTGCATGCCTGTGGTGGATATGCCACCTCTCCAGGGCTGGCACTCAGGCAGGTCTGTCCCTTTCACCCCTGGCTGCAAATTCAGTGCCACCACAGGCTGTTTCTTACTGCACTTTGTCTAATTTCAGCCCAACAAAGCTGCCCTCTCAGCTGAGTGCTCACTATACTGCCATAATATAAATTAGTAGAGATGACCCAGGAGTTTTATAACACCAGTACATTTACTGAGTGCATTTTGTTGTCCATTGAACCCAGTACCTGGCAGATAATTTCTATGAGAAATAGTTTTGACTCTTTCGCTCCTTTGTAAAACCAGGGAGGAATTGATAACTTTATCTCTCCCAGTTTTGGACCAAGTGCAGTTTCGATGGCTATCTGGGCAGGTCAAAGCCACAAGTGTCTGTTCCAAACCAGTGGGTAATTGCATTGTGCAAAGCCATTCATGAACTAATTTTTTCCTCCAGGAAGGTGAAGTTTGTTTATTCAAATCCCATTTCAAAGCAATGCCATTTCTTACTAGAGACTGTAGGAGAAATGTGTGCACAACTTGGTGCTTTCCGACCTGCCTGTGTCTTCATTTTTGTTTTGAGAATATAATTTGGAGCATATTTTTTTCTGCATTGCTTCTTAATCTGTGTAGCCTGATATTTTCCAAACCTGTGGTTTCCTTCCTTCTCTCCCTCATTTTCCATTATTAAATCTTCCAGCCTGCTGAACATATCTGAGATGTAGATTTAAGGAACTTTGGCACAGCACAAGTCATTTTCTATTGGGATAATGGGCAATGAGTGCTCCAGCACATGAAGGATGGGTTGAAAAATGACAAACAGGCTTCTTCCCACAATCTGACACCCAGGGCAGAGAACAGGGCAGGCGAGAGGTGCGACAACTGAATATGTACATTAAAATGGACAGATAACTGATGCAGTACTGTACAGAGGAAAGATCTGGGTGATCTGCAAATATGTGTTACTGCATTTAGGGTCTGATTCTGTTACCTCCAAACAAAGTAAATATTCCATCAGTATTCATTAGGAGTGGGGTTTTTTTTGCTCAGTGCCAGTTATTTGCTTATCAGTACTGTTGTCCAACCTACAGGTTGTCCCGGCTCCAATGTTCTTGGTCTACGTGTGGGACCATGCGAGAGGCAGGAGGAAGGCAAGGGGGGGAAGGTCCGGTGTGGCTGCAGAGGTGGGGAGGGAGGGAAGGAGCTGGGAGGGCTGGATGGAGCAGGTTAAGTATCTGTCCATCAGCATAAAGGGGCTGCTGCAGCCCTATTAGAGAAGGCTAAAAGGTAAATGGACCTGAGAAAAAGCATGATGTCAAGATGGCATTGCAAAGTCTAAATGTAGGTTCTTGATTTCCCTTTTTGAGCAAAGGATGTTCTCAGGGGGCACATCTGGCTCTGTACCTTTGGTGGGGGAGCTGAGAACCCTGTCCCAGACTTTCTATGGGTTTTTTTATCTGGATGGTGCCAGTCACAATGGAACTGTGGGCAGCCCAGCCCTCCCCTTCCTACCAACATGGTGGGAACCACAGCAGAGCAGCCACATCCCGTGGGAGACCGCCGGCAGCCTTCAGCCAGGTCCCAGCCAGACAGGACTTTCTTCCAGCAGCAGAATCTTCCTTTTGGTCTTCAGCAGAGCTCTGGAGGAGGGTTATTTAAAGCTCTCGTCCTTTCTGTGGAGTATAGGAAGTAGGAAGCGCTTCCTCCCCGTAGATCTCTATCCAAAGCTTTTGTCTACTTCCTTACGGTCCCACCCTGCTTGGAGTTGCTCCAAAACCCAGCATGCCAGGGCAATGTGCCATTGTTCAGCAGGGTCACCATCAGCCACGACTCTTCTCCTTTTCCAAAACAGAAGGTTTTGGCACCAAAATGCCAAAGAGCGCTATCCTGGGCTATGGGAGATATAAATGCCTGTCTGTCCACCGTGCCCCACCACCCCTCCAAGCAGTTGGAAATGTTGGTGTTGCAGAGAGGAAATATGGGGGTCGAGCTTCCTTTGGGAGCCTGATTGATGCTTGCTGCTGCATTCTAGTTGTGAAATGTAAGGCACATCTCAAAATAAGTCTCACATTCATGATCTTGGTGATAGAGGGTCAAGAAACTAAAAAAATACAATGTTAACCACAAGAATGTGAGAGCCTGAAATGCTTTTAAGGTACTGCCTACTCTGTTCAGAGCATGGGGGGAAATGCGGGGCTATTTCTGTTGTGCTAGGTATATCTTAGGGAAAGTCCAGCAGCAGGATTGTGCCTGTGTTTGCAGAGGGGAGAGAGAAGAGACTGAACAGGAGGCTCAGCCAGGGCAGAGCATCAGCTGGAGGATCTACCTGGTGCCTCCGTGGTCCACACTGCCTTCAGCTGAGCAGACAAAGCTTCACCTTCCTCTGGCAGGAACCTCTTCCCGGAAGCCAATGTGACTCCAAACATCTACATCAGTTCTGGAGCTGACCCTGAAGGTGGTACATTCCCTGGCCTTCCCTTTTCAACATACTGCCAACAAGAAGCTGTTAGCAGGCTTCAAGGCAAAGGGAAGCGGCCTCACTCTTCTGTGCTGAAAGATGATGTCTGCACACTCCAGGAGAAGGCATCACTTCAGAAACTTTCAACTAGTGCACCATCCTCCACCAGCATTGCCCTCCTTTTAACCACTGCCATGTCCTTTAAACACTTTTTTCCTGTCTCTCTCAAGAGGAAAAAATAAATGATAAATTATTGTGTTGACATTACGCAAATGTTGCACTTAGGGGAAGGTCTTGTTGACATGGTTTCTCACACAGGATACCTTCTCATGCAGAAAAGTTGCTGAAAATTTCTAGGAAAACAGACATGTCATCCTTGGGGAAGGGTGATCAAAAGAAAAAAAAGACAGCCTGGTGGCTAATGTGGATCTTGGTTTGTGAAAGATGCAGAAATTGGTTAGTGTTGGTTTTAGTAGGATTTTCTGTAGCCCTGCTAGAAGTGGAGCTGACTAGTAGTTGATATCGGGTATAGCTTAGGGTCTCTTCAGAGGCCAGAGTAATAAATGAAAAGATCAAAAAGTGGCCAGGGTCAGTATCAGGGCGTGGCCAGGCCTGGAAGAGCTTACCTGTCCATGGCCTGAGATATGTTAAAACCTTACTCATTACATGGGGGGTTGGGGTTTTTTTTTTGTTTTTGGGGGTTTTTTTTGGCCTTTGCTAAAACAACCTTCACAAAGATAGTGCCATCTGAAAGAGAGACCTTAAGGTGGTATCAGGAGTAGGTTTTCTCCCTCGTCCCCTTCTTCCCCATGAATGTCCACCTTCAACATCACTGCTGAGAGAAGACACTTGTTTCCTGTTTTTGCAGCCGAGACCTTTGCCGATGCAGCACTGAGGCGGTGGGGCAGAATGTGCCCCATGTGTGCTCTCTGGTGGAGGTCAGCTCTTCTCATCCCACGCCTGTTGCGGTGGTTCCTGCTTCAAAGCCATCCCATCTCCCTCCTGTTACCGTACCCAGTTAGGGAGGAAAATACACCCATTTGGCCACTACTGGCATCACTTAAATAGAAATACAAAATTCAGTGTGATTTGATTTTCCATTTGCTGTCTTGCCCGGCCTGCTGACAGAGACTCAGCTCCATGCAGCCCTCACCCGCAGTGCTCAGAAAAGCACATTTGGTGTGGATATTGCTGGGGATGGAGCCCCGTGGTGGAGGTTAATGAAAAAAGTGATGTCTTGAGTGCGGATTGCATGGTTTGCTTCTGAGATAATTTGCATTCGAGTGTTGAATGCCACGCATAAATGTCAGAGGAGAGAAAGGATTTTCAGAGGGCTTTTCTTGGTGCCCTTAAAAATGTCAACGTGTGTCTTGAGTCAGGGGGTCTTCCACTGTCTCCTCTGGTATGGAGGACTCCCTTTCTCTGAGACAGGCAGTCATATTGCTCTTCTGCATAATTTATAGTCAATGCACTTAAAAGCGAATCATACTGTTGAGTGTTCAGGATTAATGAAAGTTGCACCTACTTAGTGTATGGGCTGGGACTGGAGGTGTCCGGCTGTGGTGCTGCAGCAGCCTCTGCTTGCCTTGAGCTCAGCACCAAGCACAGTCCCTGACAGCTCAGTGAAGGGATGTTGCCCATTTTTGTACTGATTTTGTAGGAACTAGTGACAAAATAATACAATGTCTCCTGTTGGCTGGAGATCTTCTCCCATTTTTGATGATAGGGACTGAAGTAAGAGGTGAGAAGGGGGTATATTACTTGTATCACTGAGCATCATGCATGGCCAGAGAGATGGTCTGTCATACCACCACTGATCAAGCAAGGATGTCCTTTTTGTCTCTGCAGTGGGTCTAGAGAATGGCACTTTGTGTTCACAATCCACCCAACAGGAACACCAGTGCCCCACTCATCCCTGCCACCATCAGCTCCGGAGTTCACACCGCCGAGGCACTGCCTTGGGCAAACACCTGCCTGTGCCCTCGCACACGTTGCCCATGGGGAGCCACCAGCTGGGGCCTGCCTTGGCGTGGCCATCCCAGGAGGACATCAGGACATTGCCCCAGATGGGTGTCTGCATCCCAGCATGGGTTTTGCTATAATTCAGTACAAGGTGTTCGGCATTGCATTCTCAAGGCGCGAAGGCTTGTGCTTGCCCTGATACTAACCCAAGCATGAACCTTTCATCACGGTCCTCATGTGATGCTCTTGTCCAAGATGTGTGCTGGGGACATGGCTTTCGTGCATGTGATAGTAGTCTCTGCACTTTGGCTCCTTGATTTTAAAAATAAATTTTAAAGAATCCCTGAGGCTGGTACAATCACCTGCAGCAAGACTTGAGTAATATCTTCAGCTAGTGTAGAGCTTGGGCTGATTCCTACCAACAGCAGATTTGGTATTCTGCTGCCCGAATTGCTGCATCCAGCAGAACCATGTTCCTTCCTTATGGGTGGGATGATGTTCTCATGTAGTTATCTTACAGATTATTTTTATTTCACAGGGTTTTTACACCTCTGCAAGAAAAAAAAAGTTAAACTCTAGGTTTGCTTTTAGATTTTTACCTATAGCATTTTTTCATTCAACAAACAGGAAAACAAAGGTGTGAAATAATTAGATTACTACCATTAGTGGTTGCCACTGAAGGGGAAAGAGAAGAGTGTTTTGAGAAGGAATTTGGTTTAGTAGATTGTTTTTTTACAAGGAAGTTAACCAGTGGCTTTTGTGCTATTTTAAAGTGATGATCTATGTTAAAAAAAAAAAGCTCATTTAGAAAGGTGGATTAATAAAATAAATGGGTGCATCTATATTAGATTTGAGATTTTTGGAATAAAAAATTAGGTAGCAGTAGAAACACCCAGTGTTTCAGTATTTTTAATTAAGCATCTAAATAAGTGTTGCTTGAATTTTTTTAAAGGTAGCTAGTTGGCATATCTCCAAAAGCAAATTTCTGAGCATCTTTTTACTAAGCATACCTCTGCTAAATACTGAAAACAAACCCAACTCTCTTCTCTTCCCTGTTTCAGATTAGCTACCCTGAAATCCCCTTGATTCCTCCCAACTTCTGTATCTCAGCACAGTACCTGCAGCTCGAGAAGGGAAGGGAAGGATATCGCATCGCATCTCTTTTTTTTTTTTTCTCCTTCCTCCCCCCC
>JANZLQ010000017.1:13987932-14008713 GCA_026212715.1 Elanus axillaris
CCCCCTTTCATTTAGGCATAATTAGCAGTGAGGATAGTCTTGCAGACCAGTCTCTGAGGGCTGATTATCATCTGTCACTGTCTCTTTAGGAAGTGTCATTGTCCCCAAACTCTCCATCTTCTCCATGTGAATGGCTCTGATGATATGAGGTTTGCTCAGGTGCCATTGCCTGGCTCTTGATACTGCCATATTTTGGCTAATTCTTCTGAAATTTAATCCAGTTTCCTTTCTCCCAGGGCTGTGATTATTCTGTAGAGAATTATTCTGTGCTTGACCTTCATCAATTAAATAAATGCATGTGTGAAACTTTTAAAATCCAATGACAAAACAGCCCAACCATGCTAATTCTGTGGTTTTAATTACATTAAAAATATAGTGCCCTCTGCTGATTTCTGTCACTTCCCTTTTTCTAAAAGGTTGCAATCTCTCTGATTTTGCAGTTCACATCAGGCACCTTCCCCTGTCCTGCAGGCCTGCACTCACAGAGCTTTATTTAAAATTATGTATCACCATAGTATATTTAGTGAACATGACATGGGGTTTTCCTCATGCAATCCAACCTTCTCAAAAAAAGACCTCGTGGGCTAAGACATTGCGCTGACATGTTTTCCTTGTTCTGTAATATTGTGTAAACAAACTGTAATATTTTTTTTAAGCCTTGCCAACTTTGCACAGTGTCTGTAGACGAAATAGAGTTGGCTGCTTCTCCTTTGGTTTCATTTAAAGAAAAAAAAAAAAAAAAGGAAAGGGCAAAGGGAGGAGACAAGGAAAATCCACTCATGATTTTCTTTTCCTGTCTGTAATCACAAACTGTATTGCTTGCTAATCTGCTCCCACCCAAATTAACCCAATTTCCTAATTTCCTCAAAATATTTCTGTGCTTTTCTTACTGCATTGGGAATATTTGCCCTTTACAGTAATAAGCTCTCCTCCCTGAGCTGGAGAACATTATGGAGAGCTCCCTGAGGAACTGCTGATTTTCTGGTCCCAACACAGGTCTCGTTTTTTCCTCATTAGCAGCAATTCATGAACGTTTGGGGGTGTTTTGTGGTTCTTTTGTTTCTTTGCAGCAAATCTGTAAAATGGTTCTTGGGTTAATGCATTGATGCTCGATGTCAGAAACTAATTGATTTTTCCCTGTAAATTAGGAGTATAATCCCAAGAAAAGTGACTTCAATAGACGGGAGCGATCCAGAGTCCCATAAGTGAATTTCTTAGGTTTCAGCCTTTGCAGCTGACTCCATGGAATTAATGTGTCAGCCTGGAAATATTCCTCTCACATAGCTATTTGCAGGATTGAAGACTTTGTAATTACATCTTTTTTTGGTGAGCTGGGGTCGGTGGTTATCTATGATGATGCGCTCTTAGAAGGACATTCAGTGTACATACCCGAATTGTTACTGGGTTTTCTGGAGCTGAAAATGTGGGTAATACAGGGCGTAGTCCTTCCCCTTCACCCACTTTTTTAAATAGGATTTTTAATCCTGAAAAGGATTTAACTTGGAAATAAGTTGCAAGTAAGTAAACAATGTTACTTATTTAAATAAAAGCATGATTAGTCATTGAAAGTGAAAAATTTTAAAAGCCCCTTTATTTATGCAGTGTGGTCTGTTAATCGCTTGTCAGGTTTCATTTCTCTGTTTCTCCGAAGGCAGCAGAGGAAGGAGCTTCAGCTCCTCTTGACGCCAGCCTTTTCCTCTCAAACCCTGCAGCATTTCTGCAGGGCTTGAATTTTTCACAGCATTATTGATTGAGGTTTCTCTTTTGTCTCGCTGTGTCTAACATTAACTTTTCAAGAGGTGAAGATATTCCTTGTTGCACTTCAAACTTTATCAAAAGGTGTTACTTTCGGCCCTGAGCCTACAGCTTGGGAAGACGAAGCAGGTGCTGGGGTAGCTGGTACGTGAGTGTCAGCACTGCTTTTGCTGCAGGGCAGGAAAGAAGTTCACATGGGTTTACCAGCCGGGACCAGATATCTATAGCAACATATTTGTATATCCTGTGCCTTCTCTATTTCAACGCTCGTTGCTTAGGATACTGACATTAAAAAATGTAACAAAATCTGCTCTTTGCTCCAGAGTTCATTGTCTGTCCTAGGCCCATGTAATTGCATGTTTCCTCTCCCAGTTCAGATCAGACCCATTGACTGGCCCTGGGCAAAGGATGGTCCAGAGGATGTCATTATAATCCTAATTTGCAGCCTATTTGCCACATGATCTTTTCTTACCACTAGCCATTTGTTGCTAGCTGGGGTGTCCGAGAACCCATCTCCCTCTTGCAGCTCGCACAGGAGTTGGAGTCTTCTTAAATACATGTGTGTGTTGACTGCGTTGGTGAGCGCTGGTGCTACCAGAGCCCAAAACATTTTTCCTCAAGGCTATGTTCCTGAAGTGTGGCAGCACAGATCTTAGTGACTGAGGCTTTTGTTTGGACTACCTGTGAGTCTTTTAGGGGTTTGAAGGGTTTCTTTGTTTGTTTTTTTTATGCAAGGACCAAACTTTAAAAAGTACAGCCACAGAACAAGGCACCATGGTTGCTGAATTGCCCCAGGGGAGCAGGACCTCCTGGCTCTCATCTTCACCTAGGCATAGGAAAAAGGATATTGAGGCTATTCCACAGAATGGTGAAATTTTCTCTGGGCAACCTATGCCAGTGTTTGACCACCATCACTGTAAAACAGTGTTTCCAAGCAAAGCCTTTCTTAACTTGATGCTTACAAGTTCCATGTGGGCTAAATCCTTTTGTCTCTTCTGCACCCCAAGGCAGAAGGCATAAGTGATGGATCTGACACTTTAGGTGCTTTAATAAAAAAATGTCTTCCACCCCTGTGGGAATGGGTCTTGCATTTCAGACCAACTAAGAGCAGTATTTGCTGCCTGGCTTATGCTGTTTGTTTGATTTGGGCTCCTGCAGTCCCAGAGGCACTGTGCTACAGCTTCAGGACCATAACAGATCTCAGACATGCTTGTTCTGTTTTATAAGTGAACACTGCAAGAGAAATGGTGCTAGATTTCCCCCTGCAAAGCAGATAGCTCAGGTAATATAAAGAGTATTTATTCTATTTCTCTGTGAACTGTCTTTCTCTGCTGGAGAGCGCCTCTGTCCTACGGGTGGGCATTTCATCATTTTTTGTCTTTTTATTAACACTGAATCGGTATCCAATGGGGTTTGCACAAGGAACTGCATCTCCAAGGAGCTGCTCCTTTTGCAGCCGTAACTGATGCACTAAGAGGATCCCCTCAGGAGTTCAGTTCAAGGGATTTTTGCCTTCAGAAGGTTTGCATTGAAAAAGCCAAGCTGGTCTCCGGCTTTCTGGGTTACATATGCAGAGAATGCTTCTACCCACAGTAACTGGTGGTTGATGGAGAGTTAATGCAGAAGTAAGGTGCACTGAGCTTTGTTAAAAATATTTAAAATACTTCACTGTGTGGATGCTTACAACCAGTCCATCTATTGGCAAAAACACAGAATTGCTACTTTAGCTGTTTCAGAGTTAGCTACAGTTACGCACCATACTGCTGTATAACTGGTGTGCATCTTTGCCTCAGTAAATGACCTTTTTTCTCATTCCTAGGCTTTTGCTATGAGATTATTGCTTACTTTTGATGAGCCTAGAAGGACAGAGGATATATTCAGTTAGGATTTCTCTGGCATCTCAGTTTCTAGCCTGGCTGGACGTAGCTTATTGCAGGCAGGTAGCAGCACCGCATAATTTTAACAAAATTTTGGTGTGAAACCAGAACAAAAGTGCATCAGCGTTTCCCCCCATTTGAGCCTTACATGACTGAGGATCACCTTCATGAGCAATGATATACTTGTGAAGTCTACTGGTCTGCAATTACACTTCCAAGCTTTTCCTTGTCTGATCACCTCAAGGGCATTCCTGTGATTATTTTTGTTACTGTCATGATAGTGCCAGGTGATCTGAGGGTCATCGAGCTAAGCAGAGACAGACCTTGCCGCAATGTATGTGGCACTGCTTCCCTGGATTTCACCCTGGTGTGATGGGAAATAAGGGGCAGGCAGGCTGTATTGAAGTTAGGTCTCTGACTGCTCGGGGCAACGTTGGGTGCAAGGATGTGTCTCCTCCCTTGCCTTCTACACCTGCTGCAGCGAGTGATTTGGCTGGTACAAGCTCCTTAAAAAAACACCCCACAGCCCTAATGACAAGACCAACCTGAGCATCCCAGACCCACTCCTGTGATTCCCATTAACAACCATCCTCTGAGTGGTCTTGTAGCTAAATCAGCCACTGAGCCTCTAGAAAGTGATTTGATGAAAGCATTTTATAGCAATTGAATGAAATGTCACTTGGATGCCAGCAGCAGGGGTTGCTGTCGTGATTAATGAGATATTTAGGCATTTCATTTTGGAGGAGCTACCTGCAACACAATTCACATAGAAGCTGGGTGGGTTTTTTTTAGATTGGCTTTAATAAATTAATGTTAATGTTGGTTATTTAATTATTTACAGCAAATTGGTTACAACAATGGCAGGGTTACATTTGGGTTGAACACATTATGAAGCCTTTCACAAAGCTCATATGCAAAAACGGGTTGTGTTCAGAGCATTGCACATTACATTTCTGATATAAAACAATGTAAAAGAAGGAAGAAGGGTTGAAATAACCTGTAATTTGTTGAATGCAAAGACTATTTGAATATAAAGCTTTTGAAGCTGATATTAAATGAGCATCTGTCCAAATAACAGGATATATCTTATCACTAGTAGTAGTGAAAGCTAATAAATGAAATTATCATTTTGTCTAGGGGGCTCTATTTTTAAGGCAACAGGGATAACAAAGGTATTATAGGCTCAGGGAGAAATGGCAAACCTTTGCAACCTCTTTTAACTACCAGATGGAAGTTTTACAGTCTCTTAACCATGTGCATGATTAAAGCTGAGGTTATTTCTGCTTAAAGTCCAGCTCCTAAATTAAGTGGGCTCTGCTGCTTCTGCCCTTCTCCCAGGGAAGTCCGAGACAGTGGCTGGCAAGGCAGGGACTGCTGTTGGACCGGGACAGTAGCTCTTAAAAGCACCCAGGCATCATGAAGTGAAGGGGTTCGTTCACTGAAGGATGGAACCTGAAGGCATCTCCTCGCCCAAGGACAGAAACATAGTGTTACAATTTCTGCTCTTAAAAAATGGACCACAGTCGATCTGTTATTTGCTCTAAGCCAGTCTTTTCTGCAAATTGACTGCAGCAGAGTAGAATATTGTGTTTTCTGCCCTCGGCACTGCAAGGATGAATATCTGGAACCGGGGAGATTCAAAGATGGAAAGGCAGCGGGAGCAGCTGGGAGTTAGTGGTTTAACTGGAGGGCAGCCCAGTACTCTCCTAGGGACGGTGCTGGCAGGGACTGGGAGCTGTAGCATCCCTGCGTATTGGGAGCAAGCAGAGGTATGTCAGGGGCCCAGAGAAAACTCTGCAGTGTAATGGACAAAAATACAGCTTTGGAGCTGAAATATTGACAGCTTTTCTAGAAAACAGATGTGCTAATGATAACACAGTTTTCCGTTAAGCCCAATGCATTGAACTAATGAGCAGCTGGCTGGTTTTTGTCTCTGAGCATTAGGCCGCAGAGCAGGATGTGGATTTTTTACATTGCTAAGGCGACACAGAGACTAAGTGGAATACAAATCAAATGAGCTTAAATTCAGCTGTTGAAAATCTGTCTGCTGTAGAGCAACTTATTTTTTGCTGACCTTTAACATTTATTTTTTTTTTAGGTTCTTATGCATGCCTGGGATTTTTACTCTCTGGGAAGTGCTTAGCCCCCATTACATTTTTTTCCCCGGTCTCTGTACGCTTTGTTGCTCAGCTCTTGCAGTTTCCATGTAGCCACGCAGTGTTAACCATGGCCAGTTACTAACCTGCCTTCTGCACCAGCTATAAGCAAGCCTAAGAGGGGCATAACAGGCTGTGCAGAGAAATGTCATTTATGACAGACCAGTCAGAGGGGTTTGGATGTGACTTTGTGCAAAGCTTGTGAATAAACCCCTGTCAGTCTGGGGAAGGAGATGCAGCTCATCCTCTTGCTTGGCAGCTTGGTTTGTTATTGCTGGGAAGCCATGAAAGGCTGAAAAGCGTAAAAGCCAAAAATACATCATGGTATCTTTTTTTTCCCTGTTGTTTCCTAAGTGCAGATTGACCATCTTTCATTTTGTTGAAGGAGCTTTCCTGTTGCTCTCAGCTGTGCAGTCACCTGTGCATCGCAGGCACTGACTGTCAAAGGAGGGGACAAACCCTTCTGAAATCCTGATGAAATCCTGAGGCTGAAATGCCATTTTGCACACATTGGGGAATGTTGAACTTGCTGAATAAGCTTAGAAAAGTATAAACCCCAGTAAACCTGGCAGGAGTTGCTTTGCAAAACATTTGGCTTTAAAAAGCCCTTTTCTCTACTTGTCCGTGGAGGCAGAGGTTTGCAATCTGCTGGAAAGGGTGAAGTCCCTGGTGCCGGTGCTACTGTCACAGGAGGAGGGAGGAGATGTTCCCTAAGCCAAGGGGTTTCAAAGACATCTGGGTGATGCAAACGCGGCTGGCACGGAGCCACCTGCCCTTCCTGCCCCTTGCTTCATCCCGGCTTACTTTCACTTTTGAATAGACGGATTTTACTTTCCATCGCTGCTGCTGTCCCTTCCCACTCAGTCACCACAGCAGATCAGCCCCTTGGGGTGGGTCAGGAGCTGGGATCCAGACCTGGGCATCGCAAGCTATATGACACAGGAGTGGGACTGTAGCAGAGAAATAAAATAATGAGGATTATTATTTCCCAAATAATAAGCATTAATAATAAGGGTTAATAATTCCCAAACAGTCCATCCCAAACTGCCCTCCCTTGCCGTCCTGCAGCATACTAGTAACTGAGAGAGCCTAGAGGGGAGGAAAAGAGGCCAGATGAACCGAGATATTTTCCCAGTGATTTACAGCATCCTTTTTCTCCTCTTTCCCCCTTGCCCCAGGCAGGGTCTGCGTTTCCTGCAGGGCTCTGCCTGCCCCCGGCCCCTCTCCACTGAACCCGGATCCAGAAGAGGATGGGAAAGCAGAACAGCAAGCTGCGCCCCGAGGTGCTCCAGGACCTGCGTGAGAACACCGAGTTCACAGACCATGAGCTGCAGGAGTGGTACAAGGGCTTCCTAAAAGATTGTCCAACGGGCCATTTGACTGTGGAAGAGTTCAAAAAAATATACGCGAATTTTTTCCCTTATGGTGACGCATCAAAGTTTGCAGAGCACGTCTTCCGCACCTTTGACACCAACGGTGACGGGACGATTGACTTTAGGGAATTCATCATCGCCCTGAGTGTCACCTCTCGGGGCAAGCTGGAACAGAAGCTGAAGTGGGCATTTAGTATGTACGACTTGGATGGCAACGGGTACATAAGCCGTGGGGAAATGCTAGAAATAGTGCAGGTGAGGTGTTGTCTCTTTTATTCATGTTGCTGTAACCTCCTTGCCCTGAGACATCTGGAGCTGGAGATGAGGGATGTGCCAAACTGGGTCCTTCCTGCCCTAAAGGGACATTGGGGGCCATGGTGGGACCTACAAGGTGCAAATAAGGAAAGAGCCTGAGAGTCGAACAGGGTGCTGTGCAGCTGGCCCACAGCCAAAATCTTGCAGCTCTCCCTGGGGATATCTTAGTGGGGTGTTGATGGGATCAAAAAAACCCTGAATGCGAATTTTACTGACCTGATTAATCTCAAATTTAATACTTTGAAAGTTCAGATGCGAGTCAACATGAGCTCCGAACGAAAGGCTGTAGCGTGTCTTCGTCTCTGGAAGGTTGGGGACAGATTGCCCACGGGTTGTACGGGGGCATGTGGGGCAGAGCCCCATGTGCCCCAGCCCCATGTTCTGGCTGGGGCTTGGCCTCAGCAGTGGGCTGCTCACCATCTGCTCTGCAGCTGAGGTGTGTCTCCAGGGCACTGCAAGGGGCACTGGGAAGCACATAATACATCCAGCCAGTGCCCCAGTGGTTGGTCCTCATGGCTGAGCAGGGATAATTTAGGAGGAGGGCTAGGACTGCAGATGTCCTAAAAAGGTCTCGTCTTTATTCACATTCTTAGAAGTCTGAAAATGTGTTTCTTTACCTATCCACAAATAAAAACAACCCTTTATCCATATATTCATATTCACCTGTCATCTGTGCAACATCCCACATGCATAAAAGTAACTGAGTGTGTGTTGAGAGCCAGCCAAAGAGGCAATGGCTTAGCCCAGTTGCAGAAAAGAGAATTGCACACCATTGCCTCCTGTATTTTAGCCCAGTCCTGCTCGTACATTAATCTAGACCCTGACTTTCAGTTAAACTGACCCAGCAGTGCGGGAGCTTCTTTTGAAATGCGAATGAATACAGGAAAGAAAAATAAAAAAAGCTGCAGTCATAAATTCCTATTTGTTTTGGTTTATAAAGTCCTGCAGCTGCCTGCCAGGGTCAGCTGCCCTTTTTTATTGCTACAGGATTAAATTCTTTTTCTCAGTCCTGATACTTTATTCTTTGGGTTGTGTTTTTCCTATATCTTTTTTTCTTTTTTATTTTTTCAATACTCAGGCAATCTACAAAATGGTTTCATCAGTAATGAAAATGCCAGAAGATGAATCCACTCCCGAGAAGCGAACAGACAAGATCTTCAGACAGATGGACACAAACAACGATGGTAGGATCTTCACTGGCACCCCTTCATAGGCTCTAGAAGTATAGGTTTTCTAGCCCAGCGTTGGTCGAAGCAGATGATGGTGTTTGGGGAGCTGGGATGTAGAGGGCAGGGATATCCCCACTGGCACCTCTGGTGTCCGCCCAGCCTCGGTGAGCATCGCCAGTCCATAACGAGTAGGGTGATTAAGTGGGGCAGTGGGTGAGAGACTTTTCCTGTTGGGGGGACAAAAGGAGGGGAGCAGTCCTACCCCGACATTTCACGTGTAAATCCTCTTCTGTAAAGGTTCCTCTGAAACTCCCAAGTCCAATGTCTTTGGGTTATTTCTCTGGGCACAGCATGAACCAGGCACAAGGTTTTGCTCCTGCTGCCTTTGATAGGGTTGCAGTCCTGGGCTTGTCATCAGCAGTGTGTGTCGGGGATGTAGTTGGGTGCCTGAAAGAAAAAAATTCCCCTGGGTCCGTAATACTTATTCTCTGTGCATGTTTATGGTGTGCATACACAGGCAGATGGTCACACGCAGTCCTGCAGTGTTTATTCTGTTGCAGCATGCATGTTGGGGGGATGCTAACAGCTCCCAAGCCAATTAGGGAGCCACTTGATAAATTATCTGACAGTGTACCTGTCATGACCCCTCTACCTGAGCTAGCTCATTTCCTTAAGCTCGAAAAACAGAGGCAAAATTGAGCAATTTCCTCTGCCCATCAGCCTGCTGACATGTTTCCTTTCATCCCAGTCAAGATGGAGTTTTCTCTGGGAGTTACCACAGCAGTGAAATCAGGAGCTGTACCCTACTGATGTGCTCAGTGGGAGCAAAGATTTGGTTCTAGTGCTAAGATACGGAGACCTGGAAAAATATGCTCTTATGTGTAGAAAGTTTTTTTAAGAGACTTTTGTGGCTGCGTTTTGGCATCTGCTGCTGCAGCCCTTGGGGCAAATTCCTGCCTTTGCTGAAGCCCTCGAGTATTTTACCTCTGACTTCATCAAAACTAGCACTTCATCCCCTGACTTCACAGTGGAGGGCCCTAAAATAACATGATTAAAGTATTCTTGTTCTGTGGAAAGTAGCTGTGCGTGCAGATGTGTGACAGAGTAGTGCTCAGAAAACCTGCTATATACATCCTCCATCTGTTGCTGAAATAAAGTCATCCTATTCCCAGTAAAATACCAGCCCTGCAAGCCACACAGCGCCAAGCAATAAAGTCTGCGCACGGGGAAGCGCGTGTGCTCTTGGTGGCTGGAAATGTTTCTTCACCCCCATCTGACTGTTGGACACGGCAAATAGATTTTGATTTGTGCTTTGCTTTTAGGTAATGCAAGGAGAAGGGAATGCTAATAAAAGCCCTGATAGTTATGAGTACTCTTTCAGGCTTAAGAAAACCCTTAGTGTGGGAACATTAGCTTAAAAGCCAGAAATTTGGAGAGAAGTGTGCTACAGGTTTTTGAGCTTCTGTAATTTCTGCAAGAGGAAGGTTTGTTCATTCCTCCCTGTTCAATCTGACTGAGGTGCTGGCCACTGAGCTCAGTCCTCTCCCCATCCCTACGGCAGGCTGGGAGCATCCTGGAGCTGGTGAAAACCGGCACAATGAGTTTGTGCCTCCCTCCCTCTGGGTGCACGTGGCCAAAAGTGGCAGCAGGCAGCTGCCAAGTGCAAGATGTTCATGTGTGGGTCCTGCTTGTCTCAAGTGGAGCAGTTTGGGTTGGGTGAGGATGGCCCTGGGGTGTTGTGTGAGGGTCGGGGTAGGTCATGCTGGGAGCATGAGGTAGATGGGACATCACTGGACACGGTGTCAGGGATGCAGCAAATGCTTGTCTCATCCACTTTGTAGGGAAAACCATTTCATTTCTCATTAGTATTGCTACGGCTTATTTCTGCCATGGTTCAGAGTGCTGGAGCAGGAGAGTATTGGTGACAGCAGGCAAGGCAGAGGCTGCTAACAGGTTCCTGATGGCATTTGTGCAGCGGACTGGTCTGGAGCTTGGGAAAAACCTGCCAGGAGGCTGGGTCACCCCAGGATGAGGTCTGGGAGAGCAGATGGGATCTGGCCTCCTTGCTGTACCATGCTATGCCATGGGACTGCTGGAACCAGTGAATGCTGGGGCAGTTGCTCCTCATGGTTGCTCCTCCAGAGGTCACCTTTTCAGACCCGCAGACTGTTACAGGGTCTGTCTGAGTCAGTGCCTCTGGCCTAAACCAAAGATGTATAAACCAGAAACGCTCAGGAGCAACACATGGCAGTAAGTGGCTGCCCCAAGGCTGGCTTTTCTTGCTGCCCTGGGAAACCAGTCCTGTTCCTGTACACCCAGCAAGGCACAGCAAGCGGGTTGTAGAATCATAGAGTAGTTGGAGCTGGAAGGGACCTTTAATGGTCATCTAGTCCAACCCCCCTGCAGTGGGCAGCAACACCTTCCACTAGATCAGGTTGCTCAAAGCTTCATCCAACCTGGCCTCATTAGGTGCAGGAGAAGCCATCACTGCTCAGCCCTACATGTTGCAACAAACAAGGGGCCAAAGTGGGGCAATTTGGGATATTTAGGTTTAAAATGTCGTAGTATTATAAGCATAATTTTCAAAGCATACATGTATTCAGGTACCATACCTTGTGTTCACGTCTCACGTAATTTGTATAGTCTGGTTCTGGGCAAAAAGCTGCCAAATTATATTGGAACGGTTGTTTTTATATTTGGCACTGTCTTTTTAAATAAAAAAATAACAATTATTATGCTAGATTGTTTTGCAGAAGAAAAATGCATCTGGGCTTAAGGGCTTGAGTAGGATTTGGCTGCTGCGCGTTGCACTAAATTCCCCTCAATGCCTTTGCAATAGATTAAATATGCGTATGTTGCTTCAGCTAGGAGGGTTTTTTTAAGCTACAGCGATGGCTGCAGCAACAGCTGACTTTTTAAAAATTATTTCCATTTCGTGTTTCCTCCCTTTCAGGTAAGCTGTCGCTGGAAGAGTTCATCAAAGGTGCCAAGAGTGATCCCTCCATCGTGCGGTTGTTACAGTGCGACCCCAGTAGTGCGAGTCAATTCTGATTAAAGCGGACAGTGTACACAAGAGAATTTCGGCTCGTGTCCTTCAAGCTTTGCTCGCAAATGGATGCCTTCTCAACCATCCCTCCACATTCCGCGGATAAGATCCCATTGCCAGATTGTGTGTATGTGTGTGTGCGTGTGTCCGAGCGAACCAGCCCTCGCTCCCCTCACTAACACCAGTGCAGCTCTCCTTCGGCAGCTCTGTTTCTGCTTCCCCATAATGTTACGATTCACTCTACACATTTTAAACATTTAATTGAAAGGTATGTTTACATGCAGCTACAAAAGAGTTCAAATCGCTGGTGAGATACCACTTCACTTAGTCCGTAAGAAAGGTGATGTTCTAGTAGATCCCAAGAAGATGCTAGGTAGGACTTTTACCCAACATAGCAGATGGTAGATAATTTATTTTGCTTCAGAAATTACTATGTAAAAAAAAATTAAAAAGTGGACTGAATGGAGTAGAAAGTTCAAAAAAAAAAAAAAGGAAAAAAGAAAAAAAAAAGCAGCTTTCCTGGGCATGGTTCCAATTTTCTTTTTGAGGAAGATTGCTTGCACTTATCTAATGGTCTTTACTTTCTTTTAATATATATATAAATTATATATATATGGTGAAGTAAAATTTTAAATATTTAGGTCATCTATTTAAAGCATAAAATAGAATTCAAGCTTTGTTTCTTCTAGTCGTCTGTGATTTATTCTGATCTTGGAGATTGGTTTTTGTGATATTTATGCATTAGCAAATTGCTGTTCCAAAAGAAATGCATGACTAGCAGTTTGTGGATATTTCACTCTGTTTAATTCCTGAATGCAAGTATTTGTTCATTTTTACTGTCAATTGTTCCAAAGTTACTGTATTAACAAAAGACCTGAAAGGAGTTCATCCTCATTTTGTGTTTCTCAGTGGAGTCCTACTTTCTGGTGGTTGCTGCGTTAAATGGCTTTTGAGTGCCCCGAGGTGATGTGACTCGCACTGCTGTTCTCGATGGCTACACCTCCTCCCTTTTGCTGTCGATATGTTAATAGTCTTGTGCATTCCAGTGTTATTTAATATCTGCCTAATGCCAAGAAATATTAATTGAAATAAAAGACTACTTTTCTTGTCACTGCCTGTCTTGGTCTAACCCATGCAACAAGTTCCTAGCATCACATATTTGGGGGAAGGAGAAGGCTGGCTCCCTGCCTGACGTGTCCCCGTCTTGTGTGAGACATGTTGCCTTGTAAGTACATAGGATTTTTTGGGAGCCTGCTGTTGCGGCCGGGTTAACGCAGCAGTGTTGGTGCCTGTGGGATCCTGCTGCATCCCAGCTGGGTCCTGGGTGAAGGCAATTCCATGGTGAAGACCTCAGGAAGGTGACAGCTCAGTTTCTGCTAGATGCGGAGCAGCTCAAGGAGATGAAGGGAAAGCTGCTGGACCTGCTGGCTGGGCTGTTCTGACCACAAATTTACAAAAATAAAAGTATCTTGGTCTTGTCAGGTACCAGGTACATGCTGTTGGAATAACGTTTGACATTGGTAGCCTGGAAAGCAGTTTTCCCCATGTTTATCAGGTCTGCAGGTAGCTGCTTAAGCCTGTCCTCTCTGCAAAATAAAGTATCAACAAATGATTTGGCCTGAGTTTAATGTTAAGCATGTAATTAAGGGATTTTTGCTGTGTAGAATGTCTTACTAGTGGTTAGGTGTTAATACTTTAATATTAAAAAAAAAGAGAGATGGTTGCAGTATCCAAATGGAAATGAGTTGTTAGGTCGGACTTGGTCTACAATACAGGCTCACGTCAGTGCTGCCAAGCAGAAAAGTGTGTTCATGTTTTTTTCCTAGAAATTGAATTTTGAGCTATTAAACCAAAAGTCCTTTCAACTGCAACACCCTGCTGATGAATATGCAGCCCTGAAAGGGAGGTTAATCAGAAGCCTGCCTGCGCTCCCAGGGTGAGCCCAGCAAAAGAAGCAAGCTATTGGGGGGGGTGGGGAAGAAAGTTCTGTGGTTGCTTATAGTCTTTCTCCAGCCTACTTGAGTTCAGGCTGGCTGGCTGGCTGCCAGAAGATGCTGTCATGTTAAAGATGCTGCAGATATTCTTACACTAATAGCTCTTCTTGCACGGTCTATGTATGTGGCGGTTGTTTGGATGCACAAGGTTTAGATGCACATCTGCCACCATGGGTTTTATTGCCTCTCTGCACTCTGGAGAACATGGAAAAACATCTCTGACCTTGCAACGGGATGGTGCCTCTGAGAGGGACCGCAGCATTTGAATCTTGTTTGTGTGATCTTAGAAAGAGTCAGGCATATTTTTAGTCAAGCATTGCGCAATATTGTGTTCTTGGGTACCAAGGATGTAAAAACTGTTTTGCTGTGGCATTCATAAATGCAGCAGTTCTGCTGTCATCATTCATCTGCTCTTCTAAGTGGGACTTTTGCCACCTTTTCCTGACATCTCTCCTCTTCTGGTTTCCACTTCTCTCTGTAATGAATAGCAAGCTTAAGTAGCTGTTTAATAAAGCCCAAACTCTTCTCATTTGAAAAGAAAAAAAAATCTCCTTACAAAAGCTCATTTTGACCTCATTTCTGCAGAAACAAAATGAAAGAGTCTGAATTGTAGCAGTCAAAAAACTCCCATTTCTTTGACTTTCTGATTTTTGCTCTGAAATTTGCCAAGGTATCCATGATGGAGCTTGCTGCCTGCCACGGGCTGACAAGCCCCTGAGCAGCCCTGTGCAGACACTGGGACTGTGTCCTGCTTCATCTGGCCCAATTTCTTCTGCCTTTCTCCTTGTCTCTTTAAACTTGCCAGTCCTGGGTTGGATTTTTTTAGGTTGTCCCCTACTGCTTTCCCAGCTTTTAAGGAGTTTCTTCTTCTCAGGGCAGGGTGGGTTGGCTCCATTGCGGATTGGGGCTGACATAGGGTATGTGAGCAAGGCGCTCCCAGCTTGCCTTTTGGAAAGCAAGTGAGGAAGATGTCCAGGAAGGTGGTTGTCCACAGCATCCCGGGGCGGACCGGAGAGATGCTCTGAAGCATGACCAGGCTGAGCTTTTCAAAGGTCAATTCTGATACAGAGAACCTTTTGATTACAGGCCAGCTGAGTACTGGAAAGGGCTGCCAAGCAGCTCTCTAAGAAAATCAGACTTGCTTCAGAGGCTGAAGTTGTGCATCTGCAGTCACTGAGTAACTTTGAACATCTTGACTGTGCTTTGAAGAGCTCCTCTGAGGATGTACCTGCTTCCCTGGCTGGTAACAAGGACTAGGAGGGGAGAGCAATTTCCAGGCTTGTCCTCCAGAATGTGTCATTTGAGAGTTGATCCAGACGGAGTTCAAATCCAATGGAGACATCAATGAAAAGCTTACGGAGCTTTACTGCTCATCAGGCTCCGGGGGTGTCTTTCAAGCAGGGACTGGTGTGTAGGGAGGTTAATCACTTGTGAAGTGATGTCCAAGTGATTAATAGAAAACTTCAACTTGTTAAGTGACTTTGGTGTTATGGCGAATTGTATGTTTAATGAAAAATGGAGTCTAACTTAGCAAAAGTGTTGTTTAGCACAAAAACCTCATCAGCAGGTCCATTTTTGCCTTGCTTTAATAAGCTATACAATTATTTTCTCACCACAGAGAGATCTAGCACTCTGAAAGCTCTGGCTAATTACTACATAAATTCAGGCTTTTCTATATGAATTGCAGGTCCTATTAAGCTAATTCAGAATTATGTCATTGCCTTTCAAATTAAGTTAGTGCCTGTCTGGTTGCTGCTTAACTCCAGCTGGGGTGGCAGAGGTGCTTGGATTCAGTCTGATGTTTCTTTGTCGTCTGGTTTGCATTGGCCCTTTGTTTTTAAATAAGGCCTTTTGCAATGTATTTTTAGCATTAACCTCTGAGTAATAAACTCCTGCAAAGAACAATGTGAGCATTTCTGCAGCCATCAGGCAGATGGTCTCCATGGATAGTCCCCAATCCATTATGCAGGGAACCCTCTATTCATATTTAAAGGTTAGGAACAGCCATCAACTTTAATTGTCCAGTGGGCAGACTGGCATTTTGAGATCCCCAGCTGCCTGATGGCAGATATATTGCTGATGATCCTGATAATTGCTGTTTACTCTTTTGGGATGAGAGGTGCTTCATTGAAAAGAAGGAAGAGGCGGAGAGAAGGAGAGCAGAGCATCTCTCTGTAGAAGCTTTGGAGATGTGCCTGCATTGCTGGGAGCAGTGGGCCTGCAAGCAGACCTTACCTGTTGCCCACCTGTATCAAGTGTGATGGTTTGGACCCAGACACGCTTCTGAACCCTCTCTCATGGGCACTGTGGTTAAAGGGGGTGGCCAATGCATCACCAGTGGGCCGGGTTAATGCCAGGCTGATGGCCATGTCACACAAGCCAGAAACCAGTGGCCAGAAGAAGGAGGCAAGGAGCTGTCACAGCAGCTGCCTGGTGTCTTCAGAGCCAGAGGGGTAAGCCCACGACCACCAGTTGGGCTGGTTATCTTAACAGGCTAACAGCAGGCTGGCTCTTCCTGATGGAGGAACAATTTACCCCAAACGAAATCTTCACTGGTCAGGCTGTCACTAGAGGGAATTGTCTCTCACCTGAAGGTGAGAAGCAAGGTCCCTTCCTTGCTCCTCTCCATGCACATTCTCACACCTTGGTGTTTGGTGCTGCCAGGGCTCGGGTGGGTTGAGCCTGGCACCCCAGGTCATCCTCAGCTCCCCCAAACCCTGCCTGCCTGTAGGGCCACAGGTCTGAGCACATCTTTGGTGTCTTCTCTACCTGGTATGTGGCACTGGGAGCTGCATCACTAAACCTCTGGGCACTGCCAGGTCGCAGCTGTGCTCCTGGGTCCCCACCCCAGCATTTTTTTACCTTTCCTGTACTGTTTTGCCTGGGACCTTGGCAGCTCCCTTTGCCTTAACTGCATCTGACATACAGCAGCATGGAACTCGATGCAGAAGGCAGGTCATGCTCTAAGTCCAAGTTGGTCACAGGTACATTGTAGCAAATATGACAAATTACATGCTGGATGAAGTTTGCCTCTGCGTTCCTGCTCCTGTCACACAGGCCACTGCAGGTAATGAGGTGTAAGCAATGGAGCCTGTTTCTGCCTAGTGATGCTGGCTGTGCCTGCTCTTCCCCAGTGGTGGAGATGGAGTTGCACTGCAGAAGAGAGCCGGAGCAAGGATAGGTCCTTCCTAAGGGTCCCATCCTGTCAAAGTCACCCACAGCAAAAACTTGCATCATCTTTCCCAGGTCGGGACACAGACGTCTTTCCAGTCACTATTTGCATTTTGCTCTTTAGTTTCAAAGTGAAGACAGTAATATCGCAAAAGCCTAGTGCAGGTACAGGTTCAGCCAGGGTTGGATCCAGGCTTTCTCCGGCAAAGTCTGGAGAAAAGGAGGCTGAGGGGAGATTTTACCACTCTCTACAACTACCTGAAAGGAGATTGTAGTGAGGTGGGTGTCGGTCTCTTTTCCTAAGTAACAAATGATAGGATGAGAGGAAATGGCTTCAAGTCGTGCCAGGGGAGGTTTAGTTTGGATATTAGGAAAATTTTGTAACCGAAAGAGTTGTCAAGCACTGGAACAGGCTGCCCAGGGAAGTGGTTGAGTCTCCATCCCTGGAGGTATTTAAAAGACATGTAGATGTGGTACTTAGGGACATGGTTTAGTGGTAGACTTGGCAGTGCTAGGTATACAGTTGGACTTGATGATCTCAGAGGTCTTTTCCAACCTAAATGATTGCATGGTTCTATGAGTCTAAAGTCTCGGCTGCATGGCCATGCATGGTTCTGCTCCAGCCTGCCCTTACTGGCAAGAACAGCCACGTATTTCTTCTAGGTACTAAAGCACGTCCAATGCATTCCTTGACTTGTTTGCACAGGAGGAAAATGCAAACTGCCCTGGGTAGCTGGTGTCTTCAGTGTGGGTACATGCGAGAAGAAACACCCCCTTCCTCCCACGTGGGGTTCGGGTTGTAGGTAGTACTGTGCTGAGCATGCCTCAGGGGTCAAGAAGTCTAGGGAAGGTATCTGTCAGGCAGCATCCCCAAGGTTTGCTCCTTTTCACCTCTGCAGGACGCTGCTTTGCTTCTGAGAACTTTTCTACTGCATCTTCACTGTGGCGATGGCTGCAGGGACAGCCCATGCTCACTGTGATGTGGCCACAGGAGCCAGTGGTGAGGGTCGGCAGAGCAGGGCTGGGACACTCCTCGCCCAGGTCTTAAACCGAACATATGAATAAAGCTGGGCAAGAATCCAGTAAGAGAAATCATGGGCTTGTTTGGAGAAACGTAGAGGTGCCCAGACTCAGAGGAGAGTGCCAGCTAACTCATATAATTGGGATATTGGCCTGTCCCCTCTTGCAGAGAAACACAGAACCAGTATAGATAACCCTGTGCCTGAAGCTGGGATTCATCTTCCATTTGGACTGTTTTTCCAGGGGCAGGATGTCTTTGTGAGTGTTTTTAAAAGCATTTGGGGAGCAGCAAGGGGAAAGGCCATGTGCTGAGCATCACAGCATGGAGCTGGGGAGTGCCATCCTCTGGGGGACAGCAGGAGCAGCAGGCTGCCCATCTCCAGCTCCCACATGGATGCTGAGCAGGATTGCCGCTCCCCCCACCTTCTCTATTGCAAAGGTGCAATAGCAAAGCAGTAGTGGGAGCAGAAGCCTTTCCTTCTCCTGCCAGTCCCAGCTGGTGTGAACATACACCCAGCTCTTGGGGCTGCAGCAATGGCTGAACCTCTCAGCTGAGAGCCAGGTTGCTGCTGAACCCGTATGTTTTTCCTCTTTATTCTTTTTTCAATATTTTCCTGGACTCTTTTCAGGGCAAATAATTGATTCCACAGCTGAGCGGATGCTGTGGCAGCAGGCGCGATGCTGGCAGCGTTTCCTCAGGGAAAGGTGAGCACAATGACTGTGCCTTAATATGCCATTAATAACCAGGAACAAAACACAAACACTGCACACGCTTTCCTTGGAGAAAATAAACTCGGCTGATTTAGATGTTAGTGTTGCACAGCCATGGTTATTCCTGTGCTGCTTTCCTTCTGAATTATTAATACCTGCGAGGCTTGCAACAAGCAGGTTTGATGCCTGCTGAAGGACACGGGTAGTAACACCTCATGTGGATGGTGGCACTGAGGAGGCCACGCTGGGGACAGTGCCGATGCTCTGGAAATAAGTTGCAGGTGCCAGGGTTGGCCACATTCTGCCATCCTCCAGCTTGCCAGTATCGTGTGTGGTGATGCCGCCCCAGTGATCTGCTGCTGCCAGGCACCCTGGCCGTGCTGGGGAAACATGGTTTTTGGGGAAACTGGCTTTGGTAGACTCCCTGTGCCCCACCTGAGGAGCCCTATGGATTAAGATAAGCATATGTAAGAAAAGAACTTCAGTTTTAATTGGAGTGGCTTAAGCCAGCTTAAAAGCAGCTGTTGAACCCTCCTGAGCTATTTGGCAGGAGATTTCAAAGCCACTTCTCATGGAGCTGCCAGTGCTATTAGCCACCCTCCAGGCACGCCGCCACCAGCCCGCTGTCCCCTGCAGGGCCCAGTGATGGCCGCATGGTATAGCAAGGCTCCCCAAGCAGGCCCCTGTGGGGCTCCAGTTCTCCCATGAGCATCCCAAAGTCTTGGGACCAAGGCATCGCAGGCCACATTGGTGAAGCCTGCAGGTCTCTTCAATCAATACAAGTCACCAACTCCAAATCTGCTCAGTCCTTTGATAACTGCCAGCGCTGCTGCTGAAAACTAGGTAAAAAAAAAAACAGGAAAAAAAGTTTTTTGTCTTTTTTTTCCTTGAGTGTGATGCTTTCCCGTGGTGACTGTGAAGGGAGATGCACCCCCACGCACCGTACCCAGGTGATGTTCTCCAGGCAGCAGAGGCTGGGGGTGCCTCAGTTGCTATGGCAACACCCAAAAAGGAGCTAGGAGTTTAATTATTTTTTTCCTCTCAAAGCAAAGAAACTTGCTTGAAGAAAAACCTCATTTTTTGTTTTTGGATGGCTTTGCAGCCCCCTATGTTCACCTTCTCTGCACAGTTCACAGCACCCATGCTGGGCAGGATGCTTGAATGGGCCAAAAAGTCCCCGCTGAGCAGCATGTGTGCAACCATGCATGGGATAGGCTGCTGAGGTGGCAACAGAGAGGACCAAAGCCCTCTACTTCTCTGCTCTGCTGTAGCAATCATCTGGCAAAGTTACTCTCAGGGCAATTGTGCTTTGCACTCCCCTGCATTTTGGGCAGGGGGGGTTGACACCACCCAGAATACAAGGAAGGGGACGAAGGGGACAGTGAAAGACAATTGTAATGTTTTTTCCATATTCTGGTGGCTGATTCTCAAAGCTAACGTTAGACCATTCCTCGACCAGCCAGCAAGGTTTGTGCTGTTTCTTGCATTTCCACAATCATTTTTCTAGCTGTAGTTTCTTCTGTGCCACCGCCCTTGTATGCTGCTTCCACCTAGCTACAAGTTTCAGTGCTCTTATTTGGCTTGTGTTTTTAAACTTCCTTTTCACGCTTGAGCCAGCACCAATTGACAGTAATTCCCCCACCAGCCCATGCTTGCTCAATTTGGGTGTGCCACAAATCTCAGCAAGCCTCCTCGCAGCTGAACCTGCCTGCAAGCAGGAGGCACCCGTGAAAGCTGCATGTCTTGCCAGAAGGAAGATCTCCTGCTCCTGGGTTTCCTGTACACCATATGGCAATTTTGGACATACATCATTTTGAGTGGCATGAACTGCCATGTCTCCTGGAAACCTTTTCTGTACAGGATCAGCTTGTTTAATCTGTGCACTTGCTTAGGTGTTTTGTTTCCTCCTCCATTGCAGTGTGGCTGGAGAGCTGCTGTCACCAGGGGTGAAAGCATGAGCATGGGTATGGTCACAGATATAGACAGTGGGATCGAGTGCACCCTCAGCAAGTCTGCAGACAACACCAAGCTGAGTGGTGTGGTTGACATGCCTGAGGGATGGGATGTTATCCACAGGGACCTGGACAAGCTCCAGAACTGGGCCCATGTGAACTTCATGAGGTTCAACAAGGCCAACTGCAAGGTCCTGCACCTGGGTCAGGGCAACCCCCGGTATCAATACAGGCTGTAGGAT
>JANZLQ010000017.1:14009027-14021258 GCA_026212715.1 Elanus axillaris
CTGAGAGAGTTGGGGTTGTTCAGTCTGGGGAAGAGAAAGCTCTGGGGAGACCTTACTGCAGCCTTCCAGTACTTAAAGGGGGCTTATAAGAAAGATGGAGACAAATTTTTAGCAGGGCCTGTTGCAATAAGACCAGGGGTAACTGTTTTACGCTAAAAGAGGGTAGATTTAGACTAGATGTAAGGAAGAAATTTTTTTACCATTAGGGTGGTGAAACACTGGAAGAGGTTGCCCAGAGAGGTGGTCAATGCCCCATCCCTGGAGACATTCAAGGCCGAGTTGGATGGGGCTCTGAGCAACCTGATCTAATTGAAAATGTCCCTGCTTACTGCAGGGGGGTTGGACTAGATGTCCTTTAAAGGTCCCTTCCAACCCAAATTGTTCTATGATTTTCATACCTCACTAAGGACCAACCGTGAGCCTCATTGTCATTAGGTTGTAACATGACGGGGATCTGTTTAAGCTGCCCACATACAACCTGAGCTGACCCTGTGGCTCTACGAGCTTCCACCAGCATCAGCTGGACAAACATGGCCAGATCAGCCAGTAGAGCTGGCTCAGGGGTCAGAGATACTGGGAGATTTCAAAGGGGAACCACTCTGCAGGCAGGACTGGCTCAGCATGAATGAAATAGCTTCATGCTTCTCCCCGTTGAGCAGCAGCAGGGATACCACCTGCTCATGGCTTGCATGAGTGATGATGCCACCAGACCAAACCTCCACATGCTGATGCCCGGGCTCTCCTGAGCATCAAGGACAGCCAGCACCCAATGGTGTGTGATGGCTGCCTTCCTTCAGGCTTGGCCAAGTGAACTGGTGAAGGCTCCCAGGGGGGTCTCTGCCTATCTTCCTCAGTACATGGTAACCAGCAGCAGGTGGTCAGCCTACAAATGTGTAAAAAAACTGCAGTCAGATAGAGAATGCCAGTGTGAGGACAGCAGTGTGCCTTGCCAAGCTTGTCCTCCTGGGCTGCCTTAGATGCTCTCCAGAGACACATGGTCAGCTCTGTGCAAGAGCTTGCTCTGCTTTCTTGGTGCCCAGCAGTCCTTCACCATCCCCAGAGAGCTTGGGGTCAGGACAGCATCCTTCCAGGTCAGGGAAGGTGCTACATAAAGTTCCAAGCCCACACCACCTACCAATGACAATTGCAAGAGGGCTTGTGGGCTCTGCTAGTGCTGTCAAGAAGAGACAGTGCCTTGTTTGCCATCCTCCCCACCAGATACAGTTCTTCCTTGAAAGCTGGGTTACTTTGTCATCTTCCAGGTCCCTGTAGATCACCAGGGACTAGGTGGTAGATCCACACCTTTATTGCCATTGGCCTCAGATGATCTGGCCTTGCACATCATGACTGCATCACCAACAAAACCTGCGTGGCTGGTGTCAGCAGCCGTACCACAGCATGGTTGACCTCGGAGAACATCCCATCCAGATGCTTGTTGTGCAAATGGGAGGCAGATGCTACCCCAAATTTCTTCTGCATTCCTGTTATATCCAGCCAGGGACTGAGCTCTGCAAGGGCCTTGTGGTGCAGCTCCCAGCAGGGCAGGTTTTGTGTCACCAGTCCTGGCAGCTCTGACCTTGCAGACTTCCAATTCCCAGCCACAGAGAGAAAAAATATCTCACCTGGTAAACAAGCGTGCAGGGCTGGATTGGCACCATCCACCGCAGAGGTGACCTAGAGGGAAGGAAATGGCCTTAGTTCCCGCAGGTCCTAGCAGATATCCCACTGATGCCAATGTCAACGTACCAGCCACCAAGGGTGCAGAAGGGGTTGTGCTCTGGGGCTGCTGGACATTGCAGATGTTAGCCCACGGGGGCACCATGCTCGCAGGCAGCAACTGCGTGGAGTGGGAGGGGTGAGCCACGCTGCCAAGGCCAGAGCTCACCTTCAGGATGGATGCCTTTCCTCTGCTCCATGCTGGCTTCAGGCAGGGATGAGCCTTAGGGGAAGGTGGTGCACTGGCTGGTGGCTCAAACAAGACAAGGAAAGCAGTCGTTCTCCACAGGATGAAGAGCAGGTCCTCCCCGCTCCTCAGCCGCTCCTCAGCTCCTCAGGTCCCATGCAGGGGCTGTTTCCCCATTGCCTGGCCACAAAGCATCCCCACAGCTGGGTATGCCAGTGACCCAAGGAAACAAGAAATAGCTTGAACTGAGGAGGTAATGAGCTTGATGCAGGTTCCTCATTGGACCTGCATGCCAGGCATAGATGCTTCTTGAATACACGGTCACCAGATCTCATCTGGACTGGGGGAAATGGAGTGGAGAGACCCATCTTGGGTTAGCGGGAAGAGGAGGCTCAGCAGACTCAGTTGACCTTTCCCAAACAACTTTAGGATTGCATGAAATTACATTCAGCAACTAAAAACCCATGTCCTGGCAAGAGCCAAGGCAGCTTGGCCACGATGTTACAAAATATGTCTTCCCAGAGCCACTGGCTGAATCCAGTCTCACGAAATAACCCCTGTCCCCAGTGCCCTCAGGCGCTGGAAGCTGCACTGGCAGGCTCACTGGCTCATAAGCTCTAACTCGTTAGGTCATTAGCTGGCATGATTTTGGCACATATAAGCTAGTAGTCTCCCAGCTACTTCCTCCACAGTTTGGGAATCAGCATCTCTTCTCCCTTGGAGGCCAACTGAGGTCAGCATCAGCTCGGGCTGCTCCATGCCAGGTAGCTCGGGCAGGTTTAGTGTGGGAGGGGAGCATTTCTCACGCTATCTGGGCAGAGGAAAAGGGACTTCAGCAGGAGGAGAGGACAAGCCACCCTTCTGGGGGCTGCTGGTTCACAGTACAGTTGGTTTACACCGCACCTTTGCCAACTGTAGCCAGGTGCTTATCAATGGGAAGCCAGAGGGGCTGCAGCTCCATGCACCCAAACATGCAGTTGAGTCATATCACACAGTGCACGTGTGCCCAGCTATACCAGGCATCTATTTTCGAATTGCTACCATGCAGGTCCAGCATAATGCATGCTGGCAGGGAGGAGGCAGCAGGAACACACCTGCAACACAGGCATTTGTTCTGGAGAGGTGTGTGGGGATGGGACAGGAGAACATCCTGCCCTGGGCTGATGGCACGGGCAACATGGTTCCTTACTGCATCATTTTATATGACTTACAAGCACTTTCCTAAGGATAAAGCTGGGCAGTAAAAATGTGAGTTAAACTACCTATTATTAACTACAAAAAAAAAGAAAGGACATTGGAAAAAATAGCTCTAATTATTCATATACTTTGAAGTCCAAATTAGCATGATACTGGGATCACTTTGGGTAGAGATCTGAAAATATCAGGTCAGTGCTCAACCTATACCACAAATAAGCTTTTGAGGAGCCCTTGGGTTTAAGATGTCACTAAGCTGGGTAAAAGGGCTCCCTGGGCACCCCACATATCATACAGGGTTAAGCTGGCCTCCAAAACCTCCCTCTTCTGCTTGGGCACAGCTAGTCCTCCATGTGCAGCCCATGTGCCCATGTTTCTGTGCCCTTAGCTCCTCATTTGATAAACTTTCAGGCTGTTTATGTGGCAGGTAGTACCTGGCTAAATCACGTACAGTGTCAGCGGTACTTGTGCTGACCAATGGCAAATAGCTTCACAGCTGCTTAATGCCAGCAGGGAACATTTTGATCAGCCCATCCTGACCCTGCAGCTAACACAGGCCAGTGAATCTGCCTTGGTAATTTGTGTACCAGGCTTGTACCTTTGGCCTGAGGCTCGAGACCATGCTAAACATCTGCCACAGGACTAAACATCTGCCACAGGACTCCTGAGGGTGAAGTCAATACTCCTTTGTCTTAAGTCTTGTACCGGCTCAGCTGCATCCATCTCTCCCAAAGACAAATTATACTTTATTGCATGGTATTGCTCAGGACAGAAAAAAAATATCTCAGTAGGCACCAGCAATTCAGCACTTAAAACTTGTAGTAATAAATAGCTTGACCAGGGTAGTTTTTTGTCCCTTTCCACTTTCTTTTGTTTCCCCTGTTCTGCCCACACACGCGCTCTGGCTCTTGGGAAGCACAAGGGAACTGGTGGGATGAGAAAGGATGGTTGCACAGTGTCCCTGGGCATTACTGGGGACAGCACTGGGAAGTCACGCCAGCAGAGATGTGCTCTGCCTCACTGCAGCCCCACTGGCACCATCTGCCTGAGCAGGGTGGTTTTCTTCTCCAGGAGGGGACAACAGTGGGAGAAACTCAGGTCCTCTCCCAGGGCACGTCTCGGGGTGCATCCGCATCTCAGGGTGCATCCAAGCCTCGGCTTACACCCAGGCTAAGCCATCCAGCTGTGGGTATAGCATGACCTCCACTTTCTACATGCAATAAGCCCTGTAAAACATCTGGCTCCAGCCCCCCTGGGGCCATGGGGTGCTGGTCGGGCTCTGGGAAGGGGATGTGGGCAGGAAGGCAGGGAGCAGGGTTCACTTGGGCTCATCTTATGCAGAGTTTTTTAGGGAGCCCTTGCTCTCCCAGCCTGCCCTCATCTCTCAGGAGCTGTGGATACTCCAGGGGGTCCCTGCTGTGTCCCGTAAACCCCTGGACTTGGTGGCATTGGGCAGAAGGATGCCTGGGGCTGCTGGCAACCCATCTGGAGGCATGCATCCCGGGCAGGGTACGCTGATGCTGTCTGCTCCAGCCTCCTCCCTTCCCACCATCCTGCCCACAGCTTAAGAGCCAAAGATTTAAGGAGTTACATTTTCCCTGCAAGCACCCTTTCCCTCTCGGCTCACCTCAGTGCAGGTCAATTTATTTGCTGGTAATAAAGAAATTTCCTCTCTTCCGCCAAAACCGAAGTGCACAGGCAGTAACCATAGCTTTGGGAAGGTCCCAGAGCTGAAGGCCTTGGAGTGCTGAGGAGCAGGTGGCAGCAAACACAGACTGCCGGCCTGGGGCTTGAGGAGGGAGCGGGTGAAGCGAGGCCCCAGCGGGCTCCTGCTGCCATCTAGCCATGCCTGCAGCCCAGGCACAGCTCAGCCCTCGCCCACGCACGCTTTCCAGTCTGGGTTTCATGCAAGTTACCGGCTTTCTGTATCTTTCTTCTCCTGAAACTGCCGAGGAGAAGGTATCTTTTAAGTTCTCTTCGTTTAGGTCACCCTTTCGGAGATTGCTGCCATAGCTGCTGCAGTGCTTAGGGCCAGGACATGCAGCAGTTTGGTGGTCAAACCAGAGGAGGACATGCCGGCGGCTGCTCTCCCCTGCTCCCTGTGGCCGTGGCCCACATCCAGCAAGTGCTGTGGGGCCACGCTTGCTGGGTTGCATCCTTCCACCCAGTGAGATTCACCTCCCCTGGGGGAAGACACCCTCCATGCCCAGTGCTGGCACAGACATCGGACCCAGCAGATCTCCTGCCACCCTGCCCAGTGTCCTAAACCTGAGGCTGGGAATGGGTCTCTGCCTTTTGAAGCTGTTTGCTCCCCTGCAATGTCTGTAGCTATTGCCTGACCCGGGAGGAGGAGTGAATGGCAGTCCCCAGTCTGACAGGCAGCATGTTCAGCTGGGGATGCAGGAAAACTGCCTTAGGAAGGTGAGATGCCACCTCGGGAGGGTCAGGGCTTCTGGGTGAGGAACCTTCTTTACCCCATGGAGCAGGATGTGGCTCTTTCCTTTGCTCCAACAGCCACACTGTGACTTTGATTTAGCATCCATTACTGCTTCTTGCCACCCCCCCCCAACCCCAACTATTTTGAGGCAGGAGTGGGTCTTCCCTCCTCAGGAGCTCCTCAGAGGCAGCTGCCCAGTTTAGATTCATTTTAGCACAGGCATCTCACCAAGCAGAGCCCCACCAGTGGGAAGGCAGCCAAGGAGCTGGTGGTGTTGACAAAACCAAGGGGACTGCGCTGTGGGTCTCAGCCCCACAGCCCTGCCAGACCCACTGGGCAGCAGGATGAGGACAAGCACATCAGGATTGGAAGGGACTTTAGGAGGTCTCTAGACGAAGCGCCTGCTCCAAGCAGGCTCGGCTGCAAGATCAGTCCACGGTTGCTCAGGACTTTGGCCTGTTGGGGCTCAAAAGCCTGCAGAGGTGGAGCCTGGCCAACCCCACCAGCAGCCTGGTCCCTTCCTGGCTGTCCTCACAGGGCAAGTTTCTCCATGCACCCAGCCTGACCCCCTGGTTCCAGCTTGTGTCCATCTTCGCTTAACAGCAGCAATCCTGCAAAGCTGCTCTACAGAAGATGGCATAAATCAATTCCATGGACTTACCCCCACCAAAAAAAAAAACCTGACAACAGCAAATGGAAATTAACCCCAGGAACAGTAGAGGAGAATAATAACATCACAGAAATAGCTACTGGAAGAGCCAAGCCTCAGACGGGGCTCCAAGCAGGAAGCTGGAAGCTGACGGGACATTTGAGGTAACAGCCTTAATAAATTCATTTTGAAGTTTTCTGTGTATTAAAAGCCTCAAATCCTCTGTTTCCTATTTCTGTGAACAGATGGGAAGGGAGCTTTTGTTGGTTGGGATTTTTTTTGAGCTGTGCAAAAGTTTAATTACTGCTTTGTACATACTTTTTCCTTGTACTTTCTTATTTGCGTTTGTTCTCTCTAATAACATCTAGCTCTTGTTGCGGTCTAACATCGGGAGTGTGGGATCATTTGCAAGTTTTCCATTTCTCTCCGTTCTCCTGCCTTCCCTGGCTCTGACAGACGGGGATTTTGATGCTTTTTTTGAGCTGAGCTCCATCTTGTGGGCTTTTGCTTGGCTAATTAGTCACTGCATCCGTATCTCGGAGAGGATCTCCCTTGGCCCGTCAGAGGAACAGCCCCGCTCCACCTGCAGCCAGGTACAATCCCCCCCGGGGGATGACACCCACATGGCACAAGCAGATGAGTCCAACAGTACCTACCTCCGGGGAGTTTGGCGAGCCACCCGGGCAGGGTGCAGGAGGAATTTCCCTCTCCCAAATCAGCAGTCTCTATGGCAAGTTGGATTTTCTTTTGCTCTTCATTTTGGTCAGATGCTTTAATGTGAGATTGACTGCAGGAAAGCAGGACAATCGTTGCTGAGAAATATTTCTTGAGCTGTTACAGTGAAGTTCTGTTGCTACTGATGAACTATAGTTAACAGCAAGTAACTGGTTTTAAGCAGGATATTATTTTTATCTAGCAACACAATACGTGGTTTTCTTCTTGTCCTCACAGTCAGGGCAGCAGCACCTATTACCTTACTGAAAACTGTGTCCATCTTATCCTGGTCAAACATTGCAACCCTGTTCCTTGCAAGAGTGCCAAACTGCAATGAATGTTGTGTTCTTCCCACCTAGTGAGCTTAGTAGCCAAATATAAAAGGGTTACGCTTAAGCCCACTGAATGCTCAAATCTTGTTCTTGTCCCAAGGCAGGGAACTGCATTTTGAGGACGGATGAAATAATACCTGTGATTGCAAAGCACTTTGGGAATCCTCTGTACTGAGCTGCTACAGTTGCCCTTCCTCAGCTCCTATGTGGTGCTTCCTGTGTTTCCAGGGTATGTAGACTGACCCTGGACTTCCCCAGCAATGGTGGTGATGGTAGCAACCACCTGAGAGCTCTGGTCTCTTTATATCGCTGGTCTGAAAGTGTCTCTGCCATTTCTTCCTTCCCTGAACTGCTGTGCAGCCTTGCTGTCTCTTGACCACTTTTTGGACTGGAATACAGCAGTTGGCTCTGTACCACAAAGGTGAGCCAATTAGTCCTTTGCAAAGCACTCTGAGAACGTGAATTGAAGAGAGTATAACTGGAAGGCACTTTTTTTTTTGTGGGAATACTGTGGGCAAGACTGGGACCAGCTCCCTAAAATGAGGAAGAGGGAGGGTAGGTTTCAGTGTGCCAGTGCTTTTGTCTTTAGGCACAGACTAACAAACTGAAGAATACTGTTGCTGTAGTATAAGCAGCAAGAAACACATGCACGTAAGGTTCTAATATTAGCTGGGCATTAGTGATATTTGCAAGACAACATGGACACACACAAGACTGCAGTGTGCTCCCCTGAGGGCACAAGCAATTGCCTGTTTGGCGGGTGGCCTCTCCTTACTGAGGTGGTGGGGATTCAAGGGGCCACCGTTGTTCATGCCCAAAACACTCACCTTTGCATGAGTGCTCAGCCTCACACTGCAAAGGGCAATGTCTCAGTGGCTGTACCCCTCTGAGCACCCATCATCAGCTTTCCAGAAGTGGCTCTGCTGTGGTTTAGCTGCTCTAAACACCTCCTGTACACAGAGGACTACACAAGCAGTTGAAGAGCAATAGCAAAGCTTGCCAAAATACAAGTAGTCTCAGGCCCATGCATGCTCCTTGTTCTCCATGTATCTTCAGGCTAGTCACATAGCGTTTTAACTAGCTGAAGATGAATTTGAATTGGAGGCATTTGTGATATGGGTATCGAAACCAGACCATAGCCACTGAGATACCAACCGCCTTCAAACCATAAAGAAAACCAGGTGACGCATGTCAAAAGCAGGGACACTTCTTTAAAGCAAATTACTGTCACTTCTTTTGGTACTGATCAGTGGTTATTTCAAGAGAGAACTAAAAATAATAATTAGTATTGCAATGACTAATGACTTTTTACTTTTTGACAATTAACATATTTGTCTAAGCACTTCTTGCAATACTTGTGGATGATTTTATTTATTTATTTATGTATTTATTTTTGTGGAAAAGGGTTGGTTTTGATCTGGAAAGCAAGCTTTCCATTTCAGTCTTGCTGCAAATTTATGCTATGTTTAGCTACAAAAGATCTGTTTAAATGATAGTGCTTGTTGGGGGTGAGGTCTGTGAGAGGAAAGAGCTCTCCGTCCAGCTCCAGGTTTGTTCCCAGAGGAAGACTTGCTCCTGCATGTGGACCTTTGGGTCCCTGCTCAGCGCTGCTCCCAGCTCTGGGTTGGTCTGGTGCAAAGGAGGTGGCAGACTTGCCTCTTCCAAGGGGATCCATGCACTGACACTGTTTGTCTGCAAGGCCTGTGTTGTAGCCTACAAGTTAGCAGCTTAAAAATTAAATTGTGAGTTAAATGCTCATGCAACAACACAAGGGAAATCTGCCCCGTGGTACACTCTGCCATCAGCAACTTCCCCCCTTGTCCCTTATCTCCTCTCAGTCTTCTCCTTCTACTTCATTATTCTCCACTCTCTCCTTAACGTATTCCCACCTTTGATTTTCCATCTGATTTAATTTCAGAGGACCACTGTTTGTCAACTTTTTTTGCTGTATGAAACTACATTTGCACCAAAGGATGTCACAGCTGAACTCTAGTACAGGCCACGTATATCCATAGGTGGACTTATGGAAGGTCTCAGTTAGACTTGTTTCAGACCTCGAACGGCTTCACAGCTCGAGAAAAGAGGAGTGGGGCAATGAGAAGCCATGCCCTCCACTCAGAAAGATGTCTTGGTATTTGCCTTAGATATTACTCTCTATTTCCAAGAACAGACAGCACCATCACAGGTGCCAGTGAGAGGAGTGACCGCTGAGGACATTAGGAGCAGGAATGCCACAGTCTCTACGAATGGTCCAGCCAAGTCCATGTGTCTGCAGTGAGACAGACACAGCACCATACAAAGCATGGTGAGGAAGAAGCGAGCTGAAAGGCACAGGCTATTTTTGGCTCCAGCTTTGGTATTTGTTGAGCTAATTATGGCAGATGCAGCCGATCTCAATTTTTTTCTGGCATGCAGCTCCTCCCTCCCTCCTGTATCAGACAAGCTTACTCCAGGGAGGAATAATTAAGATGTGTGGTTAGAACAACTGGATTTGACCAATGAACATGGCAAAACAGAGCAAAGGCTTTGATGGCCCAAGGCTCAGGGAAGGGAGGTCAAACAAACCATAGGAGTTCACTGCTTGCTTTGTTACATTTTTGCTGTCCCACATGGTGCTCCAGCTTACACTAGGAAACATTATTACCCTAGTTTGGATGGTAGGGAATCCCCAGTCACCATATGACCAATTCCTGTCACTTGGGGTACTTTAAAATCCATTTAAAAAGTGGAAATGGACCACTAAGATTCTATGGAAACCAGGAGCAGGGCAGCTGTGAGATGACAGATATATATATACTCAGTACCCCTAAGCCCAGAACATCTGCTCAGTGTAATCCAACTTAAAATGAGAAACCTGTGTCTTGCTTAAAAACACACCATCCTTAATGTAAAGATTTTTTATTACTCCCACAAGTACTAAAAAACAGCTAGCAACCCCCCCCCCCTTTTTTTTTTAAACATGGGGCATGCTCAAGATTTAACAGTTCGTCTTAAGCACTTGATAATCTCCTCAGACACGGCTTACAGAGCACCAGCTGAAGCTATGACTTACCTGCCATGGAAGAGGAAAGTAAAGAACTGTGGTCAGCTACATCTCTTTTGGGGAGCACCAGAAGTTAATCAAAATTCTTATTAGCATGTTGCCACTGTCCTGGCCTCCAGCAGACAGATTTTTTTTTGTTGTTCGTTTTTTTTGTTTTGTTTTGAGAAAAAAGCCAATGAAATAGCTAAAACAGCCAGGTAAGTTAAATACAGATCAGGAAACCAATTAGCAGCCTGCCAAATTCCTCTCAGAGAAGCTTACTCATTAGCTTCTACAAGTGATTGCCTTCAAACTACCTGCTGGAGATGGTCTCCGCTGGCTGCAAGGAAGCCAGACTGCTACTTGCCCACCAGCACGCTAGTTGCTAGTGCGGCTATCGTGTCAGGTCTCACTACAGCCGTACTCAACCTGGCTCAACCATCTACAGCCTTCACACAGGCAGGTTTAAAAAGTAGCTACCTCCCCTTTAGACCACTGCAGGCTTTCAAAGAGTACTTTTTCTGCATACCTGTTAGGTTTTTTCCACAGTTCAAGTAGATACACTTAGCTCTTACAGGGCAAGATTTAGATGTGAAATGTCAACTGTATTAACATGTGGTTACCATTCATTACTTTTGCTTTCATGCTAAGAATCATTTAAGTTTCCACATAAATTTGGAGAAGCTGAAAGACACCCTGGTTTGGATGCAGGGAGTTTCCTTGAGATTAAGGCTATCACTCCACTACATGTACACACTGCAGATTGCACCAGTGTAGTTTTGTCAAACAGCTGGCTACTGTATGCATGAGAATAAGGCAAGCACTATTTCAATCGCAAGCTTGAAGGTAGGAGTGAAGCAATTAAAGAAATTTAAAAAAAAGCCACTGGGGACAGTTCAAGAGAATGAGGAATAAGATACCATTGCTTGTTTACCCTACTTGTTCAGTTAGTGAAGTGTGTAGTCTCAGCTGAAAGCACAGAAGGGAGGTTAAACTTTGTCTTTCACAGCTGCTTGTAAGAAAATAGCTTTATTTCTCACCTTGCTAGAGCCACTGTTTTATCAGCAATGCTACTCTTGGATGACCCTTTAAAATTTAACACTTACTCTAAGTCAGTTTAAGCTTTACATACTTATTCAGTACATTAAGGTTTTCCTCTTTACACATCAGGCATTTGCTAAGGGATGCGTGCAGTCCAGGACCTTCTTCTGGCAAACAGAACAGATCCAGATCTGGACATGATCAGTTTGTCAGAAACATTTTACAATTTTAGTGCAACAAGTGGCAACAGCCTCGCATCAGGTCAAATAGAAGTCAGAATGCTCTACTCCAGTAAGCAGACTCACTAATTTCACCAACACACCCTGTATTAGCTCCTACTATTTAATACTTAGTGTCATCTATCCCATTTAATCCAAAGTCAGAAGTTTAACAGGGTAGCATGTATTTTCATGACATTAAATGAGAGCTTCCAATTTGTACTGGGTTTCTGTGGCTGGAAGCTTCCCCTTTGTCCGACAGAGCCAATACCAGCTGGCTCTAAGATGGACCCGCCACCAGCCAAGGCCGAGCCAATCAGCGATAGTGGTAACACCTCTGGGGTAACATTTTAAGAAGGGAAAATAGTTGGGGAACGGGGAGAGAAATGGCAGCCGGGGAGTGAGAACATGTAAGAGAAACAACTCTGCAGACACCAAGGTCAGTGAAGGAGGGGGAGGACATGCTCCATGCGCCGGAGCAGAGATTCCCCTGCAGCCCGTTGGTGATGAAGCCCATGGTGAGGCAGGCTGTGCCCCTGCAGCCCAGGGAGGTCCACGGTGGAGCAGATCTCCACCTGCAGCCCGGGAAGGACCCCACGCCGGAGCAGGTGGGTCCCCGAAGGAGGCTGGGACCCCATGGGAAGCCACGCTGGAGCAGGCTCCTGGCAGGACCTGCGGATCTGTGGAGAGAGGAGCCCATGGAGCAGGTTTTCTGGCAGGA
>JANZLQ010000017.1:14021358-14031829 GCA_026212715.1 Elanus axillaris
TGAGATCTGGTTTTATTTCTCATTACCCTACTCTGTTTTGATTTGTAATAAATTGAGTTAATTCTCCCCAAGCTGAGGTTGTTTTGCCCGTGACAGTGATTAGTGAATGATCTCTCTCCTGTCCTTATCTCGACCCACAAGCCCTTTATTATATTTTCTCTCCCCTGTCCAGCAAAAGAAGGGGCGGAGTGATAGAACAGCTTTGGTGGGCATCTGGCATTCAGCCATGGTTCAACCCACCGCACAATTGTATTGCATGCAAAGGATGTCAAGGCCTATCTCTTATCATCCATTTTATACTAAAGCCTTAAGCAACAGGGTTCAGAGAGTAGTTGCCACCTACTAGTCAGCCAGTTTCAGCTTCTTAAGTTTTTCCATAAGATTTTAATTGTCACACACATAACATGCAGCTTGTCAGTGGCAGCCATGGAGCCTGTGCTGTATTATCTCATTAACGACTAGATGTGTTTACATAGACATCACTCCTGGCCACAGCAGTTATAGGCTAACATGAATGAAAGTGGCAGCATATTGAACTTGCACTATGAAGCTGTGTTAAGCCCATGTTCAACAGTGAAAGACAAATATGATTCCAGAAGAATTTGCACAGTAGTTAACTTGTTGATAGTCCAGCTTTTTCTAATCACATCTTAAAAAAGACACTTCAGTAAGGTGGGAGGGGAGAGGTAGGGGAGGAGATGGCAATTGTGCTATTCCTTTATTAATAACCTCTGTGCTTGCAGCATCTGCTCTGCCTTCATATATGCTATAAGAACAATCCATGACAGCTTGATTCTCTCTAGATTAAACGAGCACCAGACCAGTTATTTCAATATACTTTATTTTAAAACAGGTAGGTCACAAAACACTAACCTTAGCCCGTTCTGCCATACACAAGCTACAAATACTTGTTTGACAGTTGAGGGTCAGTCTTTAGTAGCATACATGAAAAGTGAATAAAAATCCATATAAAACAATATTCAAATAGTTTCCATAGGAACACAGATAATTGTGACCCATCTCCTAGTCATTTTTGTTGCATTTATGCCAAACCTAAACTTTAAAAAAACCACTTAAAAATTCTAGCAAGAATTAAGTTAATGGTCCCCCAAATGCCCTAAATTCAATGACTAACCTTGCAGTTAATTACTAAATATTACCTATACATTAATACTAGCTGAAGCACAAGTTGCTGGATATTCAATTCCGCTTTCCCAAGCGCAAGAGAGTGGCAGACTAGCAACATCCTGCTCCTCCACTTCAGCTAGGAACCCTTGCTCCTTAATCTGCTGCATCAATTGCCTAGAAAGAAAAAAAAAAAGCAACAGTCAGAAAAGTATTTCACTATAATGTGCCAAAAAGAAGCTAAGCAAAGTACTTTTTTTACTACTGGAGAGCATGAAATCAACTCTTTACTCATCTGCAGTCCAGACAACATCACCAGAGCAAAAAACCCCAAAGCAGAATCAATGCAGGTCACTTGTAGCTGGTGAGGCTTTAAGGCAAGTGCCAATACAAAGCTGGTTTCATGATTTCTGGGTAGGATCTAGATCTGCAAAGATGCACCTATATATCTGTAGCTACATCTGTATACCACACACTACAAAGATTTAATGATTTAGTAGTCATTAGTTCAGATTTCATACCCATGTCACTGACTATCCCTTATTCCACACCTTCACATTCCTGGCTAACTTCAATCAAGTAAAAGTATGGATGACAGACTAGGAATGTAAGTAAATGAGCTGACCAGTGAGAACCATGTAACTTCCCTCCATACTCAGACCAGAGCTGTACTGAAAGACAAGCTCAGAACTTCAGCTGACTGAGTTTTGGGACTTGGTTATCTCATACTATATGCAAGGCAAGAAGTTGTGTTACTGCATAGCTCCCCATATCCTACTAGCTTTTATTTAGACATATAGTCATCTTGCCCCTTCAGTTATCTAGCCGCAAATTTAGTCATACACCTTTATATATGTAGATTACATTCCAAGAAGTTTTGCCTGTGCTAGAAAGATTTGCACTGTAACTTCATTGATACATCCCCCTCAGTTAAGGGCCAGCTTGTATCACAGAATCTTTGTGTCAAAACAGAAAATGCAGGGGGTTGTGTACAGCTGAAAGAGCTGTAGCTTTGGATGATGGTTATGTCTGCATAATTAAGCTCAGTATGCCTCAGACCAAGTATTACATTTTCACAGAAACCAAATGCTATAGTGAAAAAGCTGATTATTCTTCTGCAGAGCTATTTTTAGTTCAATTATACACAAGTTTGGAGTCTTAGAAATCTGTAAGCTTCATTTGGTTTGAGGAACACTTCAATTGACAGAAGGTTTCCACTAAAAGAAGCAATACAAGCCTTGCTTATAGAGGCAATGCTAGTAAAAGAATGAAGGGAGCTTCCTCTTACCTTTATGGCAGGAATTCCCCTGAACTTAAGCTTTTTTCAGTAAGTTTGAAAGCAACCCAATAACAAAGTTAATCATGCTTTAAGGTAATACTTCTGCCCAAATGCTCTCTGCCAGTTTAGTAGGCAGGCTTCCATACAGAGGTAAGGGCTTCTTACAGGAAACCCCACTTCTGTAGAAGATGCAATCCGCTAACCTGCCTTGCACAGAAGAGTATCCAGGTTACTTTAAACTACTGTTTAAGGTGCAGCTTCACAGTAGCCTCATACTCAAGAGGCAGTCCTGCTTTCTTTGCTTGCCTATTTAATAACTTCCTTCCCATGGAGATCTGGCACTCTGCAATGAGCCAGAGCTCAAGCTAAACCAAGGAACAGCCCTCAGAGAGATCATATTGTGAAGCAGCACTGTTGAGTGTTCCCATCTCCTGCAGACAGGATTTAACAAGCCATCAACTTAGAAGACAGCACACTGTTAGAACTGTGATTGACTGGTCTAATTACTGGTTACAGTAACTAACTGTAAAGAATCTGTAATGATTCTATACGTTGCACAAGAGTGAAAAAAGCACCAGCCAGAAGCCTAGGTTAGTAAAAAGACTCCTAATGGTATCCTTCTAAAAGCACCTCTCCTGAAAGAGAGTACATCAAAGTAAAGAGTAACTGGTAGTGTTAGGATTGTTCTAAGCACACAGCAAAAACCTTCAGAGGCACTGCCTTCTTCCACACCACAAGGAGGTTTTCCAAGAGCAATGGCACCAAGACCATGGCCCTGTTTTTTAAGGGGCAGCCAACTGACACGAGCTCTTCGCTATAGTCACCTGTATCAAAACCACTGATGGATCAAGATACTTAATTACTAACCATGCTGGTCTTGATATCACATAGTGTATTGTTGGCCTCTGGAATCCATTGAAAGTAGAAGCTGCTGCAACAGTATAGGCACCCATGTTTTCAAACAGGATCCAGTCACCAACTTGCAACTCAGGCATATTAAAACGCTCAACAATACGATCTAGGCCATCACACGTCGGTCCCCATATGCTGCAGGAATAGCAGCTGTCATCTGGTTTAGGCCGCTAAAGAAGAGAGTTGAGTGTAATTAGACAATCAAAACAGCTTCCAGAAGTAATATCCCAATTAGTATAACATTCCACCTCACAAGGAAGAGGAGGAAGAGCTGCTGCTTGCACATCTTTCTCCACTGTTGGCTTTGAATTAATTCCACTGCATGCTTCCTAAGCCAAATGTCAAATTCTGGCAACATGAAGGCAGCAGTGAACTGAAGTGACTGCTGTGACAAGGATTCTCCTACATCCATTATACACAACTAGTATGTAATACTTCTGAATGAGCATACCTTTTGCAGAACTGGTTTAACATGTGCATGATCATACAAGATGCAGTTGAATGATCCATAGACTCCATCATTCACATAGTACATAAGAGTTTTGTCATTTGCATCATCTTCATCTGGAAGAAGTTGAGGTACCAGTAAGAGAATGCTTGGAAAGAAACACACAGTTGGCTAGATACAAGATTAGGTCTAGATTTACATACCATCAGAACCTGTTTGCTCCTTTAATACAATTTTTTTTGCAATGATGTTGACTGCCAGCGTGAATGCTGATGCAACATAATATCTTCCCGGCTCTGCAATAATATTTATTCCAGAATCCAAAGGAAAGTATTTATCCAGTGCTGGGTTGATTACACTTGTGATCTAGGGAAGAATCAGTTGCCAATATTAGTACTTCAGCAGATACTCAGGTGCTATTTCAGAAGTCTGAGATGGAGTCATGCTCACTTTCATGCTCACAGTGATATACTGGTCAAGTGCGTCAATTTTCATACTGTAATCTCTACTTATTGCCTCTGCTTTATTTTCCTATTCAAACTTCTGTTAGCACAAAGCAACAAAAGCAGACATCACTTTCAGCTTAAAAATTTAAGTGACCAAACAGTTCATGTTTGAGTTTAAAGGAATTCACCCCTACCAGACTCATTAAGCCAGCATTAAGGCCCTGCAAGTCCCCATCCTTCAACTTTAATTTCTAGTTCACTTGTAGTTCTGCTAATCATGCAATATTCTCCAGGTTACTGCATCCTAAAGAAGTCACCCCACAGGATATTGAGAACACAGAATGCTTTGTCATCACCTTTGAAATTCAGTTGCCTTCATGAACAGATTTATTTCCAAGTTCTGAAGTTATCAGTGATTATCAAGCTGCCTCCAACTGCAGCACGACTGCATTACACCATGGAGCCCAACGACATCTGTTCTTGATGCTTCATGTAAGTCAATACTACACTAGGAGAAGCCAGCCTTCATTAAGAGGCATTACAGGCAAGGCAACATTAGCCCACATTGACAGAAAACTCACTTTATGTAACTTACTTGCCCTGTCCTTGTGTAAATATGTAACATTGTTTAATGCAGCTTAAGACTGGCAAGTGCTCTGACAAAACTGCTCTAAGTGGAAGTCCCATTAACACCCAGCCAACTTGTATCTTTTGAAAGCAGAAAATACTTTCTGTACAAAGGCAGACTGGAGAAGTGATCAAATAAAAATGATCCAAAAGCTGGCTCTAAACCAGATCAGATGCTGATCTAGTTTGCTACATCAATGCTCCTGCCACCCAGAAGGGCAGTGTGGGTTCAGGACTACTTTTTTCACCCCATTTGGGAGCATCACCAATCCAGATAGTATTAAGTACAGCATCAGCCGGAAGAAGTCTATGCCAGTAAGAACCAAGCCTACAATTAAAGTTTGCTTTACAAGTTTGCTATCTCTGCATGTTTATGCAGTCTTTAGCTATATATCAAAGGGGTTCATCTAATCTTCAGTTTTCAGATTAATTCCCCTCTTTTTCTCTAAATTCAATTTCTGACCAAGCAGACAAGTTCTTACAAGTGTGTCTGCACACCAATATAAAACCAAGATTTTGTTTACTCCAGATCAACATTCAAGAAGACTCTACAACCTAAGACATTCTTAGCAAAGCCATACCTCTTCAAATTTAAGCTTGACATCTTCAGAGCCAGGAAAGCCACCACCAATATCAAGCAGATACATATTGAAGCCAAGTTCAGCCTAAAATGAGATTAAGGGCAACACTGTTAAGAAAGCAGTACTTAGTTTATCATTTTAGCTCAAAAAGCAATATAAAGTAAGTTCATTAACACTTGGAACAGAGCCAATTCGTCATGCTCAAGTAATAGTCACTTGAGTTGGAGCTGCAGGTTTTAGCACATCCATAGGCAAGTTTTGCAGAACTGGTCAAAGTAAGCCATCATGACCTCAAAAATGCCAACAACATGAAATTAGCAGTTGAGCAGTAGTTCCACAGAAAGCAGAATTAGACTTACTCCCATATCAAACACACAGCGGGCATCAGAAATGGCTTGAACAAAGGTCTCTGGGTCTGTACATCCACTTCCAACATGGAAACTATGAAGAGATACAAAATATCAGTTCCTATTTGGCAAACTAGTCAGGAAGTTTATACAAAACTCAAGTCACCATACACAAAAGCATCTCTGTTGTCAGGCAGACCATTTAAAGAAATCTCATTTAATATGACTCTATTTTGATGTTATCAACTCACCTAACTCCAATAATGGCAAGGTCAAGTTCTTTTGCACGTTCCAGAAGAAGCCTGCTAGTCTTAAGTGTAGCTCCAAATTTAACACTCAGACGACAAACTGCTTTGGAGTCATCAGTTGTAATGCGCAAGACTAACCTAGAAATAGGAGAAAATAAGGGTTTAAGTTCCAGTATGAAAGACATCGTTATCAGGCACATATATCCTTAGAATGAGATTGAGCTTAAACATACAAGCTTTTGTCCTGGTTGTGGCTGGGATAGAATTAATTTTCCTTTTAGTGGCTGGTATAGTGTTATGTTTTGGATTCAGTGTGAGAAGAATGTTGATAACACACTGGTGTTTTCAGTTGTTAGCAATTAGTGTTTATACTGAGTCAAGAATTTTTCAGCTCTTCATGCCCAGCCAGCAAGGAGGCTGGAGGGGCACAAGAAGTCAGGAGGGGACACAGCCAGGACTGCTGACCCAAACTGGTCAAAGAAGTATTTCCATACCTTGTAACGTCATGCCCAGTGTATAAACTGGGGGGAGTTGGCCTGAGGGGGATCGCTGCTCAGGAACTAACTGGGCATCGGTCAGCAAGTGGCAAGCAATTGCATTGTGCATCACTTGTTTTGTATATTCCAATCCTTTTATTATTATTGTCATTTTATTATTGTCATTATTAGTTTCTTCCTTTCTGTTCTATTAAACTGTTCTTATCTCAACCCATGAGTTATCTTCTTCCTTCCAGTTCTCTCCCCCATCCTGTTGGGTGCAGGGGAAGCAAGTAAGCAGCTGCATGGTGCCAAGTTGCTGGTTGGGGTTAAACCACAACAGCTTTCCTGTCTGTCTCTTCCTAATGTGCCAGTAAGCTATTCAGGATCAGACTTCACTGGCTAAAAATAGGTTTATTTTCTCATAATTTTGCAGCCCATCTTAACTAATTAATGAAGAACAAGTTTCAGATAACAGTAGATGTTTCCATAACTTGGGAACCCAAGAAAGAATTATAGAACAATTAGCATAACTTACTTGGCTTTTGGATGGGCCCTTGCAACTTTCATTAGTTCTACTTCACTATCAAATGTCATCATCTGTACGCCACTGCTGGCAGCATGTTTGATTTGAGATACTTGTTTGCAGGGATTTGCATATATTATTCTCTCAGGAGGTACACCAATGCTCTGTACCAGCTGTATTTCCGTCTGAAGAAAGAACGGATTACACTTGTGAAAGATTTCTAGATGGGTGATCAGCCTAATCAGTATTAACAGAAGTTACAGCACTTGGTTATGCTTAATTCTATATGAACATATCTTGTAAAGCTGAACATACACTAACATCACAGATCAGAACACAGTCAAGATCTTACCTTACTGGCACAATCAAATCCTGCACCAAGAACAGCAAGTGTCTTCACCACAGCTTTGCTGTCATTACATTTTACAGCATAGAAGGGGGTTACACGAGGAAGGGCTTTATGCCATCGCATGTGCTTCCTTACAATATCCCCAAGGTCAGCAACATAGAAGGCATCTTTATCATCCTAGAACAAATAAACATCTTAAAGTTACAAACAACAGATAACAGGATAAGCCTGTTAAGGTCAGCATCTGAGTAGGAGGCTGCCTTGCAGGCAATATGGAAAGACAACTTGTTCCATTATTTTATAAATCTGTAGCGTCATGAAACACAGTCATTTTCCTATCATACTTACAGAAGATGACACTTCATTTATTTTTTGGTCAAGGATATCCTTGGCAGTAAAGCCTTCATCAAGGAAGGTGAAGTCAAATTCTGCATTGCTGAAGCTACTCATGATTTCCAAGACTTCAGCTTTATGTGAAAGGATTTAAGTACGAACTGTTGATGCAAAAATAACACTCATTACTTCATTTAAATTCATACAGTTTACATTCACTATTTCACTTAAATTCACATAGTCACTATATGCCCACTACATTGTGATCATACAATTTACCATTATGATTCCTACAGTAATCAGTAATAGCAGCATAGATTAGGAACTTACATAGATAACAGAGCAGATTTAATCAGAACCAAGGAGGCACTCCACAAAATAATCTTGCTGGCTTGAAGGCAAGTTCTCCTCCGTTCAGCAACTGTATGATGTACTAAACCTATTCAAAGAAAAAAAACAAACACAACACCTCAGACTAATAATATCTATTTATACAAGTCCCTGTCTTCCTTCACCTCCACATTGGAACTGTTAATATTATGGCAGTGTCAACATACTTAACACTTTTTTTTTTTGTAACAACTCCTAAGCACTACTATAGCTTGCTAGTTTCTGGGAAAGAGGGCTTACATGTTACTACAGACAGAATCTGAGGATGTTACTGACTTGCGAGTAGTAACAACTCTCACTAGGTCAAAGCCAGTTGAATATCTGGATTCTCACTGCAGTTCAGACTATGCATAAACCAGCCATGAGATCAGGGCTTTCCTTCAAGTTGCTCTGTTGGCAGTTAGAACTTCCCTGTTCTACCCATCACCCCCAGGCTAAAACCTGAAAAGAAAGCCTCAGCTGTCAGGAGTGGCAGATACACACTAAAAGAGTGGTTCCTAACTGTGGTCTGCAAAGTCTTAACAGTGATAACAATTAACACTTTATTACAGGATTTTAGAGTAGTCCATAACAAATCTTCATTGTTAAACAGAAATCTACCAGCCAAGTAGAAAGTCCCTTGAGAACCAGAACTAAAAGGCAAAAGTACATTCCTCTGCTATCCAAGACCTATAAAGTCCATGGCAAAGTGTATGGGTCATCCTTTTACTGGGTAGTCCAAATAAAGAATGACAGTCTCCATTAAGCTGCTAACTCAAGCAGAAGTCTGTGCTACCTTTTAAAGACCTCAGCATTGCAAGTGACTCATAGGGAAGATATGGTTTCATGTAACCAGGTCTAGCCTTCTGCTTCTCTCGGCACTTTTTACACTCAATCTAGTCATACAGATTTGGACCAAAGATTATGCAAACGCTAAATGATTCAGTACTCTTTAGTTACATCATTGTTCCCTCTATTTTCAAAAAGGCTGTTTATAATAACATATGAAAGAGAACACATATTTTACAGCTGTTACCGATTAACAAGGTTCTAAGGCCAACAGAATCCTTGGTTCCATACAGTGTGTATATTAAAGTCCATTAAACTTTATCTACTGAAGGACTTTGAAGTCAGTGATTATACAACTTCATTTCAGCCTTCAGAAACATACAGCACCTGAACTGCCAGTGTCAAGAACTACTTCGCATCTTTTGATCGATTCTCACTTAGAGACAAACCAGATTTGAGATTCAAACTAGATTAAGCTTTAATGACATAAAAGCCAACAATCCACCGAGCCTCATTCTCCCCCTGCTCTCATTCACATGCAGTGTAAATTCTCCCAGAAGCTGGATTAAAATCTCCTCTTAAAAGCCTCTTTGAAAGGACCTTCAGAAACATCAAATTAAACACTTCTCAGGAAGCTGTCTGTTAGTGAAGAGAAGCTGCATCTTATCATAGGACCATTTCAACAAGATGTTGCAGCTTTGCAGAAAGCGATTCAGCAGATTCTAGCTGTGGTTAAGTGAACACGATCTGGAAGAATTGAGTTTGTCCTCCCCTCTGCACAGACCTGTATGAAAAGCACTTTTCCTATTAAACTGTAAATGGGGAATTTCTTTGGCTGGTCACAGCCGACTTCGTTAAGAAGTTGTTGCAAGCCTTCCATCTCCACCTTATTGCACAACTTTAACTGCAGAGTAATTACAAAGAACATAGGCAGAACACGATCACGTAGATACAAACTGTAGCCCCCGAGTGTCTATTTCTATTTGGACTGTGTGCAAAGTGTCTGCAGCTCCCTAGAAGAACGGCAATTTCTGCTCGTTTAAAAGTTGTTCTCCAGAACATTCCCTTATTCGCGAGCTGTATTTAGACACAGCTGAGTCATACCTGCAGGCTCGGTACTCAAATACCAAGGCTGCGTCCAGAAAAGGCGCCCGAGGCGCTCCTGACCCGGGCATCCGGGAGCCAGCAGATCGCTGCTGACGGCTACCGGGCAGGAAGCGGCCAGCTGCCCTGCTCCGGCTGAGGGTCCTTCTCCCGCCAAGTCCGAGGGGTCCCTGACTCGAGTCGGCTACCCGGCTCGGCTCAGGCTGCCGGACCCGCTCCGCGCCGGGCCGCCTTGCGTAAGGGCGGGCAGGGTCGCCCCGAGCCACGCTCCTGCCGCGCACCTGCCTCTCCCCGCCCCGCACGCAGCCCGGCGGCCGCGGCGGAGCCGGCCCCTCCCCCGCTCCCGGGACGCGCCGCTAACACCTTCCCCGGGCGAGCCGCGTCCCGGCCCGTTCGCAGCCGCCCCGGAGCCTGCCTCTCTCTCCCAGCTGGGGCGGGGGATTCCCCGGGCGCGGAGGGAGGCCCCATGCCCGGCGGCGGGAGCCGGCGCCCAGCCCCGGCCGCTTGGCAGC
>JANZLQ010000017.1:14032350-14045255 GCA_026212715.1 Elanus axillaris
CGCTCCCCTGCCCTGCCCTGCGCTGAGCGCGCCGGGTCTCTGCAGCGGGCTACCCGCACGCCCCGGCCCCCGTCTTCCCCCCGTGGGGCCCGCTCGGGCCGTGGGCCCGCAGGGCGATGCGGGCGATCCCAGCCCTGCCCGCCGCCGGCAGGTGCACGGGCCGCGCCGCCCCGGGCCCCGCGACGGCACCCCTGCGTCCTGCTGCGCGTGGGAAGGCGGCTGCAGGAGGCCGCGGGAGTCCGGCCGCAAGCGACGCTTTCGGCAGGTGCCAGAGAAGGGAAACGCTGAGCCAGGGGACCCGGAGCGTCGTACCCGCAGTGGCAGTGGGGTGACCCTCTGGAAGCGTTTGGCCCCCCTCGAAGCCATCCTGTTTGCGCCGCACATGCAAGCCCCGATGGTTCCGATGGTTCCGTGTCGGCACCGGCTGCTGCCCGCGGCTGTGCTGCCCCTGCCTGCGACGCCGCCCGCCGAGCCCGTTATCCAAAGCTCTTCTCATCCCACTGACCATCGTCTTTTCCTTTGCTTTTGCTTCCGCACTGATGCCCGTTTCTGCCGTAAGGTTATTTTGTCTCCCCGCATGCTGGCTTGTTTAAAAAATGAGCTTTGTGGAAGTTGTAAGCAGGTATAAATTCCACGCTTCTTTTAACCCGTTTTTGGTTTAGCCCTGAACGACTGCGCTTTCTGCGCTCACCAGGACAGGTGCTTTCAGCCCCTCTCTTTAAAAAGTTCCAGTCTTACCCCATGGTGGACGCAACCCCATGGGGACTGAGTCCCTGTCCTGCTGCTGTACATGGGAGCTCTGCAGGGTGGGGCTGCCCTTGCCATGCCAAAAAGGGGATTTTTACACCCTGCCAGCTCTGGAGCGTTTGCAAGAAAGGCAGGAAACTTTTTTGCAGCCCACGCTGCAGGCCAGTGCTCAGGGTGCTCCTGCTCCCCACCTCCAAATCACTGGTGGCTGTTTTAACTAAGACCTAATGGCTTTTTGAAGACAGAGATGTTTGGCTGGCCCCTGCCCTTCTGCAGAGCTGACGGGTGGGCACCGCACCGTGGGAAAAACCCTCGGCCCTACATCCGGAAAGGTGATGGGAAATGCCAGCTGCCGTGGGGTGCGGGATCCTCTCGTGGAGGTACCGAAAAGGCTGTGCCCACTGGCCTCAGCGGTCCTGTCCTCCCGCCTCTCCCACCAAGCCCAGCTGGAAAACCCACCATATTTCAGGCAGAAGCAGATCAATGGGATGTCCTTGTCCACCCGCCCCGGCCCCAGCTGTCGGAGCTGGGTTGGGGGGCAGGGGGGTGGGGGCCAAGGCTGGGGCTGCAAAAGAATCCCTTGAAGGAGTAAAATAAAAGAAAACACCAAGATCAAGCAGATAAGAAACAAAAGGCGAGTTGGGCCACAGCCAGAAGAAATGTCTGGGGACAGAGCTGGCTTTGGTTAAAATAATTAAATGAAAGAAGGAACAAAAGCCCCTAAAAGATTTAAAACAATATATTTAGTGTGTGTGTATGTGGCCACACACACAGGCACAAATTGGAGAAGGTTTTCTAAGTAACAGCAAGCCGGTAGTGGGGAAAACTGTCCCAGCGTGTAGTATCCCCATCAGCTGCTCCCCAGGACACTACCTTCCCTCGATAGCTATTCCTGTCGCTGCACGAGCATTGCCTGTGCTGAGATAACTCATCAAAAACCCAGAGGAGCTTCACACCACCTCCTCTGCCAGTTAACAGGGCAAATAACAGGGCTCGCGAGCCCCTAGATTTGGCTCTGTGGGCAGCAGATGCAATTTAGGTGTTGGAAAAGCTGCCAGAGAGGGAAGCGAAGGGCTGCACCACCACGGCAGGAGCCCAGCTGCTCGCTGAGCTGGCAGAAAAGCAGCGGCTGAGGCCAGGATGGGGACGCCGGCCATCACCCGACCCCAGCGCTCCACTGCGTCACCAGTGCCGGCCCTTGTTCCCCCTTCGCCTTCTACCCCCTGGCTGGGGCTGAAGGAGAGCCCATGGCTCTGTCCCCACTGGGGTCTGGGTCAAGTGACCTCAGCTGGGGCAGGAGGGCAGCTGCCGGCGGGAAGGTGATACTCAGCTATGGATGTGAGACAAGACAGAGCCATGGTTGAGCCTGGAGAGGGAAGGCTGGACTGCTCCGAGGGAAGAGGCAGCAAGAACAACCACAGGGTGCAATTACCTGAGGAACCGACGCATTCGTTAGCTGTTTGTGGGTGAGTAATAGTGATGTTGTATCAGCTCCTCAAAAGGATGAGATTACTGAAATATTTTGTCCCCCTCACAGTTTTTGTCTCTGGGGGCTCCTTGAGAGCTGCTGGTGGCAAGGACTGGCTGTGAGGAGCACGAGGTTTGCAAGGAGGTCTCCCAGTACAGGGAAGGAAGGGGTCTGGACCTGGGTCACCATGCCAGAGGACAGCCCGGGACAGCCTTCAGGCACATCAGGCAAGAGCAAGGAGTCACATCCTTCGCTGCCCATTTTCTGGCTAGTGCCCTGACTGCTCTGAAGGGCGTGAGGAGCTGCACAGGTCCACGGGTGACAGGAGCAGAGCAGATTCTGGGTCTGAAGAGCTGGGAGATGCTCCTGCAGCTCCTCACAAGTCACTGCCGGTCTCAACCTACCTTACACAAAGCAGTTGCATGGGCCAAAAATGTTTTCCAGAAGAGGGCACTGGAAAAGCATTTGTTGGCAGGAGACTGGCCACATCTTCCTGGTGTTTCCCCTCCTCGCTTTCTCTCCAAGCAGGGCCCTTGCTGCCATGGAAGGGACAGGGGATGGGGAGGACCGTCTGGCTGCCCTGTAGCTGTCAGTGTCTCCTGCATCTTGCAGCAGCAGCAACTTGGTGGTCCCTGGTCCTGCTGAGGGATGGGTCTCCTGGCTCTTGCAGACCCCCAGATTTGGGAGGAGCTGGGGCCAAGTGCCAGGTTCCTGCAGCCGCGGGCTGGGCAGCGAGAGCTGCCCAGCAGGAGAGGGACAGGTTCCCCGGCCAGCACCATCACAGCCGCTGGAGGAAACCTTGAGGTAATGCCTGACATTTCTCGACTGCCTGCTTTCCCTCTGAGTCTACCAGGGGCTTTGCGCTTCTTAAGAAGTTAAGCCTTCTGACAGCTCATGGAGGTAAGTAAATAGTACCTCCACTTTACGGATGAAAAAGCGGTGTGGAGGGAGACTCAGTGCTTTACCCAGGATTGCAGAGGGTAAAATCCAGATTGGGGTGTGCCGAGCTGTGGACCTGTGCAAGGTGGAGATCCTCTGCAGGCTGCGGGGTGCAGGACACATGCATGGGGGACTCCTGTGGGGCCATCTCTGGCTCTCTTGGGGCAGCGACTCCTCACTCCCTTTCAGTTTGTTGGCCATTGCACAGAGAAAAAAAGCTATAAATTGCCCCTGTTGTTCAAAAAAGACCATTAGAGGAAGCAATATATTTCCAGGATACATTTTTGCCATCTTTTATTACATATTTTCAAGGCATTTGAATGCAGTTTTGTGCCACTCAATGCTGCAAATGTGATGTTGCATACTTTTGAGTCAAAGCAACAAATTAAAATAGCTCCTTACAGTGGCTAAACTAAAGGAGATGGAGTGACAAAAACCTTGTGAAGTGACTGGAAAGCTTTGCTTTGCAGCTCAACTGCAGAAATGCTTACGTTTCTGTTTTCTAACTTGCCTTTTTTAGGAGAAAGTAGCCCCAGTGTGTTCAAAACGAGTCATTCACAGACACATGCCATGAGGTGAAGCACATAACTCTGACATTACAGCACCAGTTTTGTGTCTGAGGCTTTTCCAGTCCTTCAGATTTACAGATTTGAGATAAAAAGAAAGAAATTGAAAGCAGTCAGTGCTCTCATATGCATGATATTAAATATACTTGATACAGCAAGGTGTTTGAGTATCATCATCCTCTGTATGAGCTCAGCTCCCACCAGAGGTGAGCCAGATCATAAGATTTGGCTCCAGCATTTGTTATATTTAATACATGGACTCTATAGGCAACATATAATGGTGTAATGAAGTTTTTAAATAGTTTGTATTTTAATAGACTCTTCATCTCATCTTGCTCTCAACAAAGACAATGTCAAAATTGTCTGAGTCAGGAAGAGCGAGAAGAGTTTTTGCAAACTCTCAAGCATTAGCTTGAAAAGCAGAGGTCAGCCTGTACTGTGGGATCAATGGAGAGAAAACCATGGAAGTGACAGAGGGATTTTGTGTGTGCAGCCAGCAGAGTGCTGTTTAGACCAGAAAGTGGGGAGGCAATGGCCAGTCCTGCTAGCACAGCACTGCCGTGTCCAGCCTGTAGACTGCATCACTCTCTCACGTAGAGGACTGTCTTCTGCCATGGTGAAGGCATTGCTGGGTCCAAGGGGCATTGCTATCACCCATAATTCATAGCCAGCTTCTCAGCCCACTGTGGGCAAGACCTTGACTTATTCCAGAAGCAGCCTAAGAGTCTGAGCGAGTTCGAGTGAGGAAGCATTTGGTGCTTGTAAGCATATCAAGCATCACATCACATGATGACCACTGACAATGCCAGTGCCGGATCTGACCCCTGTATGCATCTTGTCTGGCACACACTGCAATGGCCGCTCAGAGAGGAGAATGCTGTTTGACAAGGAGAGTGGCAGCAGGACCTGAAATATGCCAGAAATTTGCAGAAGTTAACACTTTGCAGATTTAAATATGAAGATGTCTCCCATGGATCAGATCTTTGGGTGTTGCGCAAACACAGTAAGGTTACAGACTGCTCCAGCAAACTCGCAGTTGCTGGTGGGAAGTTCAGTGCACGATGTGAGGAGGCAGGGGACGACAGCAGCCCGTGGCATGTGTTGGTGAGCAGAGCCCAGCCCCATTAGGACTTCGTCTGTGCAGGTTGCACATACTGACATTTTTTCACAAAGGTTTGTCTTCTGGTTAACATATGTCCCAGTGCAGAGCCCTGAGTACACACTAATGCCTTGTGGTAAAAGTAAGGACAGCTGGAAAGCTCAGTGTCTTGGTTTTCATCACAGCCTTCATCTGATTTTTACTGTCTTCAGATAGACCAGTGACAGGTACATGTAGGACATCTTTTTCTCTTACAGTAATGCAAAATATAAGAAACTCATCAGAAGTCAGTGCTGTTTCCTGGGGTTTATGGCAACATTAGGCTTGAGTTATCATCTCCGGTAGGAGGAACTGATGATGTGAAGGGTAGAAGTGAATATATTGGATAGTGCATCAAATCTGTGCCAGGGCCCAGAATATTTGGAGGAAAAAAATGAGACAAGTGTAATATTTAGAAGATTATAAATTCTGAATATATTAAACATGACAACTATTCATTCTTTTCTGTGATAATACTAGGTATATATCATGTAGGAGATGGCTTCCCAGACTAACTGAGAAATTCTGAATGTTTCCATGTCAGAGGAAGGGAATAATACAGTAGCTAGATCATACCTTCTGCTCCTGGGAAGGCTTTCATGCAACAGAAATCTTTTGAGACTACACAACAAATGGTAGAAGACTTTGAAGAGATAGCGTGTTGGTTCCTTAATTTTAATTCGTCTTCGGGGGATGCAAGAGTTGGACTCCCATCTACACAGTACCCACTGCAAACAGCCATGAAGCAACACCTCACAGCTGAAAGCCTCATGTTTTGGATTATGATTGCAGTTTAAGTCAGGATTAGTTTAATCTGGTGAAGAGCAGTTTGAGAGGTGACTAGCTGAAGAATAGCTACAAAGGTGGTGCAAAACTCTTCTCAGTATTGCCAGATACTATCACAAGGAGCAATGGCCATAAACTGTGGCATGGGAGGTTCAGGTTGGACATCAGGAGAAACTTCCTCCCCAGGAGAAGCCCTGAGACAGAAGCAGGGTGGCCATTCTTGAATATTTTCAAGCTTAAGCTAGAAAAAGCCATGACTGACCTGATCTGATGCCTGGTGATAGTCCTGATTTGAGGGTGAGGTTGGACAGCAGACCTCCTTTCCAGCTGGAGTTTCTGGCTCCGCATTCAGGTAAGCCCATGGGGGATGCAAACAAACTTCACAACATTTTTCTGACCCTGTGCATTAAAGATGTGGGTAGAGGTGTCTGCGTGCTGGAGACAGGGAAAGGAAGGCATGGAGGGATGTCATGACGGAAGGTGGGTGACCGCCTCACCCAACAACCTGCTTCCCAGCTGTTGCGCAGCCCCCATGCTGGACCAGTGCTTCAGACAAGGACGTTGAGCAAGACGGCTAGATATCCTCACAGGCAGGGGACAGACAGCGTAGTGCTCCGAGCCTGCACAAGGGGGAAGGAAAAGCAGAGAGCTCTCTTTAGGAGGGAGGCGTGGGACTGCCAGGCTTATGCAGCTGTGGCCTTGCTCCCTGCTGTCCTTTGGCAACTTGTGCAGCGGATGCCTGAAAACCTGTATTCCTCATTCAGTTGTAAAAGCACACAGGGGAAGGGCCAAACAGGCACATCTTGTGCGTCAGGAATGACATTCGGCCGTGCTGATGAGATCCTGTATCCGTTACGAGACAGCAGCAAGTTGCAGCTGAGCTGGGCTTTTACCTCCTTTCTTCTCTAGGAGGCTAAATAAACCTCTTAAAAAACGTGAGCCTTTGAAGGGTCAAAATTCAGATCCAGATTTTGTCATCTGCTCAGTCCTTTCATTAACAAGATGGACGTAACTACTGGCAGCAGCAGCAGTTTTATGGAGTGAGATGGAAAGTTATGTGTCTCAATGTGAAGCCCGGAGGCACATAATGGTCTTTTCATTTCCCAAACACATTGAATCCCACAATTGTCCCATGGATGGGACCTGCCTGAAGTCAAGGGGAGCTCCATGCATGAAGCGTTAGAGCAAAAGGAAGGATCAGGCCCTCAGAGGTATATTTTCATCATAATGTTTGAAGGTTTACGTGTATAACTACGCAACTCAGGGTGAGACTGTGCCTCTAAGGCAAAACATATGAGCTCATATAAAGAATTTATCATTATAATAACAATTTGCATTTCTATAGAACCTTTGATCTTAGGATCTCAAAGTGCTTAACAAACACAAATTAATTAATCCTCACAACTCTCCTGCAAGGTAGACATGTATTATGGAGAGACGCTAGCAGCTAGCTTTCCATTATAAGTCTCATTTTAACTACCTCCTAACTTTGCCAAAACTAAGCCAGTACACACAAAAATTTCACAAGCATGATCTTGTCCTAGGGTAGGATCTTTTTAGAAATTGTGGGGCAAATAGGATAAGATAGTTTAAGATAAGTAGGTTAAATGGGGAGACCAGGAATGTATCCCTGAATGAACTAATGCACATACTCCATTAGTCCAGAGGGGAGGGAAATGCAGAATTTGGGATAGACACTTGCTTCCCCATAACTTGCCAGCATGGAGATTCCAAGGTGGTAAATGGTTATTCATTATCCACTCTACTATTTATTAAATTGGTAAGCTAGATAAGTGCAGGAGGTGGCCTGCTTTTCTAAATGGAAAGGTCCTTTTCCAGGAGCTGGTCCTGGCTATGAAGAGGAAATTGCCGAGAGCCACATATTACCTCCTTTGGGGAGTTACTCTTTCAAATCCCTGGGAAAAGGCCAGGTGAGCAGACCCAGTGTCCTGGGTGGAATATCACCTTTAAGGAGAAGCTGCCAAAGACATCCAGAGAGCCAGCACCTGGCAGTGCACCCACACGAGGGATGGAGAGTGAGAACAAATTCTTCCTCTGCATGCCAAAAAAAAAGAAAGAAGACAACCAGCCCGGGAAAAACCACCTCTGACTACTCAGAGCTGCTCAGACCTGGGGCCCGGGCGTGGAGGAGAAAGCAAGAGTCTTTCCTGTTCCCTTCCTCCCAAAACAAGAGAGCGAGGTGTAGGTGGACAGCGGGGTGGAGGCTTGTCCCTTGGCCACGGATTGGGGTTAGCAGTTTGCTCCAGCAGGTTTATGCCGATAGCAAATTGGTGCCACTCCCAGGAGGAAGGAGGAGGACAGGGGATTATGACTCAGGTGGTTTTAGGGTGGTACAGCCTCGAGGGATGCTTCCTCAGCCGGGGGAGCCTGTGCCCCACGCTCTCGCCCTGAGGTCCCGCTCAGCACCTAGCCCCCACAGAGGCAATGGGTGCAGCACCCATGCCTTGCACTGCTTGCGGGCTGCAGGCTTTCGCCTCGCCTCTGGGCATGCGGCAATGACTCAGACCCTGTTGTTCCCGTTGTTGTTCCAGTTGTTCCCGTTGTTGCGAGGGATGGAGCCCATGATGCTCCACATCACCCTCCCAGTACCCACCTGATGCTGCAGCCTTCAGCCGGGATGTGGCCTGTCGTCCTGCTGTGCATCGCTGCCTGCCTTGGAGGGCGACTCTTCTTAAGCCGCACTTAAAAATAAAGCAAGGTCCAAAAATGACTCAGAAAAGTTTTGTAAAATCTGTTATGAGCTGGTTGTTGAAGTGTTTTTCAAGTATATGTGGTTAGCACATAGCGCAGATAGTGTCTGCAGTGTTAAAAACATTGAGTATAGAATCATGAGGGACACCCAGTGGGAATTAGCTGTTAAAAAAGGGGGATTTTATCCAAAATGGAAGGCCAGGGAAACTCTGCTCCCAGCATAGAGCCCTTCAGATACAGGCAAAAGGAAGAATCCCCTTTGTGAAAGACATCCAAGCCTGAGTACCCAAGAAGGGAGGAGGAAAAGAAAGTATAGCCTGCCTTTCAAAGGCAGGTGGGTCCCGGTGGCCCAGGCAGACCTGGCCTTGTGGCCCACAGGCAGCCTGCGGTGAAGCCAGCAGCAGTGTCTGTTGCCAGAGCAGGGGCTGGGCACCAGGCCAGGGTCAGCCTGGGGGCACCCCAAATTGGCACTGCCTCCCTTTCACCAATGGAAGGTTGTACAGATCAACCAATTGATATCAGAAGTAGCTGCAGAGGTGCTCAGATAGAAATTATTTATGATTAAGTACAATAGATCTCTAGTGTTGGCTTTGCAGCAATACATAGTCCGATGCCAGGACTTGGCTGTAATCATGCCATGCAGTTAGCCAAACCCTTGCCATGTTTTCTTCTAGTAATTGTGATCGGATGACCTTGTCTTTATACGGGTAGGTAACATTTGGCCTTTGTTTTCATTGCATTCATAGCTGTGCAACAGGTATAGCACATGGCCCGTTGTTATCAGCCTTGTTACAGTGCTGTTATCAAGGAAAAACAGAAGCGTCCTGCAAGACCAAAGTATTTTGCAGGCTTCTGAGGAATGAAGACCTTGTTTCCTCTGCTCTTACCCATGTCAAATTGTACCTTGCTCTGCTCTTACCCATGTCAAATTGTACCTTGCTCTTCAGACAATCTTCTGGGTTTCAACAGGATGAGAAGATAATCTGAATAAGAGCGCTACTATTGGGTCTTAATGAATTTAAAACACGTCCTTCAACAGCTACTTAACTTTTCACATGCATGTGATCTTTCATACAAAAGGGCAAGGAGCAGACAAAAAACAGAATTAAAGTGAAATGTGGGGGGTTATTCTCTACTAGTCCTTCTGGTCAATATTGCAGTGCTCTGCAAAGCTGCATACATCTGCAAGGACCCGTGCTTACCACCCTGGGCAGTGGTCTTCACTGCACACTTGTTAACAAGTGCTTTGAATTCAGCCTCAAACGTAGGGTGGCATAGCAGGAGAAATGCTTTGAGTTTTGATCTGTGAGTACTAACCTGTTGAAGCAAGAAGTACAGGAGGATTAATCAATATAAGCAGCTTTATTTGTACTGTTGAGCCATACTGCAGCTATCTTGTTGCTGTTATTTTTTTTGAGTCTTTCCATGGGTGACAGTGAAACCCCTCAAACTGATTACTATGGTATCATAAAGCCTTGGATTTATCTTCAATTATTTCTTTAACTCAGAGCATTCTGTTCTAGTTTTCTTCCTTTGTCTGATTTGTTCGATGAAAACTTTTTAGACAATACTGATTGATACCTTGGCATGTAGGCTTGCCCTGTTCCCTGAAATTCCATTTTCTGCAGTGTTACCCCAAAACAGCTCCCATGCTCTGTCCCTGTTTCCAGCCCACCTGCCCTTCCTAAGCCTCCTAGTCCCTGCTGCAGGTTGGATCCACCTTGCCTGTTTTCAGGGCTTCAGTGAGATGCTGTGTTATTGCAATTTTAAGTGCCTGGTCCCAGAGGAGGTGTTCCTGTGTTCCTTAATCACTGGTACGCTCGGTGGAGATACAGCAGGGAGAGCCCCAGGCTGCCTGCCGAGGTGCTCCCCTCTCTCTCCTGACCACAGAAATGCCTTGAGACTCCCTCTGTGTGAGCTGGGCACCTTTCTTGAGAGTTTGAGGAACCAACACAAAAATTTTAAGAGCTTGTCCCCCCAGCAGCATGCTGTTAGGACGCTAGCAGTGTCCACTGCTGTGCATGGTGGCCGGAGGGCACACCTACAAAATGGGGTACTGAGATCACAGGCACTTCTCAGCCTGAGGGAAAGGAGCCCACATCTCCTGAGACCATTCTTATCACCACACAATGGCTGTCCTGAGTGACAGCATTTGGCCTTTCCTGCTGAAGTCAAGAGTTGTGGGACCAGCAAGGGAGCCTCAGGAGCTTGCCGGCTGTCCGTGGCTACAGCAGCCAGCTGGAAGCGGAAGGAAGTCAGCTGCATAATCCACTCTTTTTAAATGTGGTCATCATTAGAATAAAAGCAGTTTCAGGAGCAGGCATCATAATCTCATAGGATTATTCAGGTTGGAAGAGATTTTCAGGAGGCACTAACCCAACCTCCTGCTCAAAGTAGGGTGAGCTGTGGGGTCAGACACGTTTGCTAGATGCTTAGGTTTCCCTGTCCCTGAACCATTAGATGAACGCCATAATCACAAGGCTAGAGTCAGGCTTTCTCCTTCCTGCTTTCTCTGCTCTTGTGCCTGGTTGCACAATGACTCAGCCTCAGTCAGCAGCTTGGTGTTCCCTGGTGAGATACTCGTCGTGTTGACCTCTCATGGTCTGAGCACAGCATAACAGCCCTCCTTCACAACTCCTGCTCCATGCAGCCAGTGTTCAGGAGGAGGACACTACACCGTCACTACCCATCTGACTTCTGGGGAGTCTTCAAAATGAACTCAGCTTCAGTGCAGGTGCTCTGCACACATCAGGACTTTTACAGCCATTGAGAAGGGACAGATCTGGGACTGGACATGGGCATCCAGAGGGCTGTCAGGCCAAATGCAGCCTCAAAGGGCCATGAATTTAGCTGTACATGGAGTTATCCAGTCCAGAAGCCAGGCAGATAGGATTGCTGGCTGCAAGGCAAGTATGTTTCATAACCCAAGTCCCAACTTTGGGGACATCTCATTAGGTTGGATGCCATCCGGTCTGCATAAATGCACAGCAGATTCAAACTCCTCTCTGTGGGTGGGTAGTGAGACTTCTTTGTGTGGTTTACACATGCTCATATTAACATTTGTATTAACATTAGTGTAAGTGTAGCATTAGATTAATAACTCCATTATTTTCTCTATTATAAGCATCATGTTTCTTAAACATTTCCTGGGTGGAAGTCACAGTATTTAAAAGATACTTGTGATAGTTTTTACCAGGAGAACTAAAGTGTGATGAGTGTGCAGGAGGGAAAATCATACCAGAAGCACCCAGGGAAAACCACTGCACCATGTTGGCCCGTGCTGTGAGTGAAATCACTGACGATAATGCTGCCACCCTCCACTGTGAAAGAAAAAAGACAATTAGGGAAACACTGGTGATGTTAGGATTTTTTTCACAAGGGAGGAGATGAATTCAAGGATGTTTTCATGGTCAATGACGATCACGCTTCATGATGATTCATGACCAGCAGTTGATTTGCAGTGTCCTTGGTGGACACAGAGCTGACTGCTAGCTGGCTGAATTTTTCGTCGTGGCTCTGGCTGCTGTGGACCTGCAACAAAAGCATGTTAGCATCGCTCTGCTTCCACCTTATGTACCCCTGGCACATCCCAGAGCAGAGCTGTGGCCAGACATAACACAGCAGTGGAAAGATCAGGTTCCTCAGCTGAAATACAGTATACAGTTTGGTTATTTAGGAAAGCAGGGCTGCAGAATACATTCAGTACACATTTCTTTCAGTGATTTATCTACTATGCCATCATGCATGGGCAGGCAAAAATTGCTCTGCCACAAACCAAGCATTAAATTTTGTCTACACACACAGCCGTGCTGGCCTGACAGCACGGGTAATGCTGGAAGCATGCGGTCATCATTATTTCAGAAAGAAAAAGAGGGGGCACAGCATGAGGGTGGGAATCAGGAGCTGGGCTCTGTTTTATGCTCTGTCGTTGAACGGGTGGAAACCCAGCACAAATGACCAGGCTCTAATTCACCCTCCAGACTTTAGGTATGTGACTGAGGCCCCAGCAAGGCACCAGGGGTCTCCTGGGTAGAAGTCCTCTGTGGGAGTCACGGGGAGGACATGTCCCTTCCAAAAAACAACTCACATCTCCTTGCACACACCTTTCTTGCTCTTTGCCTTCACTGATGGTAGAAGGATCCTAGACGCCTAAAGCTAGAAGGAATAGCTTGGCATTTGTCTTTTTTCCCCTGCCATAAAGGGAGGATAATGATGCTGACCTTTTTAAAAAGCGTCTGACATCCACAGATGAAAAAAACAAACTTGTAAGAGACTATTATTATTGTTATATATCTTTGGACAGAGGGAGCAATGACGTTTCTATGACATTTTATAATCCACATGAAATGCTGCCATAATAAAGATAATGACATGTATGATCGACAGAGTATGCTTAGTTGTGGTATTTGGCAGTGATAATTTGGCTTACTTTTCCTCTGTATTTTCTACAGATAAAAAAGAAAGAAAGAAAGAAAGGAAAGAAAGAAAGAAAGAAAGAAAGAAAGAAAGAAAGAAAGAAAGAAAGAAAGAAAGAAAGAAAGAAAGAAAG
>JANZLQ010000017.1:14045553-14086022 GCA_026212715.1 Elanus axillaris
AGAAAGAAAGAAAGAAAGAAAGAAAGAAAGAAAGAAAGAAAGAAAGAAAGAAAGAAAGAAAGAAAGAAAGAAAAAGATTAGCAGACATGTCTTGCAAATCCTACTGAACTCAAAATTCCACTGAATTCAACATATACAGAACTTTTCCAGCTTGTAGAGAAAATACATAGGTCATTTTAGTATCCATCTGTGGACCTGTCACCATGAGTTCATCAAAACCCTTTCTGACCCCACGGACACTGCCTGCCTCTCCAGCTCTGTGGCAGCACGAGAAGTGAGTCCACGTTCGTTATTGGTCTACGGCTACTTATAACATGGTTCCATTTTCTGTTCCTCCCTCCTTCACTCACTCCTTTTGCAGAGCAAGTTTAGCTAGGCTGAATTAGATTATAAAGTGAACTGTGATGCAGTCCGATCTTGAGACACTTGAGACAACTGACTCCACTCATGAGACTGGATGTTGTACATGGCCACTGATTTTGTGGTTGGAGAGAAGGCACTACAAAATGTGGATGTTATGAAAGTGAATAAAAATCTCTTTCCTTCTCCAAGACTATCTGGCAGAAACTTCTTAGGAAATAGAAGACAGAGGGAACTAAATGTGAGGTTTAATATACATGTAATAGGCTCGATAATACTCAGCGATCTTTGGTATATCACTGCCAGAAGGTATCAGAAAGAGCTTTGAGGTTACTTTTTGCAAGAAAAGCTCTCACAAAAATTGGTGCCTTCAAATCTAAGATCAAAACTTCGATTTATCCTCTGGCCTAATCACTGAGTCCTAGCCTAAACCTAATCTAGGTTTGAATTTATGTACATGGCCCACATCCAGCCATAGCAAGACTTTGGAATAGGCAGCCCACCGCTCCATGGAACGAAACTTTCCAAAGATTTGCCAAATAAGAGCTTCACCACCAGATTTTCTGAAAAGTTACACAAATGACCACTATCACCCTCTCTGCTCATGGAACTGGACAAAACCAAAAATGAGGGTGGGGGGAGCACAGAGTGAACATTTCCTCTGCAGCAGCATCAGCAACATCTGCACTGGAGAATAAATTGGGCCATGGGTAGTTCTTTGGTCCTGAGGCCAACTGAGGGCAAAACAACTCAAGTCTCTGAAACAGGAAGTCTGTGTTAAGGGATGTGCTGTTAGCTGTCCCTGGCCCATACCATCCCTGTGTTGGCCATGGATACTGTCAGGGAGAAGACTTGAGTCTCTACCAAAACCATTCCAGGGACTCTGCCAACTGCATTGGCAATCATATGCTTATCCCCTGCTCCTGTTCACTGTCCTGGGATAAATGTGGCATCTTTCCTACCATTTGGAAACATTTCTCTTCTGCCACGAGGGATGGCATGCATTCCCTGGATGAGCTAAGATGGGGCAGAACAAGAGGGCAGCTGCAGTTCACAGCTGTGACTCAGGAAAAACATTTGACCCACCATAGCTCATCTCTCTGTGTCTGACTGCTCATGGGAGCGTTTGTGGGAAAAGGGGGAACAAAAGGATAATGGCATTTTTGTTTCTTCTTAAAGTCTTCTTCCTGTTGGGCTAGCAGCTCAGCTGATAAAAATGTGCTTGCAGTCTCTCATCCCCAAAGCTGCAGGAATCCCAGGCACGAACAAGTACAAGTTACCACGAGGCAGCAGCTGCTGGAGGGGAGTTTGGGTCTGCGGATGCTGCCCCACAACACAGCGTTTCTGACTGCAAAGCTGCTCTGGGAAACACTGTCCTCCTGCTCAAGGACACGGTGGCTCCATTGCACTCCAGCACTGCCACTTTCTGCCTTTTCAGCTGTCTATAGGGTGGTCCATGAGGATTAAAAGAAAGAAGCCAACACTGAAGTCTGTGGCTATAAAGGCAAGCAGCCTCCTGAATCCCCCATGTTTTTCACTTACATTTGGAGCTGCTCCTCCAAGAAAACTCAAGATTTGCTGTAGATTAGTGCATGAACTGCAGGGTGGGCACAGAGCTTACTGTGTGGAAGATGGTAAGGGGAAGAGAGAAGTATGAGGATGGAAAGAGGTTATTAGCAGCAATCCTCAGGGATTATTCCTGGGACTCCTTGTTCTTCAGTCTTCTCATTCTTTTCCCACTTGCCCCCACTTTTACCGAAATCTGCAATAAAACTCCTTAACATCAGTGTGACGTTAAGAAGCAGGCATTTCTTTATTGCAGCTCTGGGGGGACACGGGATCACTCTTCCAAAGGCATGTCCAACTTAGTATCAAAATCCATCAGCTTTTATACATTTCTTCTGTCAAGTCATTGTTACATAAGCTCTTTACATTAAAAAATGTATACTATGCTTGCTCTTAAATTTAACTTTTATAATGTTTGGTCCTTTGATTAAATAACCTTATCAATATTCTTATTTAAAAACAAGCATTGGTCAATTTCACTTAGCTCTACTGATTGGAGTCCTCGATACTCAAATTGAGATGGGGAGGGTAAGGGGGTTTCCAAGCAGAAAACTGGTGTCCATGATGGTTTTTCTTAGTCTCTTACAACAAAACATAGAAAACCCAGTAACTTCCCGGTGAGGTTTCTATGGTTACCTACTTGAAACTTAGCAATGTTGAGGTTCCTATGGTCACACATAACACAGTCCCTAAAGTTTCTATGCCTACATTTCAAACTTAACAATCCTATACATTATGCTTCACAATTCTACTTCTTAATCAAACCTGTGATCAAACATGATCAAATTTTGATTTCTTTATCAGGGTATTTGCAACACCCCAAAGCTGGGTGTCCTTGTCAGCCTTGTCCCTTGGTGACAAACCATCCTGACTTGTGCCATAGGATGGTGCCTGAGCCATGCTCTGCCCTGTGAGCTCCTAATGTGCCAGAGCTAGGAGAATTGTGAGCTGGTGATGGCTGTGAAAAATCAAACTATGACCTAGGGATGATTCAGGCTAAGTATTCCCTGAGTAAGCAGTAAAATAAAGACACAAAACCTTGCAGAATAATGCTGAACTGCACTCATTCTCCAATTTTCCTTCAAACTCAATTATCCTTTGCCAATGTGCCCACAAAAGAAATTTATCATAGTTATGTTCTTGTTGTGTTAGTCACCCACAGTCTCTCATTCTGACCAGTTCTGCTTCATTATCTCCTCCTATTCCTGTCTCCCATCTCTTGCCTGACCAAGTGTGTTTTGAGGAAAAAAACATGACTTTCTCCTCTGTTTCTGTTTATTATAGTAAAATGAGTTCATGATCCATGACTACACCTCCAGGACCCTGGACTCGGAGCATGACAGTGCACTGTGCTAACAGGAATATCAGTGGTAGGGGTGAAATGAAGAGTTGCACATCCAGCCTGGGTGGCAGGAGAAGCGGGTGGCAGCAAGTAACTGTTTGAACTGGGGTTTGTCTGCAATGTGGTTATATGCCAGGAGGCAGAGGGAATCACTGATGTCCTCTGAGCCCCAGATCTCAGGTCTTCACTACATCTGAAAGTTGCCCTCCAAGACTTTAAGCGGCCCCTGCCCAGCACTGGTGAGACTGTGGAGCACCATTTAGTGTTACCATTTACAGTTACACCATTTACTAGCCTAATTCATGTGAGTTCAGCGATGTACAGGCTCATAAGCAGAAGTGAAGCTTGCTTCCTTCAAGAAAGGAATGAAAATTAATCACAAAGCACCCCAAAATCAACATCCTTTCCACTGCCCATATTTGCTCCAAAGAAAGGTTCTTTGAAATATGAAAGGACAGAAAATTTCTGCCACAGAAACTCATCAGTGCTAGTACCAAAGTGATTGTAGACCTTCTTGCGTGGGGATGGTGGGATAAGCCCATTCCCTGCTGCTGATCTGTATATTTATTGCTACACTTATTGTCCCTTTTGCCAGCCACTCAGACACAATATTTAGGACCTTCACTATGAATACCCAGGTGGAGATTTCATTCAAATAGGAGATTTTCTCCAGCTCTGCACCAAGTTCAAACATCATTTTGTCCCTGCTGTACTATGCCCCATGTTCCTTGCTTCCTGCCACAAACGCCCCATCCCCACTCCTTGCTGCAAGCAAAGCCAGTCCCAGCAGTATCGTTATTGCCTTCTGCCTTTCCCTCTTCAGGCTTTCACCAAGATTCCTCCTGCCCAAATATTTGGACAACCAGCTATGAAGCCATACTCTTGGTGCAGAAGAGCACTTCACCACATGTTTGACTTTAACCATGAGTTCAAATCCTGTAAGCTACATCACTTTAGCCCACTTCTGAATGCTGGTTTGAACTGGGGCCTCTGGGTCTGAGCCTAAGGGACACGGGAGACAGTCATCTTCATGATGACTGCATCAAGCTCTGAAACCTTCCTTCCTGCTCAGTCCCCTGAAAGAAAGAATCAAATTAGTCAGAGCTAGTAATTCAGAGGAGCCAGAGTAAGCACACATCTGTGGGGCACCCAAGGTGCATCTCTGGATGAACATCAACACTATCTTCTTTCCACTTCTTTCCAGCTGCTGTCTTAGACCTTTGCTTTACAGGAGATCTAAAATTCCCCTTGGTGTTGCAGCCAGAAGCGCAGGGGAGGTCCTGCATCTGTGCAAGCCCCTTCACATGTCCAGGGGATCTCCCTGCAGCATGACTGTACACAGGCATGCAGTCAGGTGCAAATTTCGGGCTGTACATAGCAATCCCTGTGGTGCAGGGACCTTGTCATTGTGGAAGTCTGTTTCTTACTCAAACATCTGCAGGATTAGGGCCCTTCAAGTGCAGGGGAGATTAGGATCTGGTTCTGTGTGGTATCGCTTGGAGGCCCGTGCCCAAATCCAATTGCACCTACCGTTGGGAGCTATGCACTCACCAAAGGGAAATGCTTGTCTTGGAATGAGCTCATACTGCTGTGCTGCTGTTCTGCACATGTCAGCAGTTTTGTGGACTCTTGTGTTTGCAGATGTATGAATTATCCCTTGGCAGATGGTTGGTTTCACCCTCCTCTATGCACGCATGTATTTAAGGTGAATGTAAAAGTGTATTCATTGTTGTAAGCTTTTCATTCATGTTCTTATTCATTTAGGTGAATAAGAAAAGAGGTTTCTATGTTTGCATGTTGTCAGCCCCAACAAATCATTCTGCTGGGCAGAAGCAATAAAAGGCACTAAATGATCTTCTGAGGTTCCTCCAGCCCTATAATTCTCTGAAAAGACCAGGGGCAAAGCTGATCTCATAGTAGGTTAAATGATCACAATGTTTCTATTATGTAAATCTCTTATTGTGTAAATCAGACAACTATTGATACTTCTTTTTCCATATTCCCTATAAAGGAAGCACAAATATGATCTATCATCATACATGGATGGCTGTAGATAATGGCAAACACAATCAACAAGTTGAATTCCTACCACTTATTCTTAATTCTGCTACTGTATACAACTTGAGCAAGGGTAATTCACTTGTTTTACTTACCACAGGCTATAAACTTATTTTTAGTATTTAGCTATGTATTTATTGGTGTGTATAGGGTGGGACCACTTCCGGAGCCTGGATTTGCCTCCCGCTTTTGCTGCAGCCTGACTTCATGCTACCTGAGCATGCACAGGATCCTTGCTCCCCCACTGTGCCCAGCTCTGCCCAGGGCTGTGGGGGAACCCAGGCTTGTGCCATACACTTGGGACACACTGCCCCACACTAGGTTAGCATCCCCTGCCTGTGAATGGGCAGGATTCACAGGGGCAGGACACCCTGGCAGTGGCATGAAGTAGCAGGGACAAGAGTATGCCTGTAGCCTTACTGCTGGGTCCTGCAGGCTGCATGCTAGGTAGCAGCATAGAGTCCATTTGCTACCAGGGCTGAGCAGTGGCTGTAAAAACCCATGCCATAAGCCCCGGTTGGCCCCCAAGGCACCCGCTGGGTGCGTGCGGGGCGCCTGGCGGCACCCCAGCCGTGCGCAGGCAGACCGCAGAGCACACACCCAGGAGTGTCTCGCTGAGCCTATTAAACTGTTTAACAAGGGAAAAGAAAAGCCTTTAAAACATGATGCACTAATGACAGATTAATCCACCCAAGAGAACAGTCATAAAGTAAAACGGTGTGTAAAATAAAACACATCATTAAGTACAATTGAAGTATTAAGTAATAAGGATCGAAATACAGGATAAAATTTGTTCCTGTGTGCAGGGCCAGTGAGTGTCCCCTTGCCCCATGCCGGGACCAGCAAGCAAGCCAAAAGGAAGTTTTTGCCCTGGTCCTTGGGAGAGAGGACTTCATCCCCCCAAGAGTCCCTTGAGCAGCAGTGACCATCCTCTTCTCACTGAGCTGTGATGCAGCACTAGCTTTGCTAAAAAATGCTGTTTGCAGCAACTTGGGCAGATCTGTGGTGGGGACACATGGCCAGGGCAGCACTTTCTGCCAGGGTCCAGTCCATGGTGCCTGTTCACCTGTAACTGAGAAGCTTCCAAACTCATTTGCTCCCTAACCTTTGCTCCTCAACAGCATCACTCGAGCTGTCTCAAACAGCCAACACGTCCTCTGAGCAGCGCTACACCTCATTGCCCTTATCCACAGGTAAGGATGCCCCCATGCTCAGTGCCTTGTGAATACCAAGCGAAGAAGTTACACCCAGCACTGGAAGAGCAGCTTTTGGGGTCACCTCCTGCCCTGGCCCTTCAGCTGCACCAGTACAATTGCTTCATGGGGAAAAGATCAAGCAGGTGAAAGGCCCTCTCTTTTCTTTTTCTTTTTTGGCCAGGGAAAGAGAGGAGAGCCCAAGGGCTGCTGCTCCTGCCACACAAACGACTTGAAGAAGCTGCAGCTGGATAGGAGAGGGAGAGGGAGGAGAGGGAGAGGGAGAGGGAGAGGGAGAGGGAGAGGGAGAGGGAGAGGAGACCTGCAGAAACAGTCCAGTGCAGAATTTATAACTGCAAAAATCTCTGGCTGTTAATAGGGTGTTCTCATGTAAATATATATTAATGAGTGCCTAGTACTTGTAAATATACCAGCTAATAACACTCATGAGTCTTTGCATTTATAAATGGATGTAGCTTACAGCTCTGAGAAATGAATAGGCTCTGGGCCTCTGTAGTAGTCACACAGCTGAAGCCTCCCCAGGGGATCACGGTGCAGGAAAGGTGGTTGTACAGTTGTAGTGACCAAGAAAAGCAGCCCTCTCCTAGACAAACACCCCGATCCTGCATAAGCACCTCTGTTTCGCACAAGCAGCATTATCAGCTGCATTCATCTAATGTCTTTGCTGCATTTCCCAGTCTCTCGGGAAGTTTGGCATGGCAGAAAAGCAAACCTGACCACTTTTTCTTGTTTGTGGCTCAACTAAAGTTCTCCCTTGACTTTCCCTTTCTTGCCTTGCTCAATTAAACAGTGAAAAGAAGCTGTGAACATTCAGGACTCCATCACTAAATCTCAGTCACTGAACGTTTAACTACTAATTTCATCCCAGCTACCAGAACGGCTCCTTTTCTCATTAAGCCCCTCAACATGCCAGTACCGAGTCAGGCTACTGGGTGGCAGAATCTGCCCCTTGGATTTTGTGTTACTGGTGATGATGCATTTGGCAGTGAAAATCCCGCTGAGTCTTGGGAAGCTAAGCCAGGTGTGCTGGAAAGGTGTTAGCAGATGACACCACTTGTAAATGTAAACCCAAGCAAACAGACTGGTGAAGTCACTGAGACCTCTTGAGAGTGAACACTCCTGAAACCCTACAGCGCTATTTTTAGAGCTGTATCCTAGATAAGAGCTCTGTGTGTTTGACTGGTTCTTGTTATAGACATGTATTTTCCCTTCCCTAAGACAATTCTATTTCACCTTTTTTTTCTGACAGTCTTCAGGCAACTAGGCAAAAGATCAAAAAGGCTACGCCTTGCAAAATAAAAGAAATTTGACTTTTTTCTTTTGATCCTAAAAGATGTCTGTCCTAGGCTCTAGGTGCCCTGGAAAATATGAAAAAGACGGAGTGGGATTTTCAGAAGTGCTCTGTATTGCCAGTCAAGTTGCAACTGATGACATCTACTTGTGTCTTTGCTTTCTGCTTGTGATTCCTTATGTCTCCTCTGATTTCAGAAGCAAACAGTGACCCAGCTCCTTTTCAGCATCCTTCCCATACATCTTTCCCTTCTGCAGTATTTCTGCCAGAGGAATTCAGTGCCTTTCAGTGGACACCAGTGAAACCAGCCCATGTCTGGGCTATCCTGGCGCTGCTCTTTAGAGGCTGGTGATTTCCTATGGCCATCTGATAAAACTGCCTGCCAAGAAGGAGGCCCTTACTGATGGGCTTGGCATGCTCGCCGGGGATCTCAGAGTCATTGCCAGCCCTCTGCCCACATGCTGCTGGCAGCACCGTGCCATGCTCCAGTCTGGGCCTGCTTGGCTGACATTCAGCTGGTCAACACGCAGCTCCCTGCAAACCAACCCCTGCCTGTGCGCATCTGCATGCTCACTGCTCTGGGCAAGGTGGCAGCCAGGGGCAGAGGCTCCTCTGGCTTCCCCCGTCCTGCAGTCTCTGACCCTTCCCAACCCATCGTCTCCTGTCTTTGCAGTGATAAGCCACAGGGAGCAAAAATGGGCTTACAGTAGGACTTTTCAGGATGGTCTCAATGGGGCCCTCTGTCCCTGGCAGAGGGAAGTCCTTTGAGCAGGGTGGATGGGAATGCCAAGGTGGCCAGATGTGACTGTGAGGGCGATGACAGCAGCTTCAGTGACAACTGTCAGACCACAGATAAACTCTGAAAATCGCCAGACCTCAGAAGAATGGTGAAGATAGGGAACACAGCAAATCTTGATAAAAAACAGACGTTCAGCAAGGAAACATCATCCCTGCCTCCATCCTTTGGTTTTCATGGTATCCTATGTGCTGGCTCTACACCACCTCCTTTCACCAAAATGATGGGCTCTACAGCAGGCTAAAGGGCAGAAAAAGGGGCTTACCATGTGTGGATGCAGAAAGGGATGGGTGCTTCTGCACATAACCCCCCTCTTTCAAGTGAGAATTTTAATTGATGGACTCTTATTTGATTGATCACCTTGACAGGGGGGAGAAGCAAGGCAGAATGCAACTTATGAATCAGCTGGCAGGTCTGTGAATGCAGAAAGGGTGGGATATGGTGAGTCACCATCACAACCTATTTCTCAGCTCTTCCGTAATCAATCTTTTTGTCTCTTGCAGGCTTGACAATGACTCATTCTTTGACATGCCTTTATAGAGCTGCTTTGTGTGTTGCCTGCCAGCCTCCCTGGTACTGTTCAGTCTATCTGTTGCATAGTGCCAGCAGAGGTTAAGAAATGCTACACCTGATTGCCGCAGGATGACTTCAAGAAGCAGAACAAATCGCCCTGGTGATAACATAGGCAGGGAGCACAGCAGCTCCAAGGTGAGAGGGACGTGGACTTGAAAATTGCTTGGTGCAGTTCTAATGAATTTCTAAAAATATTTTTAAAGCATCCTCTCCTTGAGCATGGCAGAGAGGAAGACAAGTGCTGTATCCCTGAAGTCCTGTGGCCCAAACACCTCTGTGTCCCTCTCTGCAAGCCCTTGCTGCCCACCTCTGACCTCTGGGCTTCTTGCAGCACCTGCAGCTGGTGGCTCCTAGCAGCTGTGGGTCTTGCCATCCTCCCCAGTTTCTGGCTGGGCTCTGCTTGGGTACTGCCATGTGGGCTGGTGCTTCGGGCAGAGCCTTCTGTTGATTCAGTGTGTTCTGCGCTGTGCTTCACTGGCTCCTTTGACCCATCCTTAAAGAAGTCTGCTTAGCATTGGCAGTGGTGTTGAGCAGGTCTGAGACTGAAAACGGCCCTTGTTGTAACTTTAATTGGCATAATGGCACATTCAGTACAGATTTCTCCAGACTGGAGGTCATCTGCGGCTCTCCATCAGTCAAGGCAAAACTGAACTCTGTGTCCCCATGGATGAAGTCTCAGGGTTTGGCTGCTGTGGCCATGGCATGGGAAGACACAGCCATGGTCCAGGCCAAAGAGAGCTACGGGGCTCAGATATTCCCCCCCTGCTGGCTCAGCTTCCGAGAACCTTGATACAAGCCAACGGGGACCACTGCTGCTTGTATGCAACTTCCCTGAAGTCTACTGCCCACCTTCTCACCTCCCAAGCTAGCCCTGGGGCAGCCTGGCCTTAAACTCCACTTCCATCCACCCCACGGTGACCATTCCCATGGCTGAGCAAATCTTTGTGGCGTTCAGACTGCAATTTGTTTCTCCATTTCTTCCTGCTTTCCTTGGTTTTGATTTTCATCATCTCACTGCAAAGAGCGACAGACCTGCCCAAGAGCTGATTATCTAATTCTTACCTTTACACCCAGGCTGAGATCAGAAAATGAAAAGTGACATCATCCTGTTCATCAGATCTGCTCTACAAGTGCCACACAGAGGCCAAAATAAATGTTTACCTCGCTTTTCCTCTGGGTAATGTGGCAAAGCCAAAGAAGCAAAGCCAGAGTAAGCTGAATTACCTTCTGATAATACCTCCTGCGGAATCACTTATTTCTTTGTCACTGGAGACAAACACAGACCCTTTAGAAACAGGAGAGTGCTCTAACCAGTTTTCAGAAATGGCTAAAGGAAAAAATGCTTTTTTTTATTGTACTTGCAAATTTGCAAATTTAACTTGGTATTAGGAGTGTCCTTGTCTGCACTGGTGATGGCCATCATTGTGCTTCACTAATGTACTCTGGATCTTTGCCATTCCTGCTGGAGTCATTCATAAGGATATTAAGTATTTCTCATCCGATTTCTCATCCCCTGTGGAGAGTCTTCTCCCATCAACTCCCCATTTGACATACCTGGCTGCCATCCTCTTTTTAACCAGTTCTTTTTCACCCTATTATGGTTAATGTTAACCCATTTGGTACAATAACAAAGACCTTATTGAAGTCCAAGTAGACTAGATCTGTTGCAGTTCCCTAAGGTATCATTTGTCTAGAAAGACAGCATATTATTTCTACACTCTTCATCTTTAGATAAATCTCAATAGCATTTTTTCATTTCCATTTACCCACATGACTTTAATTAGTTTTTCAGTCACACTTATTAAAAACGCATATTTACTTCTGTGGTCAGACTAATGACTCAAGTTTCCCAGATGGCTTTTTTTCCACCCTTCAAAATAAGCACTATGATTGCAACTCTCCAGCCAGAATGTACCAAACTGGATTCAGTAGTCCAATTCCTCACTGTAACTGCAATTTCACCTACCATTTCTTTAAAATCACTTCAACTGACATAGAGTCTCTCTTGTTAGACAAGTTGTCTTTGCCCACAGGTTTTATGCTGGTGTCCTAATGAGAAACTCAAGCAAGGTACTCTTTTAATTTTGGAGCCAAACCTTTATTATCTTCCATCTCTACTGCTTTTCACTGCAAAGCAGAACCACTTCCTCTTCCTTGTTCTTTTTTTTATTTATAGAGCAAAGAAGTCTGCCATTTGTTTCAATCAATTTTACAAGGCTGAAATCAGTTGAGTTTTGGCAGTTGTCCAGACACCATTTTCCTTGCTGATCCATGCTTTCTTCCATGATTTGTAGGCTTACTGCTAACTCCTAACACCAAGTATCTCACCTAGTCTGGCATTATGCTTGACAGGTCTGTGATTTACTCTGGCCATCTGTTAAAACTCGCTGGCAAAAATGAGTCCCAGAACAATTTATGTGGCAAGCCAGCATACTTTGCTGTTCTCTGAAAACATGAGGACAACCAGAACAGCAATTCTTCTTTGTTAGCAGTGCCCACCTTCTTTTTGCCTGCCACATAAGTCCTAGGCTTTTGATATCTTTTTGTTCTTCCTTCCATCTGCCAGTCACTCACCATCTCCATCATTTCTTTCTCTCTGTTTTGCTGGTGTTAGCTACTTTTCTTCAACTCTTTTCCTCTTTTACTGTTTGGTGTCTTTCTCTTCTTTGCCTTTATTATTCACAGGTACATGCTAAACAGATGGAGCTGGACAAGAAGGATAGATGAAACACCACCACATGGAAAAAAATCTATTTGTGTGGAAGATCTGGTTAAAATTAATGAAAACTATTGAACTAGATTTAGAAATGGACCAAGGAAGCAAGACAATGAAGATGAAAATAGCTTCTTCAGATTCTTGTCGCTGTTCTGCCCTTGTCTCCAAGTCTCCATGGATCCAAAAGATCCTTAAGTCTTCTATTTCACTGACTTTATCAAGCAGCATTACTATCTAAACAGTTTTTGCCTGTTTAAGCATAAGATTCAGACAACAACCTAGTCAACTTCATTGTTTTCTGTCTTTCAGGGTCACTTCTAAGACTGCCTGTGTAGTTGCCATCAATTTTTCCCAAATGAGATGGCTCTCCCTTCTATTTTTTGTGATTACTTATACTAATGGTTTTGATGTTGACATATTCAATACAAGAAAAGGGTAGTAAAGCTCTATTATACTATACAAAAAGCATTTGCGGTGCATAAATGTGTCTTCTATGTAATGGTGGAAGCATTCTGGTGTAGAGTGATTCCTAGCAGGAAAGAGACAACACCAGAATTCAGCAGTTCTTCTCCAACAGCAATAACAGAGCAAAGAAATTAATGGGAATCCCAGAACATTACGGCAAATAGTTGCCTTTAATTGCAGGCTGTCAGTACCAGGCCTATGGGAGTGCAAGACTATTACAGATCCACTTATGTCCAAAGTCAGTAAGCATCAGTCCTGCTAACCTCCTACTGACTTCAGTGCACAGATGATACATCAATTCATTGAGATAGATACCATCTCACTAAAGCAATGATCATACCTCAACACATTGAGGAAAGATTTTGGGATAAAGGTATTTTTCATGGGGTATGGTGGGCACTTGACAGGCACGAGTGGGAGGCTGTTCTAGGAAAAAAAGTGTGTGAATGATGGTGTCAAGCCAGCAGTGAGATACAAAGCCAAGGGAGTGGTTAAAGGAAACACAGGCAACAGGTGAGTGTGAGGAAACGGGATCAGGCGAGATTGTGTGCCAGTGCTGGTCCCATTGACAAGGACTGACATTTGCCTCAGAATTGGGTATATAGAGTCACAGCTTAAATTCAGCCTTGAAAAGAAAGAGAACAAAAAGTCAGTTCTGAAACACCTAGTTTAATATTTTTCTAAACAGAACCTGGTTACGTTGATAAAATGAAGAGCTCGCAGCACCAAGGATGAATGAAGAGATCTTACAAAAGATCCAGGTGGTCTGTCTACTTCCACTTATCTCTTGTCCTTGGGAATTATGGGCCAGCTTTGCACAGCTACTTTAGTTCCAAAAGGTGCAAGTGGACAGTTAATGAGAGTTTCAAAAGCAGTAATTCGTCTTCAGTAGGCTGTTAGAAAAGGACAGTACTCAGCAATCTATTTAGTTACCCAAATAACTAGGAAATGGCTTCAGGACTTCATTTTAGAGACTGACAATTGAGAAAAAAAAATTGACAAAAATCCTTAAGACTTATTTCATTGACAAATGAAGAGGATTTGTGTCTCAAAATAATTTCCCAATAATATCTGCTGAGAAGTTTCTGTGAGGTCCTACTCCCAAACAGTGAAACTAAATTAAACATTCTATCTCAGCTGCCCCTGAATAAAAGTACTCAGACAGGGTACTTTTCTTCTGGAAAGAGGCTGTTTTGCTTTGAATGTCACAGTCTACCTTAATCCAGATAAATCCCCTCAGCAGTATGAATTTTAGGACATTCACTTCTAAGTCAGTGGCAAAGATCCCATTGTTTTTAACGGGGACAAGATTGCGCCATCAGCAGCACTTCCACTAGAATGGACATGCCTGCAAGGGACAAGGGAAAACAGGGGAAAGGCCAGTGAATAGCTCAGTAATTGAGGCAAACTTTGACTGGTGAGTTCTTTGGGGTGAATTCAGGAGGGCATGTGGGTGGTATACTTCAAGACAACATCCCATCAGTTTCAGCAAATTTAGTGATGTACATTAGAATAATGATGCTTCTCGGTGAATAATGAATAATCTACCTAGATGGCCTTGGCACTACCGCTGCACTCAGTGACTAAACGGCAAAGGTAGGTTAGCTCCCTGTTTGATGTCATGGTCAAGAAATAAGAAGTGAGCAGTTCTGTTTTGCCTAAATGACACATGGGTAAACGCCAGCTACCTGGTTTTACCTTAACAGCCGTAGCACTTGGATGACATCTGAGCTTTTCTAAAGTGTTTCTGTGAGGATTTTCCCAGCTGACCTGCAAAAGACTTACAGGAAATCTGCAGTAGAGCAGGAGTTGAACCAAACACCCTCTCCACTCTACTTTGCCCCATGGACCCATCTCTTCATGTGGATGTATGAACCTCCTGCTGTGATTCCCAGAGAGGCTAAACGGCATAGCCTGTGGAGATACTGTGCATCTAAAAGTAGTTTTAATCTATGCATCTTTCTTCTGTAATCACAAGGCCTGAAGCAACACAATGCCCACAAAAAGTGCTTTATTTGCATCGCTATATGAATACAACCTATGGCAGATATTCAATTCCTGTAATCTGCCAGAAACATCAACACCTTGAAGGCAAGCTCAGATAGGAAATGGGTCATTGACTCACCCTCCTGGCTTGATAATAATAATACTTAGCACTTATTTAATTCTTTACACACATTAAACAATAAATCAATCCTCACTGCGTGACTGTAAAACAGACAGACATCCCAGTTTTAGAGATGGAGAAACTGAAGAAGAGGAGTTCGGTGCTTTGCCCAGCAAAGCTGCTGATGGTTCTACAATTAGCATTCCTGTTTCCCTGATCCCATGTGAATTTGGGGGCTTAGAGAAGTCTCAAAACCATTAGTTACTTAGAGCTGGTGTTCACACGTGGAGAAAGGCCATTCCACAGTCATGGTTAGCACTGACATTGCATTTATGATAGGTATGAAAAATCTACACTCTTAATAAAGTTGCTTGGAATCAAGAATTCTCTGTCTGTTTTCCACAAAGGGGTAGCAAAGGCAGAATGGTTAAATAAATTATGCCATATCCTAGAGAGACTCAGTATCTAAACCAGAAGAGCTCAGAGCCTCTTCTTTTCTTCTGGCAACCGAATTCTGAAAGAAACCCCCACCCACTCCAGGCTCTTCTTTGAAAAATACGGTCTTTTGAAGCATTTTGCTTGAGCTTGTTTCACAGCAGTTTATATAGGGGGTGACCTCTGTTAGAGGCTGATGTACCACACACACATCTCCTCTAGATGGGAGAGAGCAGAGAGTGTGTGCATGTGTAGTTTGTACGTATACCAACTTCTTATGTAGGGTGCCTCCAGCCAGACATCAGCACCACTGTTACAAGGCACCAGAAGGCCCCTCGTTCTGGCTGTGCCATGCCCTGGGGCTCAGCTGTCTCAGCCCACTGTGGCTGGTGCTCATCTGAGGCTTTCTTGGGCAAAGCAGCCAGCACAGGGCTCTCTGTTCTGGCTTTGGAGGAGATGCTGCCTATTTCCCATGTGTCCTCTGGGATAACCTCACCCAACTAAGGACCCCCACGGCTGCTTGTGGCAATTGTTTTGTACCACCCGAAAAGGCAGCATCCTCCCCACAGAGAAGCAGCAGTCCCACAGACCCCAGCTCTCCTGGAGCTTCTTTTGTCTCAGCTCTCTGCACAGTGACCCTGCTCTGGGCTTCTGGCAAGCCAGGCACCGTTGTTCCCAGTTTTAGTTGTGCAAAACATCAGTAGATGAGAACTGAAAAGAAGGTCATTTGCTGGGAGAAAAAGGTTTTGTTTTTTTTTACCATGAAGGTAAAACATTGCTACTCACAGCAACTGCTCACAAGTGAGAAATAAATGTTCAAAGAGCAGCTTCCTACACTTGTCCCTCTGAGATGAAGCTATCCCTGACTTGTATTCCAAGACCTAAATTGGACTCCTCAGTATACATGTCTCTAAAACATATCCCCTATTTCCACACAAATGAATGTCTATATTCTCTTTAGTTCTCTAGTCCTTTCACCATGTGACAAAGTCTGTTTCAAACAGAGTTTAGCTAATGTACAGCATACTTCTGTTTCCTTCCAAAATGACAACTTCCATTTCCTAACTCTTGAGCATTCCCAATTTATTCTCCATTTGTCTGCCTTCCGATCATTCCACCTTGTCTTACTACAGCTGTTTCCTGTCAGTTTGACAGGTTTTTCACCAGCTTGTTGGACTGGGGATAATTATACTGGGTGGTTACATGTCAAAGTCTGTATTTCACAGCAACGTGCTTAAACAGCAGATACCACTTAGCAAAAATAGATTTGATATGCAGGATCAGCCGGTTAAGTTCATAACTTCTTTAATCAAAGGACAAAAGTTTCTAGCACTACCTTGTTTCAGGGAATCCATGTTCTTGCATCTCTAACATGGGCCCTATCATTCAACTGCTCTGTGTTTTTGACAAGGTGAACTTTCCTCAACACTTCCATTTGCTGTTCGTTTAGGGTTAGGATAAAATATCTGAGGCCTTTCCTGTCCTCACATGACTCTCATACATATTTTTATAAGTCTTTCACAATGACTTAAGAAATCTCCATCTTAGTGCTGTCCAATAAAATGCCACCTAGTCTTGAGAACCCCTCCTTAAATACATAATAGAGCTGCAGTTACCAACAGGAATTGTATTTCCTTGTAGTATCTGGGGTCCCATGTGTCAGGAGACTGTCCATGCTCTCATCTGGATGTGGTGGTGTCTTCTGCTTAGTAAAGCTCAGTTGCTTCACTAGACATTAAGTTGGGGTGTCCCAAAAGGAGACTTTCTCCATCCCACTCCTGTCACATTAATTTTAGGGGGATTCAGTTCCTCTGCCCCATTCCTGTGTCAGGGCACCGCATGGGCTGGTGGCTCCTGAGGGCTGGGAGTGGAGAGACTCCCCATGGGGGTCTGTCAGGGCAGGACCTGGCAGCCAGGCCTGTCCCACTCCCAGACAGGAGCAAGACACTGGGGCAACCCCAGCCCCAGGCATCGGGCACCTCCCTGGGGACGAGGACAGTGTGGCAGTGGCTCTGCTGGCCAGATAAGAAGCCATGACTTCAGGTCAACCACAAGTTCTCAGACGTCCTCTTCTTGCTCTTTTTAACACCCTGTTGCTCATGACCTCTATTTTCACGTGGCATTCAGTATTTTTCACATTAGTCCTCTGTCAGATGAAAATCATTGATAGTGTCCTCCATCTGATGTAAAAAACACAACACAGTGCTGCTGAAGCAGTTACTGCCAGAAATGTGATTAGGTTTTCCCTGCTTTCCTTCTGGCACCCATCACTTAATGTCATGACCCAAACTGGACAGACCAGGGAGTTGTGTTTAACTCAAAATTCCCTTGGGCTAAATTAAGGTGAAATGACACCAAACCATCAGTTAAAGATTTTATACATGACAGAAGCAAATTGAACTGGGGAGGCATGGTAGTAGGTGGCAGGGTTTCTCACAACAGGAATTAGCATAAGACTACTTCTGTAACCCAGGGTAACCATATACATCAATTCAGGGAATGAGGAGATCCCTCCGAGGTTCAGAGCAGATGCCCTTGCTTTCTAGACTCCTCAAAGAAGGGCCCAGGGGTGGCTGGATCCGCTCTTAGTCTCAGACTTGGTCAATGGTTTATGTCTTGAAACAGATGAGGTATAGGGATTGTGGGAAAGGAAAGAGAGAAGAAGACAGAGAGAAAAGGAAGAGAGAAAGTTTTCACCAGTCCTGGGTCCAGCGTTGGTCCAGTCAGCCAAGGGGTCCAGTCCCAGTGGGCTTGTTCACCCAGGGCTTCAGTTTGTGTCTTTTTATCATCCTTGTCCCTCCTTCGGGCGGGCACCCAAACTCGTCAGGTTAATGAGCAGTGTGTGAGCCTTTGGGCTTGGGGGTCCTTTGTGGAGTAACTTCTTCCCTGCAGACCAGTGGCCATTGTTTGATCTTTGTATCAGAACAGTGGATCAGAACAGGGAGCTGCACACCCTTCAGCACACCCTCCCCCTCCTGTTGCTGATGTCTGAGCTGATGGGCTTTTCACCTTGGTTCCTTGCAGTTTGGGGTTTTTCTTTAAGCAGAACTTGCCCCACCACAATGTTTGAGACATTAACTCTTTCACTCTCACACTTGACTCTGTGTGAACAAGTACGTGTTAAATTTTCTGTGCTTCTAGAAATGTGCTTTAGACGTCCTATTTTTCCATCAGGTTTCCTTCATTCCAGAAATAACTCAGAGCCAAGGAGCGTGTAGAATTTACAACATTTGGGGCCAAATTCAGGCTAAGCAGCAGAACAGAACCTGCCCATGGGTTCCTAGACCAGAACCTGGTCTCTCCTCCCAAACTTTAACTTTGCTTTGCCATAATTTTTTCCATGGTTATACTGGAATGGTTATCATCCAGCCATTGTACTGTGGCTGGTTTCTTCACAGACCTAGTCCATGCTGGGTTCATCCTTTTTTATCAAGAACCTGTTAGTCCAAGAGTGCTATGACTATGCATCCACGGCACAGGCTGGTCACCTGCAGGAAGGAACTCCACTTTCTCCCAGCCTGAAATGCCCTGTTTCATTTGTAGAAGAAATGGTTGCAGCCTAGGAAGGTTTTTGCCTTCCTCCAGACCAGAGGCAGTCCTATCACCCCAGAGTGAAGAACTGCCTGCCACCTGGAGAGCTCAAGAGGAAGAAATGACCGAATCATGGCTTTAGTCTCCTGGAGAACCTCACAGAGAGCCATGGGAGGGATTAGACACACACCCTCAGAACAGCCTTACAGCTCCTTCAGAGAGCTCAGCATGCTCCCTTATCTGCACACAGCCAGGACAGCATCCCACCCCATGGCAGCTCCATGATACAGCTCTCCCAACAGAAATGCACTGCTCCTGCCCAGGGTTGCAGAGGAGGCTTGGTGCAGCTGTTCAGTCTTCTACTTTCAGCAGAAGACTCCCCAAGATAACCACAATCTCTCCACGTCCAAAGTTGCCAAACTGGTAACGAGCAAGTCCTGCATGTGAAGTGGCAAAAGGGAGGGGAGAGATGGATGGACAGATATCACAACGCAAGTGACATGTGGATTCACCATGTTGCATCACACAAGTTTAACATAAGGTTCTTTTCTTCTACCTGTTCTATTATGAGCCATAAAACTCCTTTGTTTTGCTGAGGAGGGAATCTCCATTGCTGTTTCAATATGCTGCAGTGAACTATATTAATGTGTAATTAATTATAGAGATTAATCATCATGCAGTGTTATCAGATGAACACCATGACATACATGAGCATATGCTAACCCCTGGTTCATGCTTTGGCAGGCTGAGGAAATGACTCTTGTGTGGCTGAGCCAAGCTCTCAGGCTGGGTGGCCTACATTTCTGGGTGACCTTGATTTTTGTGCATGTTGCATCCACTTGGTATCAAACACATGAAGTACCTCAGCAGTCGTAAAAACTATGTCATCTCATACAGTGTTTCTTTCCAAACAAAACCCATTATAAAAAAAGTGCTGTTACACCCAGCATTGCTGAACGCACAGCTCTGTTGCTGCACCTCTCATATACACATATTTGGAAACAGATTTTGTAGTATAAGGCTATGACTTGACTACTGACACAATACGATGCACAGTGATTTGCTAAGTCTAATGATCTCATACAGCTAGATCAGCCTGAACACTGAACAGGGTACACTAACATCCAGGACCATCCAATGCATCTGACTGTCTTAGACAAACTCTACTAGCTTTTTTGGCTGCATTGTCTTTCCTTTGGACAGAAATGGTACTCTTCTTTGCTGGATCTGAATTATACATGGGCAAGTCAGCAGCCATTTTGGGCCAAGATCAGCAAAGGGGACATGCCATTTGTGCACTGGTGTCCTAAGGAGGTGTCTTAACCATAACCTTGTTTCACTGAGTTCATAAGATTAGTGGGATCAAATTGTCCAAAATGCCAAAAGAGACTTCTTTTGCCTTCATGTGAGGAACACACCTGCATTCCTAAGAATGCCCATGTGTGCCAGATCAAGGATCCATCTATCTCAGGATCTTTTCCCTTCCTGGCAAAAAAGACATGCCAGGGAAGAGTATAAAAGGACAGGCTTATAATACTGCTGCTCCGGGATGTTCTTCCAGCCTTCATGGATATCCTGGAGCAGAGCTTGCGGTTTTGTGTTTAATAACTATCAATGGATATTTCTTCTACAAATCTGAGCTCGTGTAAACATTGAGCACCTACCTCCCCTGGCAGCACTGGGTCCCACACCTTCACCTTCTCCCTGGGAGCACAACTGCCTCCTTTCCTTTGCACTGACCTTGCCATCTGGGAGTTTCATTTGGCATCCCCCAGTTCTATTACTGGAAGACAGAGTGATCCCCTAGGTGCTTTCTTCCTTCTACTCATGATTTTGTGGACTTGTACCATATCCTCCTTCTCTTCCCAGTCTATTCCACCACCTGGACAGGAGCCATTCATTACCTTTGATCAGCTCTGTGGTCCTTTCTGCACTTTTCCAGTACTGTGCTATCCACACAGGAACATTAGAAAAACCTTACAGATGAAAAATCAAGCCCAGCTATGGACAACTGCCCAGAACTAGAGGAGCAAACAGAATGGTCACGCACCTCACACTGAGGGACAATCACATGCTTGGCTCCTGACCCTCTCCCCTGCTTATCCAGGCTATATTTCACTCTTCAGCAGAGCACTGCCATGGCCTCTTCCGCCCAGTGTCCTCCTCACCCATGAGATGCATGTCATCAGCCTGGTCTGTGTCCTGCTCAGCTGCCACATCAGGCATGCTGTCATCACGGGATGACCAGGGGCTGATGCTTGGTGCCACAGATGCAGGGGGGTGCCCTACCTCATTCTCCAACCAGCTTCACAAGGACGAGTACCTCCACACTGTGGAGCTCGCTCTGTTGGGACTGGCACTAACAAGGACAACTTCCCTGGGGCAGCTGCAGCGGCTCTGGCTGCTGAACAGGCTCCCACCAGCACTGGGGACCCTGGTGCTCCCATTTGCCCCAGCCCTGGACCAACCCCAGGAGGTCCCAGGCAGCTTCTCCACAGGCACCGGCCTGAGATTTAGTGAAAAATCATCAAATCCAAGATAATTTGAATGAGGTGTTTTGGACGGTGCAGTGATAAAGTTTTCAGAGGTAAGAACTGAGGCTGGTCAACCTAAAGCTGCTGATGAAGAAAAGCCAAAGAACTCCACAGTGTCAGGAGACTGGACAAGACCTCGGCCAGCAAAATTCAGTGCCGGCTGATAGAAAGTGGCACACATAGAAATGTCAGCTCTAATTACACACATGCAGCAAGAGGCTCTGCATTACCACAAAGAAAACATAACTTGGAGTCATTGCTGATAGCTCTCTGAAAATGTTAACTTGATGTTTGATATGCATGCAGTTATAGTCACCTGTGGTGAAAAGATTAGGTAGGACCAGGAAGCTTTCCCAGGAAGATGAACACAAGTATGGAACAAATTCCCCATGAGGAAGGGGTAAATGGTACTGGAAAACAGAGTGAGATTTGTAAAAGGATGATCCTGTGGAGGAGATGGATTAAGAGCAAGTATTGAGCAAGTATTCTCATAAGGTGAGAACTAAAGCCACCTGCAGAAATCATTGTGCAGCAGGTTCAGACCAAACAAAAGCACGTTGTTACCCATTGACTAATTGCATTATGGAATGCATTACCACAGGCTTCTGCAGAGCCCAAAGCAGGGTTCTGCACAGGGATTTAAAATTTGCAGTTCCTAAGTGGCTGAGAGACAAATTCATGGGGGATGGATCCTGCCATCCTATTGGGTCAATTGTCTCAAGCTCCGCAACAGTGAGCTCCTAAAGCACTGAATTCTTGTAACTGGGATGCCCCATTTATGTGTTCTGGACCCTAAACTCTTTACCTGAGCATTCATTGTGGCTAGGTGGCTCTCAGCTCTGACAGCCAAAGGCTGTTCTTACACTCCTATGAGGCACTTTAGCAGCATTTTAACAAATGCTTTACTAGCTCTAGTAAAAAGCACTTGCAAAGAAAATTTCCTCTCGAGCTTTGCTCCTTCTTCTCTCCCACCAGGGATCTTCAGGCAAACTGCTCCATACTCTGCTCAGCCTCTCCATTACAACTTTGTTTGCATAAGAAAAACACAAATAAATGCACACAGCTTTTCTCTAAAGCCAGCATGAGCCACATGTGCCAGCACTGGTTTCTGTGTTGTCTTTTCATTAATGCACACAAACAAATGAATAATTGCATATACACAGACATGTTTGTGGCCAGGTAAGCCACACTCATAACCAGACAGCCGAGAGGAAGACAGGGTAGGGTGGAGCAGAAACCTACACACCACAGGGAGACAGCAGGAGCCATGAGCTCCCATCTCGAGAACTGCTGGGGGGAGCAGCCACAGAGGTTCTAACACTGTCTGTCTCTCTTCTGGAGAACAGAGAAGATGTGAATGAGGAGCCACATGCCAAAACGCTGCAACAGTCTGTGTGCTCCCCTGTAACCCCAGCCCTCTGGTGCTGCCCTTCCACACCAACCTCTCAAGCCACCTTCCCACAGCTGTCCCACACCTTCACTTTGGGAAAGCCACAGCCTGGGAAATGGAGATCCAGTGAGTGGCAGAAAGGAGACTACGAGAGGGTTTAGGGACCTGAAACTTCTGCCATTTTTAAGCACTGAGGGAATCCACTGGTGTTCTCCTTGCTGGCTTCTGAGTGGATGCATGCATCCTGGTTTACAAACCACACAGTCACACTGGGCAATGAGAAAATCTTCATGAATTGCACAGAACAGAAGCAGCTTTGGTGACACCTCAGATGAGCATGCTGCAGGGCTTATACTGGATTTAACTGGTTAGAATCATTAACATAGTCCCTGGTATGATTTTGACCGAGGCCACCTAGTGTTTTCCCACGCACTACTTGGGCACAGGCTGGGAGTTTGCATGGGGGAAGAGATCATTCCCAACAGGTAGTTAGGATGTGGCCACTGTGGTTTGGAAGCCGAGAGCTTAGCAGGGAGGCTGCGGTATGGCCATGCTAGCCAGCTCCAGTGGTAGAGGCCAGACCTTGGACCAAAGAAATTATTCTTTGAGTAGATTTAGCCCAGGAGCTCCAGCCTCCTTTGGCACTTGAGCTAATTCATCATGTGTCATTCTATTTTTGCCTGTCATCCATTAGGCAAGGACCAACACTGCCAGCCACATCTGTTGAGATGTGTTTGCTTATTGCTGTGCTGTACCAACCAATGTGTGTCATGGAAAGCCTTGACCTTCCTTATTTAGATTTTCTAAATGCTTCATTTACACTTGCATGTGCTGTTTTTTCCTGCTCGATGTTAAAGTTCCTCATTTCCACATTGAGCCTCTTTGTGCTAAGATTTCCTGCCTTTTTGCTGAGTAGTTTTGACCTTTGTTCAATAAATCAATAATCATCCCAGAACTTAATCATCACAGCCCTCCCACTGCCTCTGCCTTTTGTTCCAGCACATACTCTTGCACAGCACTTCAGCAACAGCTTGCCTGGAATTTTGGTGGAATATATTATTACTGCATTACTCTCAAATACAGATTAAACAGGGCACCCCTTTACAGGGTGCTTCTGCTCAGTCCCTAACCCAGCATTTAACATGGCAAAGCCCACTTGCATTGCAGTCAGGTCATCTCTTTCTTCCCCCAGGCATGCTTGCGAGACCAGGGCTGGGACCAGGTAGATGGTGTGTTCCTATGTCCAGCTCCACGGGTGACATGCAGTTATCAACTCTTTTTTTTAGGTCATGTGGGGAGAGCCTGCAGAGCCTTGCAGGAGCGAGCCACCTCCTGGAGGCTGTTTCCAGGGATGGACACTAGCTCCTTCAGTCTTCTCTAGTCTTCAAAAAATCCTGTACCCACAGCAGCCCACAAAATGACCTGGCAAAAAAGCTTAGGAAGGTCCATGGGCTTCAGCATGTTTCACCAGTCCCTCACTGAAACAATTTCCATAGGTCAGTCTTTTCTGACCATGTACTCAAGAGCAAGAACAGACTTCTCAATTGAAAAGGAAAACATGAAATTGCAAACATTTCACAGGATTATTTCTTTTCCTCCACAACAACAAATCTTTCTCCCCATACCAAGTCCAGAAGGTTGTGTTTCTATCAGAGCTCACCCATGGCATTCTCTTCCTTTAGTAGACTGCTTTCCACTTTGACTTGAAAGGGGAAATAGGCCCTCAGCCAAAGGTTAGATCTAAATTCAGATCTACAGAATGGTGCTGTTTCTATCTTTGTTTGTATTTGGGCCTGTCTGGCTTCCTAGGGTGAAACTCCTCTTCCAGATCTGCACAGCAAATACCAGCTTTGCTATTGTGTTCTCTGCTCTCCCTTTGGCAAACGACTTGCTGGAAATCAGCACATCTAGGGAGATGAGTCCAAACTGCCATGGGAAACTGGCTATTTTTCTAAAATACGTGATACAGATCAACCACAGGTTACTGCCTAGATTACTAGTTTGTGGTACTCATGAGATCAGACTAGGTGATCATAAAGGTGCCTTCTGGCTTTCAAATCTATCAGCCTAAATAATGCATTAATGAAGTAACATGGAACAAAGCCATATTTGTTCATGTGTAAAGCATGTTAATGATGTTCCTTTCAAAGACGGGTAGATGGAGCAGTGGATTGATGCACTGAATTTCACCTCTAGGGACTCTGACTTTGGTTACGAGACAAATGAGTTTGATAGCATCAAGTAAATACTCAATGGATATTCGTCTCCATCCCCAAAACCACCATGCAATTTGGCAGGAGCAGCAGTCTGTGCTCACGAGACGTCTAGAGGTGCTCAGGGCATTGGCAGTCTTCTGGAAGGAAGCATCTGACTGCACTGTGCCTGGCGTTACCCAGTGCTCTCACCCTCTCGCTTCCCCAAGCACCAGCAACACGTTACTCCCCAGAATTACTGCAAAGAAAACACAAAATTAAAGCTAAAGGTAGGGGGGAAATATATTTATTTGGGTTCACAACATGAGCTAATGCTGGAGATTGGCTGAACTACATACTGTATTGGCTTTGATGCATTATTAGAATTGTGAAAACTTTTGGGGTTTGAAGGAAAAGATTTTTGCCAGGCACAAGATCAAAGCAAAAGCTAAGTAATATTGGGTTACAGAGCAGGGGACTTTCAAATGGCTGGTCTTGACTGTTTATGTATCTAGAAATGTTGTGATAGGAGCAGCCTTTTTTTACAAGGCCCAGTAACAGCAGCGTAAATCAAGCATTAACCAGAAGTAGACAGCAAGTTATCTATTTTTTAGAGACCTCTACTGAAGCTGCTTTTTAGGGAAGGAAAAAAGGAGTTCTGTTTTTAATAGCATAAAAATAGTTGTCCACGAGGCGCCACTGTATCTTTGTCCCAAAGCATAACAATGTTAGATATAAAACAACCGCCCTGAAACAGCTGATAAAACTACATATGAGGAAGTTTTGACACAGAGCTGCTAGGACATAGCTGAGAGTGAATCCTTGCCCTTGTTTGATAGGTTTTTAGACTCCTTGCATAAAGTATTCATGCTAAAAAAAGAGAGACGTACTAGTCTGTGCAAAATAAGAGGTGTGGAAAATTTGCCTGCAAAGTGTGTCCCTGTTAGATGGGACATTTCATTTCAGCAATCTGTTGGAGACAGAAATGATGACTGTGGCAGCTTTAATTTGGTCTTGAAGCAGCAACATTTACAGCAACAGCACAGTGGGAGCACGGACTAGGAGACTAGACATACAGGGACAGCTAACTTCACCCTTCAAAATATCATACATTCAATCTCAACTAGTTGTAACATTCCCTCTATAGGTAAGGCAGAGAAGCAAACACCTCCAGAGAGTAAGTTGTCCCATCCTAAGACAGGTGCTTAAGGCAGGGGCTGAACTGCCCAGCAAAGGTACCTTTTCTTTCTTTCCCTGGCTCTTGGAGCCAAGAAAACTTGTAGAGCCAGGATGCCTAATTGCCAAGTGGCTAAGACAGAGTGAGATGCATCACCCCCACAGCTAACTTACCTAATCATCATGACTCCCGTTATGTTTCCAGACAGGAAGAACAGCCAAATACTTTCAGTCTTGGATATGCTTATATGAAGGAACAAAACAAGAAAGAACAAAAGTAAGGTCTCCCTCCAGGACACAGCCACAGTTTGTCTCTCTTCTGGAAGGCTTTCAGTGAAGAGAGTGAAATGGCTGCTTCCCCATGTTCAGGGCTGCCTTGGCTTTCCCCATAAGGCTAAAACACAGCCTTTTGCATAATGTTCACCTTGCCCATGGATGGTATTGCTATCTGAATGACACTGTTCAGGCCCATTTATAAAGCCAAGAAAAAGAAACCTGAAGATCTGCTTCCTCTGCTGATTGCAGACTATCATAATTTTGGGCCAAATTCAATTGCTGCCACAGAGAAGAGAATCCAAAAGTAGCACAGACTCTCCTCCTTACCCATTAAGGAAGCACAGGCTGTTCTAAGAGGGACTTTTTCAATGCCAGACTTTAAGATCAAAACCAGGGTTGAGGAGTATATATTTTTAAAAAACTCTCCTTAATGCCCATGTCTCTATAAAAAGATAGTGCAATTTATATCCCTCCACATATAGCCAAACTGATGGGCTTTGACTAGCAAACATATCAGACCTGGCCATGACCCTATAATTTGTAACTATGGTGCAAGTGATACCCAACCATCAAAAATCAATAATCCTACTCTGTAGCTGTAGGAGGGTCATTATGGCTTACTGACTGTATGCAACCACTGAGCCTAACAGTCAGAACTTAATTCCTCCAAATTGCTCCATCATAGTGAACTTCCCAGCTCTGCTATGGAGATCTATCCTCCTTGGGAAGAAAACAGAATGAGGTGCTGGACTCCACTGAACCGGCAGCCACCAGCAGAGCTTGTGCCTATCGATAAACATCCCTTTATGGTGAGCACAGGTGGACACTTACAAGCATGTTTAGACAAATAAAAGGCTGGATTCAGTTTATTCACAATGAGGTGGTGTTTACTTGTTTCTTGACTGAAGTTTTGATGAGCAAGTTAAGCAAGGCCAGGACTTTTCAGAAATCCAGTTTCCATTGCAAGAATGGTGTTCTGGAAAATATTTATTTATATGTTTTTATGAACATACATACAAATACATGCATACATATTTGGCTAGAATGAGATTCATTATTAAGACATGAGAGGCTAGAAAGTGTGTACCTCCATGTGTGCACATACATACGCACGTACAAATATGCTGATCTGTATAAATAAAAAGAGAATACAAGATGGAAAATCACATGAGGAAAATCAAGAAAAGGCAAAACAAAGAACAGAAAGAGGCAGGCAAGAAAACTATGGAGTAACTGAAGTCGTAAATCTGACTTACATGGTACATCCCATAGGGCCAGGATGCTCCCTTCCATCAGAGGAGGGAGCAGTGCTAAACACTACAAGGCCCTGATTCAGATTCAGACCTGCAAGGTGTTACAGCAATGCCCAAAGGCGGTCACCGAGAATGGGTAATTGACTGCTGTCTCTTGCACAGCCTCAGATCTGGAACAACTTTGCTGGAGCCAGTGGAGTTCCTCCAGAATTGTACCTGTGTGAGGAGATAAAATCTTCTGTGCAATGTATAAGGATTTATGTAATCCAAGAAAAGGATTTTGTCAAAGGAAGCAAAGCAGAAACAAAGGAGGAACACGAGCGATCTGCTTCACACCCTTTGAAGTGTTGAAGTCTTTTACAAGGGAGTAACCTAACCCACGTTTATTCCAGTGTTTTTCTTCCACAGTTTACTCCAGAGATTTTCTTTAAACAATAAATAGGAAATACTCTCACATACAGCTGTGCAGGATATCTAGTTTACAAGCCTTTTTTTCCAGGGTGGGACCTCATCCATTAAGCATCAGTCATGGAAAAGAAAATACCGAACATGATGCAGGAAGCAACAATGCTGGCTTTCTCATTTAGCATCCATTCAGTACCAAAGTTAATTGGAAGAGATATCCCTAGGTGACTACCTGTGTGGCAACAAGATGAGTTCTAGCCACTTCCATCAGGGAAAGTGCCATCAGCCTCTCTGCAGTGCTCCCCTTAACAAGCTACTCGTGATAAAATGTAGACCACTTAAAGTTGCTCTGCAGCAGCACTCAATCTTGGAGACCATTCACTACGAATGGACCTGGTAGTTCTGAAGTTCCTAAGATGATGCTCAAAGAGGTCCTAATCTGGACAGAGATGCAGAAAAGGTTAGATATGGACTCAGGTTTAGGCACTAGAAGCCCCTAAAACTTTGGATGGGTCTGATTTGGCAGGTGGGCACAAGGGAAGCCTACCCATAGCAAGAGCATTAAAATCAGTCCAGAGCACTTCTTAACCTGCTTTATCCACTTCTGGGTAATATCCCTGTGGCTAGAGCAGACCCCCTGCTTCCAGTGAGACCTGGCTTCCAGTATCACCAGCCCCCATGACTATGAGCTCTCTTGTACACAGAGGGGACTGTCCTGGCCACCAAGCTATACCATACCCCTGGCATTCAGAGGGCAGGAAAGAAGTATATATATATGTATATATTTATAATTATATTTTAAAGCTGGGCCACATGCAGCCTGAACTGCAAGTCTCATTAGGTCAGAAGATGAAGAAGTGAGAAGCAGCTTCATCATCGGAGGACTGAGCTAGGCTGGGCTATAACCCAGAGACCGATCACACTTGACTTGGAAACACTTGATAGAAAGCTGGATCTGTTTCTGAGCTGTGCCTAGCTGGTCTCCATGAAGGCTTGCGGGACAGAGGTGAGTCTGAGTCAGCTGGGTACCTCCCTCTTGTCTGGAAGCAGCATAGCTTTGCTGTACCAGGTACCTGGATGGGCTTTGTATAAGGGAGATTTTTAGAGTGTGATGTTGCTCTGAAAAGCAAAGAGGTGAAAACAGGATAGTTGGTCTCTCAGTTGATTCCCTCAGTGACTCAGATCAGATATACTCTGCTTGCAGAAGAAAATGAGACAGAGGTTCTCCACTCACCTTCATCTGGGAGGCAGATTGGTTGTTTTATACTCTGGTCTATTTCTGCCTGATGTTGTGCAGGGAAAACAGCCATTTATCAAAGAAATATTCTGGTGATGCAGTAAAGAACTAAAATACAACTTTCTACCTATTCAAGCAGGGGCAATACTCCACGCTGAGCATTAATAAAAAGTGACTAAGTGTATACCTATATGGTACAGCAATCAGCAGATAGCACAGATCTGACCAAAAAAAGGTTATTTTCCTCAGCTACATTCGCAGGCACACTAGAATTACACAGTCATTTCAGAAAACCTTCTTCAGATTAAACTGTGGGTTTGCTTCTCTGAGAGGTCTTTGTTCATCTTGTTGCACTGTTTCAAGCTTTGCATGTGCCTGTGTCCCCACGCACAAGGCAGACAGAGGACTCAGTCCAGATGTAAAGTCCCAAGCCTGGAAATTTGGGTAGGAGGAAAAGGAGCTACATTTGAGCTGCAGCATCTATAGCTAGCCGTCTTCTTTTTGCGGTGTTCCCAAGCACGTTCACATTAACATTATTAGCTGTCCTTGTTCGGCTGTTTGATATATCCCATTAAATTCAGGTGGCTCATTCACCAAATTGATTGTGGTGGTTCATGCACCAAAACGTCCCACGCTTTCGCTTGCAGGAAGCAACCAATGCTCCGCAGCTCACGTCTCACTGTGCCTCCTCCTCCTCCACGCTGCCGAGCATCACCACAATACCAATGTGCCAGCGACGGGGTTAGCACAAGTCCCCATTGGCCAGGTCTGAGCCTGGTTTTGCTCTGCAACTGCAAAAGGAGAGGAGCTAAACTGAGCAAGAAGAAAATTCTGGCACTCAGTCCTGGCAAGCACAATGGCCTTATTTATTATTTCATGCGTTTTCTTTCTTCTGCTCATACAGTCAGTTCAGATCACATTTTGTCTTCCAGAGATAAATTAGAGCCTACAATGGGCTTCAGACCAAATTTGATGGAAGCTGCTTAAACAGAGCATGAATTTGCCCCTCTACCTTTGCTCTGATTTAAGGAAACATGCATGCCCAGATTATTTCACCTGAGGTAGCCAAGCATTAATTAATTACATAAAAGCATTTGTGAACCTGTTAAAACTATCTATTAGATGAGCAGTACTGCTATCTCCACCATCGCTCTAAACGTTTTAATTAATTTGGGGGAATTTACACATGCACGTTGTCTGCCAAATTCAACAAAACTTGCTTTATAAACTAATAATAGCATTTGCTTTCACTGTGAAGGAGTTATGCAAGCTCTTATGTGCATGCAAGTGGAGAGGGTGCTGGCCTCTGCACAGAGCCAAGTGTCGCTCAGCGACTTACCGACAAGCCGACATTCTCATCAATATTAGTTTCATATTAGCGTCAGCAGAGGTGCAGGCACTCAGCACCATGCACGCAAATGTGTGTAGAGCATCTGACAGGATCAAGTCCATCAAAAATATTTTGGGTTTTGGGTTTTTTTTTGCAACAGGCTGAGAAAAATAGCAATTCGTTTTCTCAGAGTGATGCAGAGCTGTCAGTGAGGCCTTGGTGACTTGTGCTGTCCCCTTTGTCTGCTGCAGATTTCACACTGTCTTTAGATAACATAACTGTAACAGAACATCAGGGCTCAGCTGCTGGAAATTAATGGCTGGTGCATGATTTCTGACAGAAAAATTACTGCCCTTTTTGGCAGAATTTGAGAGGATAACTCATTAATTAGGTAGCCTGAAAAGCAAAATAAAATCCTAATAGCCTTCAGTGGATTAGCCACAAAGGGCAAGAAACAAGACCTGCAGAGATGTGAGGAAACTTCACCGAACAGGGCAACATTAGCTCAGACCACAACCCAAGGAAGGCCTGATCCTCTACTGCTCTGATGGCGTTTTCCTTCGTGGACACAGGAGAAAAAAAACCCTCTAGCACCTGACCCAGATGGCATGAAAGCACTTGCCATGGAAATTCCCCGTGCACCTTCACAGCTGCCCATGCTGTGCTTCGCTGCCTGCTCCGCAGTCCTCGTGCCCGGGTGGGAGGACAGGGACAGAGCTGCCGAGCGAGGTCCACTCCGGCATGCCCCCACCACTGCATGCAGCACCTCCGTGTCTTGCCATCTCCAGTGCGCCTGTCCTCACCCCACCTCTGCGGGGTATCGCCCCATTTCACAACACCGAGGGTAAGGCATTTTCAGGAGCGTTCAGACATCTAGATAGGCATCTGGCCCCAGAGCTTCAAAGGTGCCGAAGCAGTGCCGTGCTGCAGCTGGAGTGAAACCGACTGCAGCCGGAGCTTATGTGCCCCTATGCTTGGGGTTTTCTCCAGTTTAACTACATCGCTCCAAATCCACCTAGATAAAGTGATACAACTTTTCTTGTATAGACAAGACCTTAATCTCTCAATTTAATCTCCTCTTGCTATTGTTCCTCCTGGCCCGGGCCTCTTGGCAGCCCAGAGCACTAATCGCAGTGAGGTGCATGGCTTCCTCGGGACAAGCAGAGAGCTACCCCGTGAATTCATTTCCACTCATGGCTGGCATTGGACTTGCACTCCAGCTCCCTGAGGCAATATAAGTTTCAATGTTTCCAGCCCATAAGACTCAAATTTAACATTCAAAATGCATCTCCTTCCCTTGATACTGTCTTCCCCATACTTCTTGGTGATCTCTTTGTCATGATAACCACAGCGGTTTTGACAAAGTTCCCCCTTCTCCAGCAGTAGCCTACACCACATCACACCACGGGTCTGTCAGATTGTGTCTCCTGCCGTTGACAAGCCCCACAACCACATTTTGAGAGAAATGTGAGGAATCCCATCCTATCACCAGGACTGTTACAGAGTCACCAATGCTGTACCGCCTGTCCAGCACTGCTGGCTTGCTGCTGAGGACGTCTGCATGGCTCCCACATGGATCTGCCATGCTGGGCAGCTCTGTCCTGCACGATAATCCCACCACAGCTGCTTCTGCTCATGATATTGTGCCATGCAAAGAAAGGACTGTGTTAGTTTCCCTTTTTTTCCCTACAGCTGCTCACTCCAGCCAGGTCTTTGCTGTCCCCTGCAAAGCAGGGAGCTCCCACTCCAACCCAGCCTTCACCTGGTACCTCTGCAGCTCCTCACAGCACTGTCGCCCCACCAAACAAAACATAGTGCAGGGAAATAAGAGAAGAACAGACTCTGCAGGAAACAGGAGTCTGGAAGCAGTGTTTTGGGAGCACTGATCTTCTGGTGTCATCTACCTGTTTGGGGAATATTGCTTTGCAAGGAGAAGATGATATTTTGTTGCCCTGGCTCAAGGCCCTGTGCTCCCAAGCCTGTTGACTGGTCACTTCTGCTTGAGCAGATGACTCTGTATCAAAATGAGGTTAGGGTCCTGTTAGATGTATCACTCAAGGTGACCACTTAGCTCTTCCCTGCTCTGACCTCAGTCAACCTAGATAAACCAGAGGAGACAGCAAGTGGGAGTCAGCATCTGGCTGGGGTCAGAGACTGGCCTGGTGGGTGGTAGAAGTTGTGTTTTATAGAATCTGTTGTCATGGAGGCTCATGACCACGTCTTCTGGGCCTAGGTTATTACAGAAAGGTAATAATCAGAACCACAATCTCAAAACCAGTCCATACTTATGAAAACCACTTGCTTTCCTAGTCTGTCTCAGTTCCCTTGCAATATTTCCTAACCATATCTGCAACTACATGTGAAGCTGATATCCTCTGAGACAAGGAGGAAGGATGTTTTTCATTTAAACAAGATTTGGAAATCAGCTTGGAAATTTTCTGCAGGAGGGTCCCCACATCTCACCAGGTCACATTCCAATATAAGGCACAAATGTACATCTTTGTATTAATAGAGGTGGCTCTTAGGATCCCACAGGGGATACATAGCAGCACTCAAGACTGTGCACATACTGTTCCTCACTTGCAAAACCTCTGCTTTCCCTAGAAGTGAACCATTTGTGGTCACCTAGAAAAGTAAGAACATCACACGATGTGCTCATCCACTGCCGTGTGGTCTGCAGGCATGTGTGCGTGCACCCGGTCACATGCCCTTCCTCACGCTCTCTCACTGACAGTAGGTATTTCACTTATCATTAATTGAACTAGCTCTTCCTTCAGGTGAATGTTCATCTGTGCTTGACATACCGTGTAAGAGGAAAATACCAGAAGGGAAATTTGAGCAGACACATCTGCAGGATGTGCAAATCAAGCACAGAAACAAGGAATTTGGCAAGTCTTTTGGAAATTATGATAGTGATTTTTTTTTTAATCTCATGCCTTTTACTCATTCAGCCGGGACACTATTTCCTATTTCAAGACATTTCCACATTGCATATCTGCTGGGAATGTAAACACAATCCAGGATTCAGCTACAGCTTTTTCAGGAGAGAAACACCTGCTTTCCAATGTCACCACCAGCCACAGCCCGCACTGGGAAGCATTCAGTGGAGGAGTAACACAGCCTGATGGGCTGGATGGACCACAGCTCCATATTGAGTTCATGCTGTGTAGACAGGGCAAGCAAGCTCTCCCCTCCTTACCTCACTTTCCATCCCATGCAGTTGGGGAATTAGGCTTGGAAAACTCCTCTGGAAGATCTCTGATGAGTGAGTAGGCACGTTCAGTAGTTTCCTCCTACTCAGAAGGCATTGCTGTGAGCCAGCTGTGTGCTTGGAAAAGGCTTCGCACCTCCCTGCCAGGGGAAATGTGAGGCACAAGGACAAAGCACAGGAGAGAAGCTGTGTGGGGACCAGAGGGGAGAAGTCAGGCAGCAGCAGCTCTGGGACCAGCAACAGCAAAGCTAAGGCTTGCAAATGGAAAAAAGAGGGAGTGCATGTCAACAGCATGGAGGGGAAAAGTAAGTGTCATGACCTGCTCATCAACTAGGGTGCCGGAAAATGTGATGGTTAGTGACTCAGTGGACAGGGATGTAATTTTTCCATAGAAATTAATGTAACTGAGAGGGGAATGAATGCATGCAGGGACTCAAAAAGTGCACAGAGACAGTACTTGTGGCGTGGAGGGTGGAGATGTGGGGACAGGACCACCAAGTGAAGGCTTTTCAGAGGCTGACTTTAGGAACAGAAAGGTTTCACCTGCTTTTCCCATGAGGCTGACAGCTCAATGTGCATCCTCCTGCAGGAGAATTACTCTTACCTCTTCTGAACTATCACTTTTTCATTCTTGTCATCATCTTCCTCAGGCAAATAAATCTCAGTAAAGCCAATCAGGGGCAAGGGATGGGAAAATTGATTAGTGATGAAGGTTAGCAGAACTGTGTGTTAAATGACTGGTGATAAGATTCCAAAACTGCAGGCAGAGAAGGGCCAGGGAGCAGGGCGTTGCTGTGCTGCCCAGCCTGCCTTCCCCTCTGTAACAGTCCTATTTTCCATGCAGAAAACCAGGTTTCCCTAGGGCCTAATAGCTGTTTTCCAGGGAGCAGGTGAGACACCATTGGAACCATCATCCCATGCTGGTGACTCCTTCGAGGGGGCAGTGAGCAAATGGAGGAGGGCAGGAAAAGACTTGTTCCTTTACGGGACAGTGATGAAGAGGAAAGATCCTTGCTCTTGATGTTCCCCGCAATTGCTGTACCTGTACCCAGTATGACAGCTTGAGCCCGTATCACACACTGGGCAGAGCACAGGCTGTACAAGAACTTGGGTCTTTCTGCTTTGGCTTACAGCTTTCACCATTTATGTGATTCCATTTGGTCCCTCCTGCACTTGCCTCAGTTTGGCATGATGCTATCAAAGCACTTTAGGGTCCTCTTCAAAGTCTATCTTACACTTTAGACATATGCCCCCCTTCCCTGATACTACATTTCTGCTGCATTGTCTGCTCCTGCAGAGTCATATTCTCTCTCAGTGCAAAGCTATGCAGTCCTGTGGCAAATTTACACCTCCTGAAGGTTTGGCCCTAAAAATCCAGCCAAAAGGGCTGCTGAATTTGAGGAAAAGATCCAAGATTGCTATTCCAGCTGTCCTCCCTCCCCTCTGCCTGGGCAGCATAGTGGTACCTTATTTGCCTCATCCTGCCCTCCCTGAGGTGGATGGAGAACATCATCCCTTCTCATGGACATTAATTCTGGCTCAGTGGATTCTGGCATTGAGTTGGGTTAAAGGAAAAATGAGGACAGGTACTCCTATAGACAAATCCATGATGGGCTGATATAATTCCTGCCATTTACTATTTTCTAGCAGGTGTTACTGTCCCTTGCCACTCTAGCCAAAGCATGCTGACTCTTCAGCTGACAGAGTTTGTGCCAGGTACTTTAAATTTAAACTTGCATCAATCCCTGTTCCAGATAAAATGGCTCAGGATGGTGACCATTGGCCAACGGCCAGCTGAGGGCAGTGGCCTCTCAAAGTACCCCACAGATCGTGCCTGTCACTGCCTCAGCCACTACCAAAACTGGGACTTGCAATCACTGCTACAGGACCTTGTTGAATTCATCTTAAATAAGCTCTGAAGTTAAAAACTGAATGCAGCATTTCACACAGAGAACCCTGATACATCCTGTTAATTACCCCCACAAGAATAAAATTGTGATAATTAGAAGATCAGATAATGGTGCCTGGGAAACACCAGAGCAGCAACAGCAGAAATGTTGGTTTAGTAATGAAATGCATGTTAAGTACCCTTAAATAACTCATTAACAGCTGGAGTGTGATTCCCAGTGCCAGCCTCAGTGTGCTAACAGCAGTAAGACACATGGAGCTCCAAAGTGAAAAGGATATTTTCTCACCATTTTTTATATTTTGGAAAACAAGTGAAATGAAATTGTATGAAAACCTTTTTTTTCACACTGTTTTCAGCATGAAACAGTTTTTGGTTTTCAGCATGGTGAAAATCACTGAGTTGCACTCCTCAGTGTTATTAACTTTCCCCACCCTCCCAAAAGCTGCAGGGAGAGCCCAAAGGCCCCTGAAACCCAGAGTAGGGAAGAGGAGGAGAGGATGGGTCATCATTGCAGGATGCCTTCAACCACCAAATGGAAACTTCCATGACAGACAGATCTCATGCTTTGATTTGCCCTCAGCTCAGAAATCCTCAGGAGGAAATAGCAACAGGGAAATGCATAAAGTGGGTGGGAATGAAATAAATACACATTATGGTGTACCTGTAACAGGGGATGAGGGCAAGTCCTTGAAGACAGACTAGCTGTTGGAGCAGGCTCTTTTTTTTGTATACTGTTTGTGGCATCTCAAAGAGGCTCCCTTTTCAGAAAGACCCGGATTCACATCTGCTGGAAAAGTGTGCTAAATTCAGGCAATTAGTGAATCTTTTTTTGGGACACTTGGGCTGGCCTGCTGTAGGATATTCAGGAAAACAAAGTGTTTCACTTTAAGCTGCCTGTAGTTGATAAGAGCAACGCTTAGGGTAAGTAATCTGTGGTTGAGCCAAAACCAAATAATAAGAATAGCTGCATCACTGGTTTTAAGTGTCCATAAACCAAACCAAAGGAAAGAAAGGGGTGAGAACAGCAACCACTGAAGCAAATGGAGGGGTTATCCATCTTTGGAAGAGCTACAAAAGAGAGGCTCAGCACAAAAGGCAAAGCCACTCCTGCAGACAGATTTCAGTCTCCAGTTTGCCCCAGATCCCAGCATGTCTCGCCAGAGATGGGTGAGCTTCTGCTAGGAAGGACTACCTACCCTTGCCTGGCTTTGTTTTGCTAAATACAATGCCATTAAAACTCGCCTGTCAGAGGAGGGACTGTCTTCAGGTCATTTGCTGGCTGCTTGACTGCCCTCTGGCCAGACTTGGCATTGTGGCAGTACCAGGTAAGTGTCTGAGAAATACAGCTCAGTTTTTAATCCAAATAGTCTACAGACTTCTGAATGGGTTCAAATACCACATAAGCAAACAAGCTCAAGAAGCTTGACAGAGTCAGGACAAAATTGTAAGCAATCTGTAATTGAGGGAGATGGACCATGGCAAAGGATTTTCCAGTTGTGTCCACCACATGAACTCCCTCAAAGGCAATGTCTTTGCAGCCATGAGCGTGCCTTTGCAGCCGTGCGTACATGACCGTGACTAAGGCCTTTTTATTTCACTGAATCCTACTGTCCAAAGCTTGTCATTAAACTACTAAGCACTTTGTAGTTGGGAAAAAGAGTTCATCATGGCTGTTCCTCAAAGCTTGTGAAACCCAGGAAATGCTTTCTTTAGCAGCTGTAGATACTGCTTATAGATTAAAATAGGAACATAAACTAAAGAGTCATTTGGGGTTTTTCTTAAATCACTGAAGTCTGCAAAGTTGCCAAGCGCTTGCTCTGCTCCGGACATACTTTGATAGCCAACTGGCAGAACATTAGGATTATGGGATAGGGATCAAGACATTTAATCATTAGCATCCTGTGTCTCCAGCCCATGATTTTAAAGGTAACATCACTCAGTACTTAATTAAAAAGTGATACAGTTTCAAACTTGTAAGCCAGTGTTTTGGGTTGGGTGAGACTGTAGAAAGGGTACTTTCCAACTAAGGATTTCTCCTGCTCAGCAGATTTCTGTCCAGAATATTTTGTCTACTGTACCATTCTCATGAGAGGCCACTGAACTGAAAATGGGCTTTGGACAAAACAGCAGCACATATATATCTGAGTGGTACCTATAAATGGAACCAACATTGTAAGTTGTGACCTGACAGACTCCCTGTGATTACACAGGGGATCTCTCTAGGCACAGCTCATGAACTCAGGCTGATCAGATCAAGTCGCAGTGCCTTAGCATCCATGGCACTGCCAAGCCGATGTCACCCATGTCTCCTAGACCAAAGAGGATTTTTGACCGTTAAAGCCTCCCCTTCACTTTGGACTGAAACATATCTACATAGTAGATCAAATGTTTTATTTTCCTGATGTTGCTACAGAAGAATGGGGGTTGCCAAGTAATTCCAACACAGAAGAACAAAGCAACAGGATTAGTTCTGCTTCTTGAAAACTGTAGTTCTTGAGCAGCTCTGGGAGACCTCAGAAGGAGCCACAAGTCCCAGGAGGAGAAGGGCATGATATCATAGCAGAGGACCAGCCACATCACTGCAGTCTCTCCCAGAAGAAAGTTTTCATGTGTCAGGGTACACTGCCCTTAGCTCAGCGAATACCCCAGGGGAACCTGAATATGGAACCACACATGGACATACATACACACCCACCCATATATATGTCCTGTGTAACCATGCATTTTTTCATGATAGCTCAGTATACACTGATTGTCTGCCTACAGTCCTTACAATGTCTGTTATGGCTCTCTCACATGTGAAATCCAAACCCAGGGCTGGAGCTTTTACTAGCCTGAGGCAGCTGGCCCCTCTTCTAAGAAAGGGTTGTAGTGAGTAGGAAATCCAGTATTTAGTCCCAGTGCTAAAGGGGGTGAAGAAGAAGATTTTCTTGCTGCTTTCTCAGAACAAGGGAAACAGCAGAGAAGAAAGGTCCAGCAGAGCAAATCCAAATACAAGGGCCCAAACCTCATCTACCTAAAAGAGCTTTTCCAGGGCCTATTCCAACAACACCAGGAGATAAAGTGCTGGCACCCAGTCCCAGGCAGCAGACCTTGGGTAGGTGCCCATTCTCAGGAGAGAGGCAGCAGCTCAGATAGCCCCATGCCCAGAATTTCATTTTGGCTGGCTTTGGAAAGCCTCCAACATAGCCTTGTGGCTTTCTGCATCTCTCTCCAGCAGTACTGACCCCTTGCTAGGGACTGTGGGGCTGGGCATCTGCACCAGGCTGTCTTTGCAAGTCTGTGGCAGCAGAGGAACATGGTCCAGATATCTGCTTGATCCATCCCACCCCTCTTTTGGATTTGCTCAGGTTTTCTGACGCCAGGAGGAAATAATCCAACCAAAAGATGCTCAGCAGGAGCAGGCTGTGAGCAGCCTACCTCACCTCAGGGAAGTGTGCAGAGCCAAGGCAGGCTCTCAGCCACAGCAGCATCAGCCACCGTACACCAGCCCTGGGAGTCACAAAGCACAGCACAGCATGGGAAGTGATCTCTCCTTAACTTAGAACAAAATGAGGTCATTCCTGTTAGCAACACAGGATCAGCTCAGTGGAGTCAGTTATCAGGCAAGTTACCATCAACTCTTTCTTCATTGTTTTACCTGGTCTCAGGGAACTCTATTGTTTCCAGATGGATACACGATCTCCAGGGCACTGCATCCCACCCTCAAGCAATTTGCTTGCCTGTAACCCCAATACCACCCAAACCTAAGACTTAAGTATTCCTGATTCATTGCATTTCTGACAGGTGCCTGTGGTAATGCCAGCAGTTGTGTAGGACTGGGCTTTAGCATAGTATTCTTCCAGTGTTGTCCTCCTCAAATGAGGTTTACTTCTTGCTATGTCAGGTAAAACTGAAGTAAAGGAAAAGACCCTGTACCTGACCATCCCTTTGTCTGAAGTTACTGCACTTTTGTTTCATAAAACCTAAGGTGACTTTCAAGAAGCTGTCAGCTGCTTTTGGTACACCAGATTTTGCTGCTACTAGAGCCTTATGTAGGCTGCTGGGTTACCATACAAGCTGGCACAGAAATATAAAGCAATAAAAAGCTTAGCAGTCATAAGGCGCTAAACAGCGGAAGTAAAATTGACTAATTAAAAGGCTTTTTAAGCTGGCCTGTCATGATTGTTTTATTTGAAAGCTCTTTATTGAAAATGAGCATTTCCTCTCTAATTTGTGCTCCTTCATAGGGGATTATCATCTCACTGCCACAGTTTGCATTGCTTGCTTGTGTGTGTGATGTGGCAGAGCATGTTTTTCAGGGCTACATCATCTTCACCAGAAAGGTAAGCTGCCAGGCACAGTGAAGGTGGAAGGTCGAAGTCGAGCTTACCGATAGTTTGCAAGTTTAGTGCTTCGTGGAGCCACAACTGTCATGCATCCCCTCTTCTGGGTCGCGTCAGAGGACTCCACAGCCCAATGGCACCATGTAAAAGACTGCAACTTGCTGAGGAGGGTAAAAGGTCCAAAAATAATGTGGCACAAGAGCTAAAAGCTTGCTCTTAGTAGATATCCCAGCACTTGTTAATGGTTTGTTCAATAGTCTCAAAGGGAACGCTCCCACTCTTCAAAGGTTATTTCATCTGCCCCTTTCAGGAAAGGAACGTATTTCTGGGCTCTCCTGTTATCAGTGCTGCTGACTTGGTTTTATGTCAGACAACACGTGGGGTATTTCCATACAGCCTTTCACACCAGACATGAGCGACTTCTGTTCCTGCTCTGAGCACAGCCAAAACAAACCAGGTGCAGCCAGGGCTATGCAGCTGCAGAAAGCTCACATACACTGTAAGTGTAGTGACGAGTTCTAGTTAGGAGTTGGTTCAGCTGGTGGCAGGAGTGCTTCTCCATGTTATGTCAATCTGTAAAAGACTGATAGTCAGTCTCAGACTCAGATCCTCAGAGAGCCAGGCTCATGTGCCTAGTGGAGGGTTTTCTGATCTGCCAAGTGCTTTGGTTTGTGGCTGTTCAGACCTCTGAGGCAGAAAAATGTTGGGGATTGGATTGCAGACAAAGGGCATGGGTCTAGTGATCCCTTGTATCAGGAAGGGATGTTTCAGTTAGCT